>OU015493.1:133162848-133762848 GCA_907164885.2 Dolomedes plantarius | reverse complement strand
AAGTTGTTGTTATTCAAAGTGAATTACAATACCTAAGATTGTAACTACCACTAAAACAGCAGAAACAAAATCTTGGCATATTGCTCAATCATCAAGTTATTTGGATTTTGGTAAATTTAAATCAAATTTTTGTAACAAGTTTTAAAATATAAATTTCAGACTGAAATTGGAGATATTTAAAAATTTTATAGTACCATACTTTATAGAAATTAAACAATTGTATGTTTTACATAACATACATAGTTTTATGTAAATGCCTGCATAGAACTCTTCTTCATAATTATTTGCAGTTTTACTATATAATCTGTGACAATAACTTCTATGAAATAACTTATGTTGATTTTTATGTATGAAATAATAGCTCTGTTCCATGTGCTATCTCATTTACTATGTATTTTTTATTATTTTCTAGACAGTTCAACAGTACGTGGCAGGAGGCATCTAGCCTTAAAAAGAAAAAGAGAAGCAGCCGAATTAAATAAATTTGAAGCTGAGGCTCTTCAAACCCAAAAAACTATGGTGCAAGAAATAAATGTTGCTGCCAAAACAACATCCCGGCAAGGAATTCTGCTAAAAATTAATCAAAATTTAGAAACATTAATTAAAATAATGGAAGACAAAAATAAGTTGTTAGTCAGAAATAATAAGCTTTTAGAGCCCATAAATGCTGAAGAAGATGTTGTAGAAAAAATGTAATAAACACATAAATTCATGTTTTCACAGTCTAAATTTTTGTAATAAAAACTTCATCTTCCATCTCAAGTGGATTATCCATATCTTGTAATATCCATTCCCTGCTTAAAGAAAGGTATAACATCCTTCTCCTTCACAAAGCGAATGACTATTCCGGCTTTGCGAGAGAAAAAACCGGTCTACGAGAGCTCCCTACTAGCCGCAAGTTTTGATCATGTGACGTTCATATTTACGAGAGAAAAAGCTCTCGCTGTTTGTTCTGCATCTCACTTTTCACCCCTCTGCGAGAAGGAGGGGCCTTACGAGAGCTTAGCTCTCGTAACTGTTTGATCGGCATACGGGCCTAAGTCACAAAGTTTGCATTGTTACATCATAAACCATTCAAAAACTTAAGAAAGCATGGGAATCCCCCAAATTTTAAAGCATGCTAGAAATGGGTCTATGAACAATAATGTACTATGAACAACAATGTATTACACATCTATGATTTCAGAGGCAATTGTCTTTTTAGAACCCGTAGTATACTTAAGATTTCCACATAAGTGCATGAAGAAGGAAGAAATGAAATTGACATCAATATTACTCAGACATCTTTAAACTAGATTACTTCTAGGATCTTTGTAAGGAAGATGCATTAAGTGGAGTGTTATGAAGTGCAGGGGGGGGGGGGGGGGGGGAACTATTTCAGCAACATCGACTGGCCATCTATGCAAATCAAAACAGACGTATATAGGAATTTCATGGGAAATGAACTTTAAAAGAAATTGATAAATTATCCTAAATGAGGGAATGTGGTTGTTTTCAAAGATATCAGTGTTTAGAAAAGGGAAAAGGAAAGTATAAAATCAGACAAATATACAGGGTGGTTATAATTAAACTTCTCCTATAAACAGCATCCTACAGCTCAAATGGTTGAACAGAATGTGACCACATTGGGTATATAGACTATACATGAGATGCGCTCACGGAATTTTGAAAAAGAAATTAGTTCAAAAATGTCCTCCAGATAGCGCTTTTCATAGAAAAACATTAAATTTAACAAAACAAACGATCAAAACGGAATACATAAACAATTTGAACATTTATTGACTAGTTTCTGATCACCTTATCATCAAACCACATGATCAGAATAAAGGTAAGGAAATAAATAACAGTACGCCTTTGCTGTTTGAGAAAAAAAAATGTTGAGTTTGCAAAAACAGGTACAGATTATGACGAAATGTCACAAGAGGAGCAGTTGTTTATCGTGTCCAGGACGATGTAAGGAAAGGTGAATGTGACCACCATCACATTGAGCATACTGATCAGCTACAATCTGCTATTGAACACACTGTCCATCGCCTTGAAACTTTGCAGGTGACTGATGGTGGTCACATTGAGCACCTAGCCTTACATCATCCTGGACATGATTAACAACTGCTCCTCTTGGGACATTTTATCATAATCTGTACCTGTTTCTGCAAAACTCAACTGTTTTTTTTTCTCAAACAGCAGAGGCATACTGTTATTTATTTCCTTACCTTTTTTCAATGCAGTTTGATTACAAGGTGATCAGAAACTAGTCAATAAATGTTCAAATTGTTTATGTATTCCGATTTGGTCATTTGTTTTGTTAAATTTAATGTTTTTCATAAAAAGCGCTATCTGGTAGACATTTTTTAAATCCCCCCCGCCCCGCTAAAAAAAAAGAAAGAAAGAGAAAAAAAATTCTGTGAGCACATCTCATGTATAGTCTATAGACTATCACAAGATACCCAATGTGGTTACATTCCGTTCACCCACTTGAGTGGTAGTATGCTGTTTATAGGGGAAGTTTAATTATAACCATCCTGTATATACATATATGAAATTGAATATATATATATATATATATATATATACAATTTATGTCTGCATATCGGGATGCAGACACAAAAAGGTAGAGGTATGGAGCCAGATATTCTATATACTGACCTCTCATTACTAAAAGAAGGCTTGAAAGTATTCCACAATAAAAAATAAAATTTTTAATGCAGAATAATAGAAAGACATATTGAGTGTAGCAGTTACACAAAATTTATAACACTGGCAAAGAGTTACTTTGCCAATATAATATTATTTGAAAAAACTCTACCGTAAAATGAGGCGAATAACTCATATGGCATGGAGAAAAATTATGATCATAAAATACACTAGTTTTCAAATGGTAAGGATTCTGTGCCACATTTTTGCTTGAATTTATGACAAAAAGCAGGAATATATTAACATACATACTAATTGTGAAAAGTGCATTAAATTAGTTTAACCTGTCATATAAGAACTCATCATAAGTTTCTTTGAAGATATGTATTT
The DNA here is from genome assembly GCA_907164885.2 of Dolomedes plantarius. Taxonomy (NCBI): domain Eukaryota; kingdom Metazoa; phylum Arthropoda; class Arachnida; order Araneae; family Dolomedidae; genus Dolomedes; species Dolomedes plantarius. Next base: position 133,759,824 of record OU015493.1, on the reverse strand, counting down.
TGTGCAATGAACATCAAAAGGAAGATTTCAATAACTAGGAAAATCAATTTAAAACACAGCTAGCAGTCTTTTAAATTTAGATCACATTTTAACCCTTTCGCGGCGAACGCCACGTATACGTGCCAGCAGCTATCCGCGTTTCTGGCCGAACGTCACGTATACGTGACAGCAGCTTTCCACATTTCTGGCATGCGGAATAAAAGTCAATGATGCTGTATCAAATGAATTGGATTATTTCAGATGTTTTTTTGATGAAACTGTAATGGATTTAATAACTAAATTAATGCGTATGAGAGGTACATAAATTCAGAAAGTGAACAGAGTTCATCCTCGAAGTATTTTTGCCTGGAACTAAAGAAGAAATGTTTGTTTAATTTGCTTTGACAATTTTAATGGGTATCGTGAAAAAACCAAAAATTAAGATGTACTCGTCAACGAATTCCATGACTGCAACACCTTTTTTCAGTAAGGTTATGAGTCAGGACCAACGCATCGAAATTCTTTGATACTTGCATTTCACTTCTTCTGATGCCAAAGAGATTGAAAAAATTAAACCTTTTTTAGATTTAATCATTCAAAACTTTCAGAGTTCTTGATATATTATTGATATATTCTTGATATATTCCTGATAGGAATATATCAGTTGATGAAAGTCTCTTACTGTGGAAAGGGAGAGTAGGATTTTGACATTATGTCAAAGCGAAAAATATTTTAAACTGTATAACAAAAATTTTTTAGTGGAAAAATAATAAAAGAATGTGTAAGTAACCCATATATAGCTTAAATAAATAGATTTGCTTGTAAATGTTACTATTTTGGAATTTTTCGTAAATTTAGGCTTAGCACTTAAAAGTCTGCCAGCCTAGAGAGAACGCTCACGAGAAAAACTTCCGGCCTCAGAGGAAAGCGCATGATCAGAACAACCGTCGTGAAAGGGTTAAGAAACAGCAGATTAATGACACTAACTACATATTAGTCAAATCTTTGGCAAAGTGTATAATCATTTGAAAGCATGGATTTTATTACTACAAATACTTTTAAATTTATCAATGAAGTATTACATATGGTTATTTAATGACAGTTACTTACAAATAAATAACTGTTATTTTTAAGAAAGAGCCATAATAAGCTCTAACCATAATAAGCAATCCTGATAGATTTTTTAACTATTATTGATGACTGTTAATTGTGCTTCCTAAAACATAATATATGATAGACTATGAAAGAGACATAAAGAGTAAAAATAATTAAAATACACTAAAAAGATGATAACCATAAAACTAAAAGGAAATCAAATTACCTCCTTAAATAAATCTTCTAGTTCTTTTTCTGTTACACTAACAGGTATATTTTTAACAAATACCTTACATTTCTCCAAACCAGTTGAGAACTATAAATAAAATTCAAGTTAAATATAAAAATCATTTGAAAATACTGAGACAAAGTTATTTAAATAAAGTCATGAAATGAAGTATTATTAATACATCAAACTTAACAAAATATACAAAAATATAAATGGCTTCAACCAAAAAAACCAATTTTGAAACATAAAATGAGTTTACTATTGTAAGGTACATAATAATACTTTAAACTCATGAGCAATCAATTTTTACTCTCACATATCATTAATAAATCTCATAGTGACTACAAATATTTTTCAGTCAAGCAGATTCCTCTCCTTTTAAAACAATAAATAAATAAACCTAAACACACACAAATCAAATATAAATAAACAAAAGCCTACACAGAGTTCATGCTATCATAGCAAAATTAAATTTCCAAACTTTTTACACAAATGTTGTTGTTTAACTAAATTAATTCAGTCTGGCATTTAATGACATAAAGCTTAAGAGGAGAAATTTAGCCTTAATTTTTTTTTTTTTTTATTTATTCACCCTAAAATTTTCAATGACCTTTCTGTCTATATTCAATACTACAAAAATTCTATACAATTCTAACTTTTCAGGTAAACAAATTTTTATTTATTACTATTTCTGGAAAAGTCAAACTGCAGGTATATGCTGCTTAAAAATTTAAATTGTAAAGTGTGTGTTAAATTAATTTCCTTCCAATTCCTGAACAAGTTTGTTAAAAAAAAAATGAAAAAAATTGAAAATTAAAAACTCTTGACAAAATGGCACACAAATTTTTTACACCTCCAAATGTTCTGATAACCTATTATTTTCTGAAGGAATACATTTAAGCAAATATTTTACCTGAACAAACATGCTTAAAATCCCGGGCAACGCCGGGTACTTCAGCTAGTCACTCATAAAACTGTGAGAATTTTTTTTAAAAAAAGATAATTTAAATTTTTACCTTTTAACAAAGAAGCAGAGAAAAAAAATTTAAATTAAAATCAGTCATAGACATATTTATATACAGATACTTAAATAAACAGCTAGATAATTTTATTAATGCAGAAGACAGCAATTATTACCTTTAGTTTACTATGTGATGAAGGACCACTTTTTTTATCTTCACACGGAGATACTAATACAGGTCTACCTTCAAGTTTCATTCTATCTTTTTCTAATGCTTTCTTTGCATCAAGCTGGTTTGCAAAAAATTAAAAATATTCATGTTAAAAACTTTTTTCATTGAGCTGGGATATTTATTAAACAGAACTAAATAAAAACTACTTAATTAAAGTATAATTCAAATGCATACATAAAAAAAATTAAAACAAATAAACTTTTAATAATTAAGCAAATATACCACAGTTAATGTATTAACTATTTTTATAAAAACTCTAATACTAAATGGCATGAACAAAGTCTAAAGTCATAAAAATAGGAAAATAAGGTTTTTCAAAAGGTCCCTCAATATATTTCTTTTGAAAGAAAAGATAATGCTTTAAATGGTGTATAATAAATAACATTAAAACATCTGAAAACGTTTTTAGAATAAATAATTTACACTGTTGGCCACCCAAAATGCAACATCAAGAAGAAGAAGAAGAGATATCAAAGCCAAATTTATTCCAGAAATTACAGATAGTATCAATGATAATTGATTGGAAATACAGCCTTCTTTGAAGTGAGGAAGATGAGTAAGAGGTATGTAACTTTTCAAGTAAGAGATATTTAACAACTGTTGCCCATCTACCATAGTTAGTGGCATTTAATTTCTCAATACAATGTTGTACTGAAGCCATTATATATAATACTTTTAAAAAAAATTGATGAAACATTTATTTGTGCCCCCCCCCCCTTCTTGGATTACAAGTTTATCACATAAATGGGACCTCAGTTGCTGACCCTGCTTAATGAACTTATTAAAAAAAAAATAAATAAACACTTATAATCGAGTTGGGCTCAGGAAAAGCCTAAAATTATTCCTACGGCCCTTAAACATTGTTAGGCACAAGGAAGCAATGATATCTGGTAGCCCATAACCCTTGTTAGGCACAGGTTTTAAAAAGAAGTAAATGCAGGGTTTGAGAATTTATTTTTAATAAAAATTATCGATACTAGCTTTAGTTTACAGCAACAAAACAAAATAAAAATAAGGTATGCCAGGGCAGTAAAAGAGATCATAAAAAAAATAACATTGGCACATATATAATACAAACCGAGCGAGAGAGTAAGAACTAACAACACCCCCGTGAGTTTTATCTCCAGCCTTGTATATATTGTGAAACCTGGAAGCGGGCAACTCCCCCATAGAATGACATGGCTACTATGCATGTGCAGCCCGCCATCTAGTGGGCAGAGCGATAATGAGCTGAGGTTTCACTCAAACAAGTGACAAGATTTACATAATGTTTGGGTTAACAAATCATTATTATTTGCATATTCCATCACAGTATATGCATGATGCAAATTTCATTCTATTTGGTTGCTTCCTTCTTGGTGTTGCATTATGGATGGCCAGCAGTATACATGGAATAAACTGAACATAAGTATAAAACTTCAAATTTAGAACCCCAGTATAATTTTAACAGTGTTTATATAAATATATATATACAGCATTTCCGCTTATAAGAATCAAGTTTGTTATTACTGTTTTTGATTCTTATAAGCGGTTGATTCTTATAGCCGAAATTTAGGTTTTTGGACAGGCGCACACACATTTATATATACATATATTAGATATTTTACCATAAAATACTCTTTAATTTATGTTAATTATCTTTTATTAAAATTATTTTTTATAATTTTAAAAATACAACTTAATTTCTACACCTATAAGTAGATACACATGATTATAGTAAGAGAAGAAAAAAATCCAATATTTGTAACAACATACCTGCTTAACAGTTTTAACATTCCAACTACAGGGAGGGAGCAAGAAAAGGTTTTCTATGGTAGTTTGATGTAATGAAGTTTTCAGGAGGCTGTTTATACCTCTTTCAATACTAATAGTCTCAGTTGAAGATTCAACTTCTAGCTTACGTTTCACGGTTTGATACCGTGCTGAATCTACTAATGTCACATTTGCCTAAGTGATAGTGGACACTTCACCAAAGATTTATGTGTTTCAGGGTCCAGGAAGCCGCAACCAGGAAGTGGGAAGTGGGAAAAAAAAAAGAGTCCCTATTTTTGTTTGTCAGTGGAGAAAAGTGAAATCGGACCCGGATGGGTAAAGATGCCCCTGGGCCAAGCTAATAGGACAGTGTTGTGCTAAAGCATTTAAGGGGAAACTATTATGTTATGTCTAACAAAGAAAGGGATGAATTTTACGACTATATTCCATCCCATCTTATCAATCTTTCTTTAAAAAAAAGAAAGAAAGAACTTCGTGCCTTTTGAGGGTTTAAGTGGCTTTTCTGGAAAAATGAAAGGAAAGCGAAGAGTAAACCGATTCTTAAAACCGGTGGATTGATTCTTTAAAGCGAAAATATTAACATAGAAATAATACATTTGTTTTTGTTTTCACGATATTGATTCTTATAAACGGTTGATTCTTATAACCACTGATCACTATAAGCGGTGGTTACTGTATATATATATTATTGAATTTAATTATTAATATATAAAAAGTATTTCATTTCAAGGTAACAGTAAAATCTATGTAAGTGCAACAGAAACCAAGAATATTCATAGCCGGTATGTGTAAAACATACATGCAAGCTTAGTAGATTAAATTCAGTACAATGAATCAGGATTAATTTAGCTCCTTTTTTAGTTACTCGAGGTATGAAATTATTTAATTTCATACCTTGAAAAAAACCATATAATACAAAATTTGCATCCAATCAACTGTGATTTAAAACCTGATTATTTCATCTTTCTATCATCATTAACCCATTTAAGACTGGTGTTGCGAAAACGCAACATTAATTTCTGTATTTTTTAAAGGCATGTTCAAAATTTTGTACGTCTGAAGTAACATTTTTATTTTCTTCTCTATACTTCAATTGATCATAATAATTTTTTTGTTTCCTCATTTCCGCGCTTTTAGCACTTCAAAAAAATTGTTTTTTTCTGGTGTTTTGAAAGGGAAAAAAATTACTATTTTCAAATAATAACCTTAGATAGCAGCACATGTTAAATTTCCGATTTGATGCTTGTTCCGAATTTACCAGAGACTAAAGAACAAAATGGCTTCAACAGATAAATCATGATTTTTGTTTTTATGTTTCTCAATTCATATTGTTAAAAATGTTGCGAAAACGCAACATCAGCCCAAAGTGTATTACTTATTTCCAATGTGTTTTATTAGTACTGCCTAGTTTTTCGTGCAGTAAATTGGTATTGTTTGCATTTCGGATAAGTTTGTCTCTAGAAAAAAGTGATTTTTGACATTGGAAGAGATATTGGAGTATTTTCATGGGCTAGATGATGATGATATTTCAGAATCGTCCTCAACAGTAGCTAATGAGGAACCATAATTCATCATTATCCCTCCAGATCCGGATGATTTGACGGATGAAGAAGCTATTGATGATAATATTTTATGTGAAAATGTCGAATAATCTAAAGACATTGCAGGTGAAATCGACATATTATTACTAATAAATGTAAAAGTAAGCAATACAATAAGAAAAAGGAGCATATTGTATGGGAAAAATGGATACTCTACATGGATGTAATGAATTCTAAAATAAGTTTATTAGAGTTTCAGAGATCTATATCTTTGAGAGAGCCATATCTTTGATGAAAAGGCTTGAAGAAATGCAGATGAATTCTGTTTTACCTGAAACTTCACATATTGGAAGATCATCTTCAATTCAAAATCTAATTCTCAACGAAACTTGGAAAGACCGTATGGGCCATATTATTACTAAAAATAGTGAAAATAAACAAAAAAATGTAAACACTGCAAAAGTCAAACAATTACTGTATGTAATAAGTGTAATGTACCTCTTCATGCTAAATGTTTCAAAGATTTAAAAAAAAATTTTAAAAATTTTATAATTTTAAATTTTTATATCACTTTGGACTGATGTTGCGAAAACGCAACATTTTGTAACTCTCGTAAAAATAAATTTAATTTTATGGAAACAACTTATTTGTGTAATTAATGTTCTAAGAAGTGTTAAAAAACTGTTTGGTGCATTTCGAATAAAGGAAACATGGAGCGGTGCAAATTGGGTTAATACTGGGTATCTCAGATGAAAACACCATAAATTTCTACTGAAGGGGTTTAACAGAGATATAAACAAAATTTTACAAAATGCAATTTCATAAAAATATTATAGTAAAAAAATTAAATCTTACCTCTGATTTATAGAGTACATAGCAGTAACCTTTTGATCTACCCTTATAATCTTTTACTAAGCGAATATCTTCTATTTCTCCAGCCTACAATTAGAACAAAATTTGTCATACTAGTTTTATTAAAAATAACACCTTTCGCAAAAACTTTAAAATGTGCTATAAATTAATATGAAAAAGAAGAAAAAATTATTTCAAAAATGATACACTAAGGATTTTTAATAATTAATTACAATAATAAATGCCTAAAAAATTATAATAAATTAGTTATACTCCTATTTGTATTTTTTCTTTAAAAAAACTAATTATATACTTAGGACACATTGTTACATTTAAAAAATTTCAGTAAATTTCTCCATATAAAATTGGCATGTAGTGATTGGCAAATTCTTTGCAATGTAGGGTTTCATTAATACATATGTTAAGTTTCTATAACAGTTATTTCTAGGAAGATTTTTTTTCAGAGACCCAATTAGTGATGGACCAGGAAAGAAGACAGGTTAGCACAAATGCTTTAATGCAATAATTTTATATTAGAATGAGAAGTAGTCCAAAAACTGCTTTCCTTTATTTAGGATTGCAGGTATATGAAAAAGAAAATATGCAAATTTTCAATAAATAAGTCAAGTCATTAAAACTCACACAACAGAGTGAAATATGTTCATATATAATTACATCATTATAAAGTGATGTACGAACAGTTGGAATCACACCACTTCAGAAGTAGTCAATAATCTAAAAATAACACTAATTACAGAACACTTAACATTAAAATTAGTTTATAGTTTTAACTATATCAATTATCATGGACCAGTACCTCAGATAATCAACACTTTTGAGATTTTGGAGGAGATATGCTGTTTGAAAGTGGATTTCAATATAATTTAGAGCACTGTATAGTGCGAAATGATGCTATATTTGAAAGGGTATATAAACAAAAGGAGGTTTCCTATAATGATGAACTTAATAAAAAAAGAAAAATTCATATTAAATTGTGGGGAAATGTTTGATTATATCAAAATATTCATGTCCAATAAAAATAGTTTATACAACAGAATACAAGTTAAGCAAGACAGCAAAGTTGTCAAATTCAAATTCCCAAAACAATTTTTAAAAAACTTCTTGAAATTGGAGAGATGCTGTATTTATGCATTTATGAAAGTAGCTGTACATAAACAGTTTAAAACTCGAATATTTTAAACTGCATTGTTATTTTTATCTTGATAATATTAATTACAAAAATAAACTTACAATATACAGTATAAGTATAAAATCTTAAATTTTCTCCCTTAGTATCATCTATAATTTCAAATGACTTTTTAAATCAGGGATAAAAATTTCAAAATCCCAAAATCTCTATGAAACTTCCAGGAAATGGTATGCTGTGTTGTACACATAAAATGAACATTAAAACATATCGAAAGTATTAAACATACCGAACAACAAAATTCTCTTATTTTTTCTTCTTCAACTTCATAGGCTAAATTACTGAGGAATACAGTTCTGTCATCTTTTGAGTGGTCATGTTTAACACTTAAACCATGATTTTCATTTGTTTCTACTGCAACAAAAAACATATATATATAAATAAAATAAATTGTTTAATGCTTATTAGGGGTGTTAACAAATTACAACAATAAATATATATTAAAAAATACCATTTTTCATACAGTAAACAAATTTCACACAGTAAACAAAATTAAATTTTATAAAACAGGCTGCAAAGCAGTATAATCTCAAGATAACCTAATGGATAAGTTTGCATAAAATATACCGGGCAATTTTCTGAAATAATGTAATCTAAATATAAAAATTTAATGATAAAAATAACTCAGGATACTCTACAGCACAGAACACCATTATGTATTTATATGTTTCAAGGGAAAAAATACAGTAATAAATACTTTTCACTTATTATGAAAAACAGTGTCATTTCATTTATGCAAAAAGAGTAAGATATTTCATGTTGAAATAGCTTACCTAATCTTGCCTTATCCTAACTATGATGATAGATAATTTATGATTGGTCTGTATTGGCAGATAATTTGAAATTTAAATCTCAAGATTGATTTATGCATTTCTAAAAAGTAAAGTAATTAATTATTTGAACAAAATGAACTCTCAAAAGGTTGGATATCTTTTGCTTTTAACATCAAATACCCATGATCCATGTAAGAATTTTCATACCCAGTAAAATTATTGTCCTCAAATAATTTAACGTTAGCATAAACCTACACAACAATGACGGTCATTTGATAAAACATGCAAAAATAATGAAAACAATCTTCTTTAAAAAAGCTTTTATTATTTCTTCAACATAACCTCCCTCAAAGTCAATATATTTTGTCTTGCGATTTTAAGCAAATTGTGACCTCAGATGGGTGACCAGAACATTTAGCATTAATTGCCTTATCCTAACATTTTGCCACAACAGAATTCAATATACCACTTGTAAATCATTCTACTGAGTGAGCAGTAACAAGAATAGACCAACTAAAATGACTGTCAATCTCAGATTATGCATTGAATCTGTTTACAGTTTGACATGCATACCAGTGAGTCATGCTAAATGTCCAAGTATCAACAATTTCAGAGCAGTAGTGCCATCTGTCAGATTTTGCCCAGACTTATCAAAGGACCATTGTGCATTCACCATCTATCTCTCTCATATGTTTCATAACCTTTGAGCAATCTGTCATCTGCAAAATTTAGAGACAAACCCATCTTTTATAATTAAAAATCAAAGGGATTTTATTATCACAGTTTTACAAGTTAGCATGTATTAAAAACTAACTAACCAGTGATGCAACAGTGCATTGTGGACCAAGGACGGTGGTGCCCATCTTCCCTTTCTTGACCATGGGTTTGTGAGTAGTTTATTATGAAACAATTTACTAAAATTAATGTAAATAAAATTAGCATTTAACTTTTTTCTAGGGTATAAAATTAACTGAATAGCTGAAAATTTATACATCGATAGATGGTAGCACACTTCATTCCTTCAAAAACTGATACATGGTTTCCAAGGTAAAAAATGTGATTTTAAACTTTCTTTTTTGAACCTTTTTCATAATCCTTCTTTTATTTATGCATTTTAAATTGTTATGAACTCTTTAAGAGGCATTTTAAATTGTTATGATCAACATAGTATCTTCTTTTTCCTTTCCTTTCTGTGTTCTCTCTATGTTCGTTTCATTTGTAGTATGCAAGTATTGATAGAAATTCATGCATTGGAGGGTGTGGCTCATGTAATGCTGTTACCATTCATTTTCCTGTGAGTAGGTTTCTGTGGATAGGCCTTAGCCCTAGTGTAGCAAAAATTGACCATAGCACTCCAAACCAAACCCATTTTCCTGTGGATTCCTGTAGGAAACTTATACATTAAGCAGAAAAAGAAAAAGAGAAGGAGAAAATACCTTTTTTCTTCTTTGGAGATGGGGCATTAGAATCTTCATTAGTTCTTTTTCTACTTTCATATTCATTTTCAGGATGACTTTCAAGTCTGTTTTCATTAGGATGCGCAATTTTGTCAGGTGGTGGTGGTGGTATTTTAAAGCCTTCAGAATCCATCTGGACAGGCATTTCAGAGTTTGATTTAGAATTTTCATCTCTGTAATTCTATTGAAATAATAAAACACATACAAAACCAGTTAATGCAAAGAGGTTGTCCATTAAAAGAATGCAAAACCTTATGTTCAAGAAAACAAAGAATCCAAATAAAATCTGAAACAAGCAAAACTATATTCAGTAATTATATAATATATTCTTATATTCTTATATTTTAATATTTAATTTACAGAAATTTCTAAAAATGAATAAAGAATAGATAAACATAAATGCCAAAGTGAAGTTGAATGCTTTTCTACAATTTTTTACCATTATCCTTAAAATAAACTATTTAAAAAATAAAACTCATAAAATATCATAAAGACAAAATCTTATAGTATTGGGATACTCCCCACTTTTTCGTCTTTCCAATTTGGAAATTAAACTTTATGTTGTTTTTCCCACACAGCATACAAGGTACCAGCTTCAGGAATGACGTAATGTAACCGTTTCATTACGATTGCAAATTCCGATGTTCAGTTGCTATCACTAATTACAACGTTTACATTTAATATTTCTTATTTTCAATGTTTATATAGTTTTGTAATATTCATTATTTATTGTAAGTGTATTTTTGTGTGACAATTATATAGATGTTTATTTGCTATACACTTTCTGTTTTCTGCATATGTAATTACGTTTATCAGAAATGTAGCGATCATAACTGGTGCCTGGTGTATATCTTTCTGCACCCACCCACCCCGAAAAACAGTGATATTATATACAGAATTAGTGAAAGGGCCATTTGCAAGGAATTAGTGAAAGGGCCCAGGGCATGATAGACCCCCCCCTTGCCTCCCTCTCGCTACGCCACTGACGTTTATGCAAATCAGGCAGATGCACACGTGGTTTTTTTTAATATATATAACATGCTAGCTTTACTTAGTTCTCGGCGGGTCAGTCGGAGCATTGTGTTAGGCAGTAAACTATTAACGATGCTCGATGTTATTTCAAGTTTGTTTTTGTGGTGGCTTGCCTTTTAAAGAGAAAATAAATCTACGTTTTGTTTTTAATGGAGATTGCTCCTTTTGCTTGCTGCTGCTTTGGCCCACTGCTGCATTCTGCGGTAATGCTTTTAATATACCTACCACATCTTATTTATTGTAATGACCACGTCAACAAGAGGCCTTAGATACAAATCTTATCACTCTGTCATCTAAATCAACTTATCAATATCAATAAAGTGGTTAAATGAGGAAAAAGTAATTAAAAAAGCAATTTTCTTTATGAGGAAGGAAAAAGACACTAAAAATTCAAACAATCAGAAGAATGATTATACCTTAGACTGGGATGACTGGTGTTTAGATGACTTTGACCCTCGTTTATCTTCTTTTTTTGCACTACTTTTAGCATCTTCAGTTTTCTGAAAATAATACAAGAAATCCTTTACAATAACTGGAAATAAAAATAAAGAAAAGGACTAAAAATTCATACATTCTAGACATGGAAGATCTAAAGTTTTCTAACTCAAATATTTACATTAAAATATGTTATGTAATGTTACATTTTTACATTACGTAAAAAGAATAAAGAAATTTTGTTTAGGCAATGAAATGAAAAAAAAATAAAATAAATAGCTATAGACAAACACATATTCTTTTAACTTCTAGCCTGTATCCTCTTATAAAACTTGGGGAGTCTAACAGCTGCTTGAGTAAACATGATGATTTTAAACATCTTTGGTTCTTTAGTTCTTACACAAGATGATTTTAAACATCAGTTCTTAAAAGGAATTTTTTTTCCTCATGCATAGTATTTAGCATTAGAAAACATGAAAAGATACAATTTTGAGCTTATTTAAAAAAATATTAAACATCCAAAAAGGTTAAAAAAAAAACAAATATACATACACAAAAACATAGTTTGTTACAAAAAAACACATTTGGAAGTTTGTGCAACACTTCAAAACCAAATTCACAAACAAACAAAAATATGTTATAGAAAGGAAATGTTGAAAAGATGTATGTTTCATCATTTTTTGCTGCATGTTACAATTATGAAAGTTCTGAAGCTTTGTACATGAGGGAAGAAGAAATAATTTTAGTATTTTCTGCAACTCCTTAATACTTCATTACACAAAACCTATTCATTTGTATTAAATTTCATTTTCACTCAAATCAGTCATTCGCAAAATTAAATATATTTGTTTATGATCACTACACCTAACAAACGTTGCCTTTTAATAATATAACTATTAACACTGGATAAGCACAATTACTTCTTTCACCACACAAATCAAATATTTGTTATCACTGGAATACATGAAAATACACAAGAAATAAAATTTTATATTCATATAATGAATTCTAAGAATTAAGAATTAGACTCAAAGAAATAAGCATTCGTATATAGCTCTTCCATGATGTTAGGAACCTTAATATTTTTAATGTAGCTATCATATACAAATATTTCTGGTAATTCATTTCTCATTAAAACAAATTAAAAACTTATTCATAAAAAAATTTTAAAAATAACTCATTCTAATCTTCATTGCTCTAGTTTAATAATAAACTTTCTTTTTACAAAATTTATAAAAAAAAAATTTTTACGTTTTTTTTCTATTATAAAGGATTATTCATTCTATAGAAAAGCTTAAACAGTAAAATAATACAACTACAGGATCGTTAAAATGGATAAAACAGATGCAAAGTAACAAAAGAATTGTAAGAGAATTAAAAAACATTAAGGCATATTATATTCCACCCCTTTTTTTTACAAATATTGTAGCGGGATATATTTTTAATGTCTTTACTTTAAGTTTAACTCACTTTAAAGAAACATTAAAAATATATAAAAATTAAAGGCATAATGAAGGGCTAAATAAATGAAAAAATCCCTTCTGAAGTACAGGGGCACTCACAAGTAAATGGGGTTGAGAAAAGGGTTACATAGTGTAGTTATTATAATAAATGCATAGTAAAATACAATACAAATCATAGGATTATTTATATCGCAATAACTGAGCAGACAGAAAGCATGTTTGGAGGTGGGAACTCTATGAATGTTAGTTTTAAATCATGGAAGCAAAAAAATTAGCAGCTTCAAACAACAAATTATATTTTGAAGTAATATATTTTTACATTTACGAATAAAAGTTTATAGACATTGCAGATTTCTTCTTTAAATAAAGTTATAAATTTAAATAATTCTTCCTGTATAGTTATCAAAAAATTATAAACCTGATAAAACATACCGTTTAAACTAAACTAATGGTGGGAATGATTAGTTTCACAGATAAAGACCAGATTTGGAATAAAATAATCAAAATAAGCGTAGTAATTGAAAAATAAAAGTTTTTCTATCAATTTTTAAAAATGGGAGAGCAAATAGCTCACCTTATCTGTCTAATTTTCAGAAAAATGTCATTACTTATTTTCTTATAACAAGCAACGCATATGCACCGCATTGTAAAAATTAAAAAATTTACTAAATAAAGAATATAATATGTAAAATAAAATTGTGACTTGTTCATTAGACAATTACTGTAATTTTTTTTAGATGTATTCCAATGATTCAAAAAAAGTTTATTGCTTTTGCTATTTTTTCATAGAAATAAAAATAAGCAGTTAATAGCACCAATAAAATGTTTCCCAAACACACCAAAAAGTAAAGACTGGAAATCAGCAGGCTATAACACCAAAGACATTTTTCCACAAGCACCAAAAAGAAAAACTTTTTATGCATTTGATTAGACTGTTAGAAATTGCAAAAGAAAAGGCAAATTAAAATTTATGGGTATATAAATAGAGAACTTTTTTTTTCCTTACAGATAACATAGTAGTTTTTAAATCTAATTTATCATACAAAAACAAACACATCCAATCATTAATATGACTGTTCAATACTTGCATAACATTCAAACTGAAGTACTCAAAGGTGTAAGGTTCCCATTATTGTGTGTTCTTCAATGACTTGTCAATGAATACACCAGAAAGCAATTAATTCCATTAAATCAAAACTATAGGGTGATTCATTCAGCAAAGGCCCTGAATATTCATTAATAACTCTTGCTAGGATGCAGCAATCTGAACAAAAGACATGCAATGTGCTCCTCAGTAGATAGCACATCACATCAGTGTTCTTGGATTAGGTATGGTTCCATTTGTTGGGTTATGTTAACTCACAAAATATCCATATATGGGAATGCTGAAAATCCTTTTGCCACTCAAACACCACTACATGATCAAAAAATTGATGAGTGGTGCACGATGTCTCGGTTGTGCATCATAGGCCCCATTTTTTACACCAATGTATACCTGGTCATTTTTTAACAGTTCATGAATCAACTGGATGATCGTGAGTTTACTCTCAATGGGATGGGAGCAAAGTGTCACACATCAGCAAGGGGCATGGTGGAAATTGAATCTTTCATTGGCAATAGGGTCATTTCAAAGGGGCTTTGGCCACCACAGTCACCGGATCTGACACCACCAGACTTCTTCCTTTATGAAGTCTATTGGAGTAAGCCTCTCACTATGGATGATTTGAAGGAAAACATCCATCGTAATATTGTTGCTATTACCCTCAATATCTTTGCCAAAACCTTCAGGAACATGGACTACCACGTCAAAATGTGTCTGGCAAAAAATGGCAATCACTTCCAGCATCACATGTAATGCAATCGATTATACATATGTCAAGGTATGTAGCATATTTTCCTGGTTCAGAATGTTTCATCCTAACAAGAGTTATTACATAATATTCTGGGCCTCTTTCGAGCAAATCATACTATATTTATCTATTCTATAGTTGATCATATTTTTTATTTTCAATTTTTTTATCAACAACTTTATATTTGCATTTTCTAACAACAAAAATTTAGTTGCATTAAAACATGCTATGTGTGATGTTATTCTTAATGATAAAACAAGTCATCTACATATACATTAAAAGATATCATGAATGTATCATAATATGCGATATGCAATTGAATGCGATATTTTGATTAAAATAAAATATTCTGAAAGGTTGACATGAAGTGATAAAAAATTGTGTTTTATTGAGTAATTTTATATTTTAAAAGGTTACATACTATATCAAAAACATTTTACAGAAAGATGAAATAATATTATAAGTTTAGGGAGATAGTGATCTAAAGAAAATTACTACTATAAGTATGGAAAACTTATATAAGACCACCACCACCATTTCTCTTTTTTGTCCCTCCATAAGTAAGAAAGACAAGAAAAACAGCAGTACCAAAAGGGAGTGTTTTCAAATTATGCTAATAATATATGTGTAAAATCATGCAAATTTAGGACACACAGACAATTTTCTCGATGGATTAGTTAATAAATCATCATGTAGTCCTTATATATTTCCTAAAAACTTACATGAAAGTTAGCATTCCTTCATTATCCAATATTTGGCAAAAAAAGTAATTAACTGTAACTGGCAAATTTTTAATCTTTTGAAAGCAAAATGGCATTATGTGACAGCAAACTGACAATAAATCATAAGCTTCAGACAGATGCTATCTAGTAACAAATGGTATTTTTCAGCAAGTTGATGCTGTATAAATTCCAATTTCATTAGCATTTTAGTGCAAATGATGTAGAGTTCCCACCCCTGTAAATTGGGGCAAATTCTAAAAATTGGTGTCTTTGGCAATATTTATAGAATTGACAGTTTCATCAAATTAATTTACATGTATCTCAGTTTCCAATACAAACACCATTATTTAACCCCAGATTTAAGCTACCTTAGTGTGTGCCGTCAAAACCTTATAAAGCAACACGGCAGGGCTTTTTGTTTTGATGCGGAGATCTGGCAGACTTCCGCTACACTTATAACACTTAACCTAGGGATAGAAAAGATAAGTCACATGCAAATTTTTTACGTGAAATGAAACTACAAACTCAATTTAAAAAACCTATAACATTTTTCATGAAAGAGAATTCAATCTTTGACATTTTTATTCTTTGGTAAATGAGAATGGTTAGCATATAGTAATTCCAGAAAAATAATGAAATTATCAGCACATTCCTAACAATATGACTTCACAAACATACATAAACACTCTAAAGATACTTTTCTATTGCAAATAAAACTCTCAACTTAAATAAGTGGATCTCACTGTTACCTTAAATACATGATATTCCTAAGATTCCAATGTTTTAAACAGAACTAAAAAAATGTTATACGCACGTTATCTAAATAAAAATTATTTCACATCAATAATTAATTATATCCAATAATCAATAATTCTCATTTCCGTCTGTGAATATATATTTTCACAGCTGCTTTTTTTAAACTGTAAAGGCATAAATTAACCAACCATAAAGATCATCAAGTCCAGTTCCAATATTACACCATCAAGGTTACTAGGTTTACAAAAAAATCTACATAAATACAAGATTAGTAACATAAACAGAATTGGTCACTTAACAGATATGGAGAAAAATCAAAATTTCAGTGTTGTTGTTTTGTTTTTGTTTTTTTGTGTGTTTTTTAAACTCTCTAGTTATAATTTTCTATGTTTCAAAACATGCAAATGAAATGACATCACAAAATCCAAGAGATTTTTGCCAATAAAATTAAGATACCAGGCACACATTTCATGTTTTTTGACAATATTTTCTGGAATATCAGTCACTTCAAAAAAATTACTTATCATAAAGATTTAAAATTTCTTACTTTAGGAATGTGTTCATAAATGGGAAGAAGATTACAATAATTAAACAGAATAAGAGCCGTTCATGTGAATATAGTGCTTACCATACCTTGTCTTTT
Organism: Dolomedes plantarius; assembly: GCA_907164885.2. Taxonomy (NCBI): domain Eukaryota; kingdom Metazoa; phylum Arthropoda; class Arachnida; order Araneae; family Dolomedidae; genus Dolomedes; species Dolomedes plantarius. The sequence goes on along the minus strand of OU015493.1, from coordinate 133,742,824 downwards.
TTTGTAAATATGTTTAAAAGTTGGATGACCAACAGATACTCAAACACATAACCAGCAATTACATATTTATTCAGCATTTTCAAACAATTAATAAATTATACAATGAAGTAAAACTGTACACCTTTAAGAGGAAAAAGAATTTACAAATTTAATTCCCCCCCCCCTTACATATCATACTAAAGTCATATCTGTGTTGGCTGTGTAAAGAGTGTCAAGTCCAAAATCGTAGTTTTGAGAAAAACAAGATTGAAAAAAAAAACAGCTTTTGTTAAGTCAGTTTTTTTAAGTTTAATTTTTAATATTTTTTTTAAAGCAAATTTTTCTAATTTTATTTTTGTTGAGTAAAGAGTGTTAAGTCCTTGATTGGGACATAACCCCTTTAACACTAACATATTTGTGTTTTGTTTCAAATATCCCAAATTTTCCCTGATGAATAAAAATATTTAGGAATGGAATTGGACTCAGCTTTCTGTACTCTGCGGTAGCCCTTGATTTTTCAAACATGCCTGGTTTGATAACTCATTGTAGCCCATTTTGGATTTAACACCCTTTACACAGCAAACACATATGTTAATTTTTGTCCAGAATTCTTACTCATTTTCTCGGAAAAAAATCCAGAATTTTACATCTGTAGGTTATTTTATGCTAAAATCAGTTACAATTTAAACATACTCAAAAATTGTAAGTGCTTTACTTGCAACACATAAAAATGTAATAATTAAAATAAATAATTCTGAAATAAGCTAAAATTCCTCTAGAAAAAGAAAGGCTCTTTAATACAATATTCTAAATGTGCACAAACTGCAGGTCACCACCCTCAGAGAAGTCATGAAAAAAATTGGAAGGGTTGAAGATAGTTTGTAGTAAATTTATATTATACTGAATTATTTAATTAAAAAACATGTTTTAAACTTTCTATAATTACATAACTTGAATATTTTTATTTATATTTTTTATATGTTAAAATATATGACATTGATAAATAAGGAGTCATACAGTCTTAAAGACTATATTGCTTCCATTGGCTATTACCTGGATTTTCAAAATTAGTAGCTATAAAAACCAAACATCAATGAGAGTAGCATTCTCAAATATTCACTAAATATAGAACAAATACTGTCTGGGGTCCAAGTTCACCCTTCTCATTAATTTTTTTCTATTTTAGTTTTGTATAGATAAGTGAAGTTAATAATTTTCAGTGTTTTAATATGAAGCTTATAATTTTAAAATCATGCTCTCTTTTAATTTTAATTTTTGTTAATTTTCACCTAAATGAAATACAAATATATACTAATATTTAAATATGAAATTTCAGTCACAGAATTTGGTAAAAAACAAGTGTAGATAGTAAGAAAAAAAAAATTTGTGTGTAATTATTATGCAAAGTAAATATATACTAAAAATCTACAATGCATTGATATTTTCTAAAAATTTGCTCATTTTGTTTTTATATGCTTTTTTTAACATTTTCGCAAATTGAAAAAAAAAATTCTATAACCAATACATTTTCATTGGGTTCCTGTGATTTTTTATTTAAAGAAAATGGGTCACAGTTGAAAAAAAGTTTGTGCATCACTGTTCTAAGCAACTGAGATAACTGAGTTATCTATTTAAAAGGTTAGCTTTTACAGGGCTCATACTCAAACAGTAGCTTTTATTTTCCCTGATTTTTCCACATAATTTGATATAAAATGCAATTGCAATGTTATAACAAGAAATCAAATTTGTAAAAGTTACAATCATTTCATTTATTTATTTATTTCATATCATTTAAATAGAGATTTTGACAAACATCCATAACCTCAGGCTGTCTATTTATTCAGAATTACTTTAAAAAATTACTTATCGTGTACTTTATAAAGTTAATTAAATAAAAAAAAGCATTCTATCAAATGCATATTGAGGATGGCCAAATAAAGTGATATACGCACCAAATTAATAAAAAAATTCTCTAACACAACCCATAAAATATTATCAATGTAATCAATAACTGTTAATGTTTTTTTTGTTTTTGTTTTTTCAATGCAGAGGCAATTGTCGCGAAGACATTCGCCTATAATTCACTGCATTTTTGCTGGCCATTTTATTATGGGGGTACCATATAGGCAGACCAGCATTGCCCCCTATGAAGGGACGACACAAACGGAGGCATTTTAGTGGCACTTCGCCAGGATTCGATCTGAGCACCCTCAGCACCGAAAACGAGTGTGCTGTACCACAAGACCGCCACGGCCCATATAACTGTTAATGTAATGCATGCAATATGGCATCAACATACATGTCATGTAATATTATGTAATTTATACAATCATGCACACAAAAGTGGAGGACAGATATTAAAAAATACAAAGAAACTTGCACCTTCACATTTTGATAAAATAGTGAAAAACTTTTATAGCATGTTTGCAAGGATAAGATATAACCTGAAAATTTTTTATATTCTCTACTTGGGTTATATTTTACGAAAGTTGGAAACAAAATTTAGGAAATTTTAATCATAATCTCATCATTTGAATAACATAAGATTATTTTACCTAGCACTTAATTGTTAATTCACAAATTTTTAGATCAAAATCAGCAATTAAAATAGTCTCAACAATATTACAGCAAAACTGCAGTGACCTAATAAAAAATACTTTTATTAGGTCACTGCAGTTTAGTTTTTAGTTTGTTTTTTTTTTTAGTATTTTTCCAAACTTTTCGTAAAATTACAATTTAATTAAAAAATCAAACTCCAATATTTAAACCTCTCATTATCTGCTTGCACTTTCAGCTTATCAACAGATCTTGTGCAAGCCAAATTGCTTTCAGTTAGATTCATGTTGATTTAAAGTAGTCAGCAGTATGTTGATTTATAACAGTAAGCAGCATGTTTATTAACAGCAGTAAGCAGTAGGTTAATTTAAAGCAGTATTTTCTGGGGATTTTAAAATTTTATGCAAGACATGCAACTAGATATGTTGATATAATGTTCCATATGTTATTTTAAATATACTATTTTACATTAAAAAACACAATTTTAGATCAGAAAGTGACTATTCATTGATCTTCAAACCCAATACTTTAGTCATTCTCCCTCCTTTTGCGATAAAATCAAATAACATAAAATTCCAGTACAATTTCATATCATGTATGTGAGCTACCCTTCTTGTTCAGAACAGTGGTATCATACAACCAGCACTTTAGTTTTGTTTATAAAACATTCAGTCAAATTATGTATTAAGACCTCTAACTAAAAATTACTACAGAAAAGGGTATCTCTTTCTGCCTAGATAAATCATGAAAACTCCAGATTCTGTGTAAGATAAATTCAAGAATTTCTGGAAATTTTATACAAATTGAAGAATTTATGAGGGCCCTGGAAAAATTAAAATAAAATTCCAGAACTTTACCAAGATTTTCAGACCCAGTGGTTGCTTTGAGGTCATTAGTTATAATGAATAAAAATCAGCAACATAGATGCATCCGAATTATCATTCATATCTTATATACCAACATAAACATTCCAATACCTGAAGGAATGTATAAATACCTTCATCCTTTTTCGATTAATATTCTTCATTTCAATTTCACACTTTTCTTGAGTCCTCTCAAAAGATTCTAAAGTACCTAAAAGTAATTACATGCATCGTAAGTACCAAAATATGTATTGACGATATCATAATTTGCTATCACAAATAATTAGAAAAATACCAACCTTCTTCTCTTTCAGAAGTTATAAGCAAGTCAGCAAATGTTTCAGGCCAATCACTTACACATGACAGAGCACTCAACAGAGCTTTTCGATAATGTGAAAGATCCCCATATTCTCTGGAAAAAAAATGTTAAAAGGAAACATTAAAAAATCATTATATGTAAAAAAAAAATTAAATTAAAAAATAAAAAATTTTAAAAATAAAATAAATAAATAAATAACAAAAAATAAAAATAACAAAAATATCAAACATATATTCCATTCATTGGTATATATTTCAATCAGTCAACGAATTTGAGAGACTTAAAAGTTTATACAGTCGTCGAACCCCTTTATAACGAACTTCAAGGGACCAAAGGTTTTGTTTGCTTTATCTGGTGGTTTGCTATATCCGAACCATTAAGAAAAATGCTAGAGTTCACAAAATGTATAACTCATTAGTTGCAATGTATTCAATAGTGATGTAATTAAAAAAATGATAAAATTTATTAAAAATGATAATTAATGAATTAAATCGACTAAAATTGATTACATTAAAATGACAAAATACTAATTTAATTATGTATAATAGGAAAATAATGGGACCAAAATTTTCAGTCGTTATATCCATGAGTTTGTTATATACTGGGTTCGCTATAACGGGGTTCGACTGTATAAAATACTTCAGCACTTTTTTCATATATACTAATGAATATGCACAGTCATTTAACACACACACAATTCATTCCTATAAATACTAACAAAAGTAATAATGCCTGAAAATAATTTTCTACATCAATAGATTAGATGTAAGAATTATTTTCAGGCATTCATTTGCAATAGTAAAGTACAGTTCATTTTACAGAAACTATTTAAAAATAATAGAAATACAATTCAACCAAATTACTCAGCACTCATAGATCTATGCTTAGGTCAATAACATGCTAAATTCATACATGCAAGTTCGCACAAATGTAAAATTATGGAGGGAAAAACACCCCATTGTCTACACCTATACTTTTAGATAAACAGATATGGTTTGTTTGATTCAGTGTGTATGTATGCATGCATAACATAACCATGACATAGAAATTCATCACAGATTAATATAAAGACCTTCTGCTAATCTGCTAGATTCAAAACACATAATTTCTTGTAATTTTTTACATTTTTAGGTGATCAAGAAACTTATTTTCAGCCTTTATAAACTAGATGTTTTTCAAGGATACTAACTTAACATTAAACTCCAAACTTCAAAAGTATTGTCCTGAAAAAAGCGTGAAATGGGGCTAGTAAGTAACCTAATAATCGATTGTTATTATGTGCATCACTTAATTTAGAACTATCACTATAGTGATCTCCAAAAAGAAAAAAAAATCACTATCAACAAAATCAGGACACTTTATGATATGGGTAACACACAAGCTACCCCTAACTCAGCTACAAGTATTTGCCCCAGAGCCCTCATCTCTCTTTTATTACTACTTCTTATGCATGTTATAAAACTACTTATTTAAAGTAACAATATAAACAATAGTTACAAAATAAAAGACTAAATCAGTCAAAAGACTAAATCAGGGGTCAGCAACGTGGTGCCCGCGAAACAATTTTAGGGTGCCCACCGTTCAAATTTCAAAAATTTTTAGATATTTGAACAACAAACACTTGTACTTGTAATGAATAATTGTAGAAAAAAATAAAAATCACAAAACCGAAAAATCAAACACTGAGCAGCCTGATCTCTCGACAGCATCATTCTCCCCTTGCTTCTATGATAAGTATGATAAATGCATTAAAAGATAAATTGTCACTCTAGAAATCACATATTGAGAAAGATAATTTATCACGTTTCCCAAATCTAAAATTAGAAAATTATTGCGATGGAAATGCTACCACCTATTAGTTTGTCAAACATTTTGATTCCTTATTGGAAGAATTTAATACCAAGAATTTACGCTTGTGAATCTTTGTTTTCTAATCTGAAATACTTAAAATCAAAGTACCGATCAAGCCCCACTGACACTTTCTTGGACCAATACCTGAGAACTGGGAATTCAACTTATGTGCCACATTACAACGAGTTGTTCGCAGATTTGCAATGTCAAAAATTGCAATATCAATTTTAAGATTATTTTGTTTAAATTAAAATTTGAATTTACGTATTAAAAACTTATGTCCCATTAATATTTTCATGTTTAAATATTACTTTCCCCCCCCCCTTTTCCTCTTCATCCAGTGGTGCCCGCCGAACTCCTGTATTTCTGAAATATGCCCTCCTAGATAAAAAGGTTGCCAACCCCTGGACTAAATCAATTGGGGACTGAATTTTCTTCCTCTCAGAAAGGGTTGGAAAACATTGAGAAAAAATTACATGCAGGTTTCTTATACTGCCATAATAATAAGATTTCCCTTACAAATAGCAAAAGATAAATATTAATGCTTTTTGCATTTTATATCATTAATATTAAATGGGAAAGAAGGAAAGCAAAACTGCTACAGAGTCACTCAAATCAAAGTAAAACCTCTTAAACTGCTACCATTTATATCTAACTTTAAATTATAATTTATCAAATCTGATCCTTTTAGCTAATATGGTCTCTTGTCCCAATAAATTAATATCCTCAAAATAAATAAGGGGAATACATATTTTTCATTACACATTTGTCACTTTTTAAAAATTACCACATATTACAAACAACAGGAAAAAGCAGTAAATGACCAATAAACATAATGTTAAAACTTTCATTAGCCCAATCACACCAATTCAAATTTAATAGATACGATTAAATTTTAGCAAGAAGTTCAGGGCTATAAGAAACTTTACTTTGAGACAACACAGCAGAGAGCAAAGGAAAGATTTTATACCTAAAACATGAAACAAACGTAATAATAGGATATAGCACTAATTCATACTTTTCAAAATTGGCATAATCTAACCAAGCCCGAGCTTCCTCTTTATGATTGCAAGCAATAAGATCCTTCCACAACTGCCTAGCAATCGGGACGTCTTTCAAATATTTTGCCTACATTAAAAAAATAACATTGATTAATATAAAGAATGAAATCTAAACTTTACAATTATTTGAGAATAACGAATTTAAAAAAACACCATCTTGATAAAGAGAATTCGCTATAAAAGTACCCAGAGAATGGGAGTTAACATATAACATTAAAATGATTATAATTTGAAGATACTTACACTAAAGAAAATCCAGTACTTTACAATAACATATTGAGATTCACTTCCCCAAAAATCTATAAAATGAAACAAAAAGAATTTGATCAATACATATAATTTCATGTTAAAAAATTACAGATAAAAATTCAAAACACTTATATAATAAAAAAAATGGAGACATTTAATGCTAAAAAATAAATAAATAGGAGTCACTCTTTTTCTTTTCTTTTGTATCTAAACTAGTCACATCGCACATCTGCTAGAAGAGTGTTACATCTCAAAATAGCCATATTTTCAGGAAGAGCTATTTCATTTCTTCTTTAGCTCTCCCTGAAAATATAGCTATTTTGAAATGTAACACTCTTCTAGCAGAGAAAGAGCTATTTCATTTCTTCTTTGGCTCTTCTTGAAAATATGGCTATTTTGAAATGCAACACTCTTCTAGCAGAGGAAGAAGAGCTATTTCATTTCTTCTTTAGCTCTTCCTGAAAATATAGCTATTTTGAAATGTAACACTCTTCTATCGAAGGCCAAAATAGCCAGATTTTCATGAAGAGCTAAAGAAGAAATGAAATAGCTCTTCCTGAAAATATGGCTATTTTGAGATGTAAAACTCTTCTAACAGAGGTGCGACATTTAATTTACATGCATTCCATTCACATCTGTTTTGCATTTATATCTAATGCCAGGGGAGTAATTTGCAAAAAGTAACAGATCAAACAAAACAAAAAGCAGTTATTTAAAAATTGAATTTAATAATTTAAAATAAATAATTAGTTTCATTATGTCAGTTTACCAACAAATGAAAATAATAGAATAAAAATCAATTAAATTCACTTACATTGTTCCATTTGTGAAACAGCTCTATCAAAAACATCTGTGACATCTTTAAAATCGGTAGCAGTACCTGAAAATATAATAGAAGTAACTGATGAATATAACAATGCGTGTTTTGCATAAATTAAATTAATAGAGTAAGTAATGCATAAAAGAAGAATACTTGTGATGTTAAAAATACAAAACTAAATTTTACACAAATATTACATTATACAGTATTACAACAGGATGTCATCTACAAGGCTATAGATAAAAAAAATTCATGACTACAAACTAATATTTGTGAATGACATACATTTAGATTAATATGGATGAAATGGATAAAATGTTGATCTTATCCATGGTGCAATAATTTGTACAATAATATGCACAATTTTTTAAAATTTCTTTAAAATCCAAAATTCACAGTAAAATGTAATTCCATAATCTACAGTTTAGTAACACAAACAAAAATAGTGAATTTATAATATGTAATATGTTTTTTAACTGTTATATAAGCTGGTTACAATTACTGAATACAAGATATCTTACAAAAACTCTTGGTTCAAGATCCTAATTATAATTTCAAACAAACAGCTAAGTCGCAGTTCTAAGTAATACACTATATGTATTACTCAGGGTAGAATTGAAATACTTAGTAGACTATGAATTTCGATTATTTTCACAAATAATACGTTTTACATAAGATACTGATTTATTCGATAACTTCCTAGGTAAAACATATAAATCTGTGAAGCTTTTGACTATCAAATTCCTGGAAACAAGAAACAGAAAAATAATATATGAATTCCAATCAATTAGGGATATATATATATATATATATATATATATATATATATATATATATATATATTAAAAAAAAGTCATTTCAACATAAGTTTGAAATAACTTTTTTCCTATCTCTTTATTAAAGAATTTCTTTACCAATTTGACATATATAAGAAGTCTTAACAACGAATAACTATATTATAAAACTGTCAAGTAATTTTCTAAAAAGACAATAAATATGAAAAGTAAACAAGTCTGTTTTCAGATAAATGTAACAGCATGACAAAGTTCTCAAGACAAATCTGCATTTACTTTTGAACATTAGTTCCTTTCTCTTTTAGTAATGACTCCATGGTTTGACTACAAGTAAAAGATAAATTGCCAAAAGACAGAACTTTTAAGGGAAAGACGGCAAAGTAGACACATGTCAACTATGATAATAACTGAAAGGCAAAATATATATTCATATCTCAATATTGTATAAACAAATGTAAAATTCATCTTGAATTGCATGTTTTTCAATTTTTCTGGCAGAACATTTAAGTTTCCCAGAAAATTTGAAATAAATTTCAAGTTTCCCAAATGCTCCAACTTCCTCACTATAGTCTATGTCAGGGGTGGGCAAATAGTGGCCTAGCTGCCCCATGTGGCCTGCTACAGATTATTTTCTGGCCCGCCAAACCACCCAGAAAAATCCAGACAGCCAGAGAAACTGCCAAAGACAGCTAAAAACTCCTAAAGACAGCCAGAAAAAACTGCCAATATTTTATTTAATTTATATTTATTGATTTTTATGATACAATTTATACTTTTTCTAAAATGCAAAGCTAACTAATAAATTCAATAATTTTAAAAGGTGCAGCCCTCTGCTAACCTCTGCTTATACAAAATGGTCTCTGGGCCAAAACAATTTCCCTCCCCTGGTCTATGTAATAAAACTTGACAAGCTGAATTAGAAGTTTAATTCACATATACTAAATGATTATATCTTTCACGAATTAATAACTCATGGTATTAATATAGGTACATAAAGAGAAAAATTTTTCTGAACATAAAAACTTACAATACAATTAAGATATCATAATGTAAATCTAAGTAAATAAAATACAAATCAGAAATATGACATACCAGCATCAACTTGTTGCTTAGCTCTTCGTCTCAGAAAGTCTAAATAACCTAACCATATTTCTTTAAAATCCTCTTCTTTAGAAAAACCCATATTTAAAGCCATTTCAAAGAGTCCTGAAAATGAAAACAGCACATGCATATTTTTATAAGCAAATGGTAAGGTTTCATAACTAATTTTCAAATCATAAAAAACGTTTAGTGTATTTGAAATGCGAGAATTAAAACATATTCATCGTTTATCTCAAAATAATTAAATGACAAATAGAATTAAATATTCTCTTTCATAACAGAATTTTTCATTAACTGTAAAAAAAAAATTTCAGGTAGTCTCTTCTAACAAAACTATTGCAGGTTATTAACGTAGGATTACTTATCGTTGCTTACCTCTTTTGTATGTATATATGTATCTATATATATGTGGAAGTCAACCTGGTGCAACGCCATCCTCCATGTTTTCAATTTACCTTTGTTTTATGTGATGGCAACAGGAAGCGAGAAAGGAATGTTTATATTTTATAGTGAAGTTGAGAAGCGACGACAGTACGAGTAAGATGTAACTACATATGGCGGTATATTTGTTAAAGTGTATTTTCGTTAATGTCTTCATCCACTTCATGTAAAATAAATGTTTTGTCTATATTATCGTCAAGTGATTTAGACTTCACCTCCTGATTTTACATATATGTATGTATATATATATATGTACGTCAAAATTTTGACGCATTTTGGTACTTTTCTGTTTAACTGTTTACTGCCTACCCAAGCAATACAGACTGGGTTTGGCACGCTGCAAAAATTATAACTTGCGACGACGGATAGTTTTAGCATCTGAAATTTTACTTTCTGGAGGACCATTATGGAGGAACATAATCCTATGTTAAAACAAAGTGAAAAAGTTTGATCTAATAGACAGGAATCTCTTAAAAATTTACACAAATGCTAATGGCTGGTTTTGCCCTATGTATAGGCTGGTCTCCATCATACAAAAGAGAAACTAAACCACCTACAAAATCTATTTATGGGGATGGAATTCCTTTCTATCCCTTTTCAGTCATAATTGCATTTTGGGGGGAAGGTAAAAACTATTTTGTTTTGAGTGTCTAACAAAAAAAAGTTCTGGTTAAATATTCAAATCCTCATTCAAAAAGACCACATATAAAATATGAAACAATGTACATTGTTTTTTATATTCATACATAAGTCTCATAGTAAAACTGTCAGAAAATTTCAGAAGGCAATCAACTTCAAGAATATACAATCAATTTTAATGTCCTTAATAATCAAACACTTACTAATAATAGTGTCATGTGGCTGTTCAAATCTTTCCATAGTTCTTCCATATTTTACCCACAGTGGAGCACACCATGGGCAATTTCGCACAGCTCTTTCATAAACCTCAAAGGACATTTCTTTAATTTTCACCACTCTGTCCTGGATGAAGATTAGAATAAAATAAATATACAGATAATATTTACAAAATCAAATTTTTAATTACAAAACACATGTAGATGTTCTGAATGATTTTACTGTATAACATCTGAGGCTCTGAGGGAGTAAAAAAAATCAAGCCTTTCAAATGCACTGTTGACCAAAAAGTCTGTTTTACTTATAGTCCCCATGTACTCTTAAAAGGTGCATGAATCTATACTTTTCTCTTTTGTGAGGATAAAAGTTTTTCATAACAGAGTAAATATTTTTTCCAGCAAAAAGCAGTTTCCCAAAACAAGGAGAAAAATAAAATTACCACAGATGGAATTATAAAAATTCTCAAATATTTCAAATTAATTATTAGCAGAAATATTAATAAAGAATATTGTTGAAACTATTTTTGAATTAAAAGTGTTTCCTAAAAAGTTTTTCTCCCTTTTGTAGCATTTGTTTTACATTGCTATATGTATCCCGAATAAGGCTTGGTTGATTCCGTATTGTCCCCCTTATAGGGAGCAATGCTGGCTCACCTATATGGTGCTTCCCATTATACAGAAGCCAGTAAATTGCAATGAATAACAAAAGGTTAATGTCTCACAACAAAGTGCCTCTGCATTAGGAAAAAAAATTGCATTATGCATAATTTCTACTTATTAAAGAAATCCAACTAATAATACCACATTTCATAAATACATCACTTAATAAAATAAGAAGTTACATTATGGTATATTTTCTTATAGAATAATAATGAATTTCAACCACTAGGTAGCTTACACTAGTAAGGTTTTTTTATTTTTAATTATTTAAGCAGGTTTTATTTTTTTATTTCAATACCTCATCATATCCTATTCAACAACTGCTAGAACTGCTTTTATAATGTTGCTGTATCAGTTTCAACTCTCTTAGTTTAAACATTTATAATACAACACAATTTAGACTTACTTATCACACATACAAAAAAAGGGGGAGGAAATATTTTTCAGCCCTGTTACGTGAGGTGAGCAAAAACTAGGTCCTAAGCTGATGAGTACACTGGAAATGTATACATTTGTGGCACCTCCCAAGAGGGTATTTTGCCTTATTTGGCACTAAATCATCTAAAGCTATGCTTTCTAAATTGAGAACAATGATTTAGAATGATAAAAAGATAATAAGAAACATAAGATTATATATAATTAAACTAGATTTATAGCTATGAACACAATTTTTAAATTCACTGTTAAAAATATATTACATCATCTTTTTTCAATTTCTTGCCTTCTCTGCCATTCAAGTCTTTTTCTTTTCTTATACATTTTCTCTGCATCAGATTTTTTTTTTGTTATTAATTATGGTCTACATAACAACCACAGCTTTTCAGTAAAAAACCCTGCATCCCATTCACATTAAATGTGATTGGAATGCAGGGGTACCATTCTAGCAATGATATTAAATTTTAATCCCATTTACTAGAAAGCTTTCTTTTATATTCAAAAAAAAAAAAAAGGAAGCAAGAGTTTCTTCTCTTAAGAATAAAATAGCTGCTGCCAACAATGGGGAGCTAAAATTGCGAAATTTAGATGAGAGCCAAATTTTTGGCAACATATGAATAATTATCAGAATGCAAATACAGTACATCCTCCCAAATCCGGAATGTTTTAATAAATGGCCAATTTTGCTTTTCCATTTTACCAATGATGTTGCTACCAAAATTATCAGTAAAAAAATGAGCTTCCTTTCATGGAAGTGACAGCAGCAATTTTGAAGGCTTCAAGTGTCTGGGAAAGAAGCTGAAATAGCAAAATTAGTAGAATGTGCAAATAAAGACAACATTAACTTGGATAAATTGGACATACAGGAAGTTTTAGACATCGACAAAAATGTGCCAATCATCGGTTCTCTGAGCGACTCTGAAATTATTGATACTGTGGTAAATATCAAAGGTTATGACAGCAATCGTGAAAGTGATTTAGAATGCCTCGAAAACAAAAGAATGTCAATAGAAGACCCGATAAAATCATTAGATAAAATAATATTAGGCTTAGAACACCGGAATTTTCTCCTGGAACATGAAATTATGGCACTATATAGGATTCGAGAAAAAATTTCTTATAAGCTGAAAGTAAAGCAAAACATTATTGGCTGAAATGTTTAAATTACAATGTAATTATATGTTCTGTATTTAGGTTTATTTAATAATTAAACCATTCTACATTTTTTTTTAAGTGTGTTTATTTTTTCTCCTAAAATTTTGTAGCACTAGCCGCTGTGCGACCAGCATGGTCGCTTTTAGTTTTATATTTTCTTTTGCAAAATAACTCAACTGAAAGTAACATGTGTAAAGAATGTTACCATTACCTGTCATCATAAATATACAATGTTAAGGGGTATTCTCCGTAACGTTAATTCTAATACGTGATTTAAAAAATGTAAATTTCCATTACTTCAGAACAGAGTTAAAGATAAGACTGAGAAACCCAACACCAATGAATTTATATTTTACATCCCTCTATGTATGTACTATTTTTCATAATTAAGATATCTACACTTTATCATTACATCAAATAAGAAATTGTTGGGAAATTTTTTTCCACTTAAAAAATGGAGTAAAAATTCAGCAAGTAATAAAATATAGCGTGGATTACATCACTCTCTGTGTGTACTATTGTTCACAATTCAGATATCTACACTTAATCATATAAAATAATAAATTGTTCAGAAATTTTCTCACTTATAAAATAGAGTAAAAATTCAGCAAGTACTGAAAAAAGTGTAGAAAATGAACTATTACTGGCTGTCGGTTAATATGCCGGCGAGGGTTAAGCCTAACCTGGCAATCATTTATGCTCTCTCTTAATGCATTATTTCTTCTTCACTTTCTTTCTTGAGACTGTTCCCAATTTTTACTTGATCGTGCAGCTCGCTTTCTTGATTTCAGTGCGTAAATCCATGCTGACACGCGGTTGCAAATTGCGGAAGGCCGCTAATGTTTATATCTGGTAGTTGCAGCCATTGCCATTCGGAGTGTAGAAATATCGTCGATTTTTGTGCCGCATACCTACGCGTTTTATATATATAGATTATTTAAAAACCTCTCAAATCCAGAAAATTCCCAAATCTGGAATTGCTGTGTCCTGAACGATTCCGGATTTGGGAGGTTGTACTGTATAATATCAGGACAGTGAATGCCCTGGTAAGTTTTTTTTTTTTTTAACTCTTCAACAGCTATTAAAAATGGTGTTTAAAATAAGGAGGATTTTAAAATTTAAAGGACATTGTAAATGTTGCAAGACTATATACAGCTTTGTTTCACAAGCGAAATAGAATTTCTATTTTAATCAATTATAAGGTGTTTCAAGATTGATAGAAAATGTATGCAAAAAAACTTACCATATATGTAGTGTAATCTAACCACAGTTCCTCTTTCAAACAATTATCAAAAACTGCTCTTTCATAAAGATTCTGAACACGCACAGGCTCTCTTTCTTGTTTTTCGAATTCAATATAAGCTTTGTACTCCTCATAATGTGGAGCTTCTGATCGAAACTAAAGAAATATTAAATTTATAAATTTTAACAACAGCTACAATTTCAACTTAAATAACTAGCAACAAATAAAAAATAAATCACTAAAAGGCTTTAATTACATTAATATCAGTAATTTGTGTTGAGTAAAGCACTATTTCATTTTCCAGGAGTTCAGGAGTTAACAATACTTAAGAGTCATTTACAATAGCATAAAAATTTACAAAAGACTTAGCAAGATGACAAGTTTTAAAATCATATAATAATCAAATTAAAACATAATACAGTGATTTCCGCTTATAAGAATCACGTTTGTTATTACTGTTTTTGATTCTTATAAGCGGTTGATTCTTATAACCGAAATTTAGGTTTTTGGACTGGAACACACACACCTATATATACATATATTAGATAATTTACCATAAAATACTCTTTAATTTACATTAACTATCTTTTATTAAAATTTTTTTTATAGTTTTAAAAATAAAACTTAATTTTTAGACCTATAAGTAGATACACATGATTATAGTAAGAGAAGAAAAAAATACAATATTTGTTACAAGTTACAACATACCTGCTTAACAGTTTTAACATTTCAACTACAGGAAGGGAGCAAGAAAAAGTTTTCTACTGTAGTTTGACGTAATGAAGTTTTCAGAAGGCTGTTTATACCTCTTTCAATACTTATAGTCTCAGACGAAGATTTACTCGGACGGGTAAAGTTGCCCCCGGGTCAAGCTAATAGGACAGTGTTGTGGTAAAGCGTTTAAGGGGAAACGATTATGTTATGTCTAATAAAGAAAGGGATGAATTTTACGACTATATTCCATCCCATCTTATCAATCTTTCTTTAAAAAAAAGAACGAACTTCGTGCCTTTTGAGGGTTTAAGTAGGTTTTTTGGAAAAATGGAAGTAAAGCGAAGAGTGTAAACTGATTCTTAAAACCGGTGGATTGATTCTTTAAAGCGAAAATTTTAACATGGAAATAATTCATTTGTTTTTGTTTTCGCGATATTGATTCTTATAAACGGTTGATTCTTATAACCAGTGATCACTATAAGCGGTGGTTACTGTAATAGTTCTCTTGACTATTTTTGAAAAATTATTAAATAAACTGAAATATTGTTGGAAGTACAGAGATTCAAAAGACAAGCAAATATTAAAATTACCAAACTATCTTCAAATTTCTGGATCTTCTTTAATTTTTGCATGGCTTTATTATAAGAATAATCAACAGTAGCTAATTCTGATCTCTCTGATGCACCAAATAGTTCTTTAAATTCTCTATACGTCCTTTCCATGCCTAAAATATAGAATACTACTTATTGCTGATGCTGAAAATTTAAAATAAGGATGTTAATATAGTTGAAAAACTACAAAAACCTATTGTTTTTATTCATAATAGTAAAATCTATATAACAATAATAAAATGCACATTATATATATCAGAGTTAGTTGGTTACTTGGTTTATGAGCACAACAATTATTTTTTGAAATGCCAGGGTTAAATTATGTATGAACGAGAGAGATAAACATACTACATGAAGAAAGAATACGAAAAGTCATAAATAAACTCCAATAAAATAAAATTAAAAACTGTTTAAAAGAACAACTTTTCTTGCTATATAAATATATGCTAATTATTTTAAAATCAAGTCTCAATGAGCAAAGCTGAATAAAAATCGAATTTGCAAGTAAAACTGAATAAAAGCTGAATAAAAACTGAATAAAAGTGGTATTAAGTCTCAAGAATGGTCAAATCATTAGTGTACATAGATGAAAATATAACAAACCTTCCAAAATCAGATATTTTAGTTATATCAAACCAATGATACTTTTAATAGATAGATAGATTTTTTTTTTCAAATAATTATGAAGTAGCAGAAAATACTTTAAAATGTAATGGAAGGGCATGCTTGACGACTTTTTCTGTGTATTAGAAATAAAGAGAGCATTTAACACAACAAAATTTAATTTATTCAAAAGTGGGAAGCCGGTAAATATCACTGTATTCATTTAAGTTCAGTATCTGGAAGAAGAAGAAAAAAAAAAAGTATATATATATATATATATATATGTCAGAGGAAAAATCCACCAGAGGGTGCTGTAGGCAGCGTCATGGTGAACGTCTACACATATGGACATTCAGCAATGGGAAGCTGGCGTATGCAGACAAAGCGGGCCGTATACAAAAGCGAGGACTATATCAGAGTTCACAAGTTTATATTTGTTATATTGTATTAGTGTGTGTCGTACCACACTTATCTAAAATTTGAATAAAGTATTGTCCATAAATTAAGGTTTAGTTTTTGAAATATCCCCCTGGACGACACTTTCATATTTGTTTCTACTCCTGGATCTCACATACATACATACATATATATATATATATATATATATATATATATATATATATATATATATATATATATATATATATATATATATATATATATATATATATATATATATATATATAAATATATATAAATATATATATATATACATATATATATATATTGTCATAGTATGGAGATAATTGAGAAACAGTTTATTTTGCATGCTAAATAGACAGGCCTAAAGGGGGGGGAGGGGGATCAACATAATAATCTTTGTATGATAGTTGAGGAAGTAACTTTGATTAAAACCCTACATAGCTACAACAAATCTGATAAATTTAAAGAACTATCATAATACACTTAAAACATGGATCAATCCTAAGATTTTATATAAATGCTTAAGATCATTGTATTATTATATGACACAATTAATTTTAAATGTTACAGGCATATATAAGTAATTATTTAATCAAGATAAAATAATAGTAAGATCATTAAAATTTTCATAAATTTTGGTTGCTTTCAGAAATAACATTTTACTGTAGAAATATTTTATTTTTCTTACCAGTAAACACAAGAACAGAAAATAAAAATAGTTATTAAACAGAAAAAAATTTTAAAAATTAATGATTTTTTTATTATCATACCTGAATAATTTTGATCCCTTTACAGTAATCAATAATAAAGCAATATGAATTAGCTCTTAAGTACAAAAAATAATTCATGTTAAGATGAAATACGGTTATTCCACTACTGAACCATTGATATCATCTTAAAGAAAAAATAATCTATTCTTTCTTTAAGATGACATTAATGCTTCAATAGTGGAAGGTCAGAATTTATTTATTTAAAAACCGTTGTTGTAACAAATAAACTCAAATTACAGACCAGGTTTGCTAATTTAGTTTTCCAACTGCTGCTCATACAAACACTACATCAAATCATACTGTATATAACACATGTGTAATGTACAGAAGGAGGAAAAGTGTGAACAGGGGAATCAGTTATTTATGTACCAAGTAAAAGACTAAGAAGAGAAAATAAACCAGTTCTTATAGTGTTACTAACATAAAGGGAAAAAACAACCGTGCTTGCAAAAACTTGTTCTTTCACTTAAAAAATTTTTAAAGCTTTAAAATTGATCTAATTGAAAATTTTTAGATATCTTTGTCAACCAAGTAAAGAGGATATTAAGTTAATTTTGATGAGAAAAAGTAAAATCGTCAAAATTACATGAAAACAAAATATCTACTACTGTAGCAGGTTGCATTTGTTATTCTGTAAACTACTTCACAATTACAAAAGTGCTTGAGAATTCATGTTAGGAGATCACTGGTGAAATTGGAGCCTCTAAATCATTAATCATACACAGTGTTTCTTATCCACACCATATTAGCCCAATTCTGATAATCTTTAAATTATCACAACCTGCACCTACAAATGAAAATGTACCTTTGATCAAAGCTTTTATTTATAGGCCAAAGCATGCCCAAATTTTTATTACCCTATAGCAGGGGTCGGCAACGCGGTGCCCGCAACACAATTTTAAAGTGTCAGTCATTCAAATATATAAATTATAGATATTTGAATAAAAAACACTAGTATTTATAATGAATTTTAGTTTAAAAAATTAAAAATTGCAAAACTGTAAAAATCAAAAAGAGCAGCCTGGTCTCTCGACAGTGTCGCCGTTGTTCTCCCCTCGCTGTGAGTCAGCTTCTTTTTCCTGCTCTCAAATTGAACTCTCTTTGAGAGTTGACATATGCTTGTGAATCTTTGTTTTGCAATATAAAATACTTACAATCAAAGTACTGATCAAGCCTCACTGACACTCATTTGACCAGGAGAGCCTGAGAACTAGGAATTCAACTTGTGTGCCACATTACAAGTTAGCTGCAGATTTGCAATGTCAAATATCGCATTAATTATTAATTTTAAGATTGTTTTGTTTAAATTAAAATTTGAATTTATGTATTGAAAAATTATGTTGCATTAATAATTTCATGTTTAAATATTAGCCCCCCCCCCCCCTCCCTTTCGAACTCCTGCATTTCTGAAATATGCCCTATTAGTAAAAAAGGTTGCCGACCTCTGGCATTAATAATTTCATGTTTAAATATTAGCCCCCCCTCCCTTTCGAACTCCTGCATTTCTGAAATATGCCCTATTAGTAAAAAAGGTTGCCGACCGTTGTTCTCCCCTCGCTGTGAGTCAGCTTCTTTTTCCTGCTCTCAAATTGAACTCTCTTTGAGAGTTGACATATGCTTGTGAATCTTTGTTTTGCAATATAAAATACTTACAATCAAAGTACTGATCAAGCCTCACTGACACTCATTTGACCAGGAGAGCCTGAGAACTAGGAATTCAACTTGTGTGCCACATTACAAGTTGGCTGCAGATTTGCAATGTCAAATATCGCATTAATTATTAATTTTAAGATTGTTTTGTTTAAATTAAAATTTGAATTTATGTATTGAAAAATTATGTTGCATCAATAATTTCATGTTTAAATATTAGTCCCCCCCCCCTCCCTTTCGAACTCCTGCATTTCTGAAATATGCCCTATTAGTAAAAAAGGTTGCCGACCTCTGCCCATTAGTATTTCTTTTATATTTTATGTCCCTCTAAAGCAAAATTAGGGCGTAAGCCACCATAGGTATTGAAAATCTAAAAATAAGTTTTATATATATATTATGAAAAATAGGAAGTTATTATGATGGAACTACAAGGTGCGCCCATAAAGTAACCGGACAATTTTTTATAAATAAGAAAAATATTACTCACCTTCAAAT
Source organism: Dolomedes plantarius (assembly GCA_907164885.2). Taxonomy (NCBI): domain Eukaryota; kingdom Metazoa; phylum Arthropoda; class Arachnida; order Araneae; family Dolomedidae; genus Dolomedes; species Dolomedes plantarius. The sequence continues at coordinate 133,723,177 of OU015493.1, read as the reverse complement.
AAATTTATCTCCTTCAAAATAATCACCAAAGGAGTCTATACAATTTTTCCAATGTTTTTTCAAGTCATCGAAACACTGTTTAGAGGAGTTGGAACTAACCGTTCGCAAAATACGAGTAACATTTGATTTAATATCCGAGACGCTTTCAAACCTCTGTCCTTTCATGGCCATCTTAGGCTTCAGAAAAAGGAAAAAATCAGCTGGCAATAAGTCGGGAGAATATGGTGGGTGATTTATCACTGTAATTGAATGCTTAGCAAGATATTGTTGTACGGAAATTTCTGTATGGGGCCTAGCATTATTGTGTAAAAGAAACAATTCCCCAGAATCAAACAGTTCCTTTCAAACTCGCCTTATCCTGTTTTCTTAATTGAAAAAGCACCTTCTTGTACAAATACTGATTAATTGTTTGATTTTCAGGAAAAAATTCGTGGTGAATAAGTCCTTTGTAATCAAAAAATGCAAAATCCATGAAAGGACAGATATTTGAAAACGTCTCACATATTAAATCAAATGTTAAGCGTATTTTGCGAACGGTTAGTTCCAACGCCTATAAACAGTGATGACTTGAAGAAACGTTGGAAAAATTGTATAGACTCTTTTGGCGATTATTTTGAAGGAGATAAATTTATTTGAAGGTGTGTAATATTTTTCTTATTTATAAAAAAATTGTCCAGTTACTTTATGAGCGCACCTTGTAGTATGATTTTGAACACTTTTTCTTTTTTTAACCTAAATAATCATTTGGACAGATTATATATACAGAATCAATATGCATTTAGATCATGGTACATTAATCAAATATTATAGAGAAATATACTACTCAAAATTAAAATCATACCAAGTAAAGGAATGGAAAGCTGACGCTTGAAAATATTATAAACTCTATCTTCTTGTTCATTTAACTGTTCTTCAGTTGCATCCTTGCTCTATAAAATAAGGAAAACATTATTAAAACCTTCAATTTGAAAAGTCATAATAATTGATAGTAATAGTAAGAAATCATAAAAACCAACCAATACAAACAGATACACAATATAATAAATCATATAATGCAACTTTATTATTTTTCCCCGGTATAATAGCTTAATTCTAGCACACATTTAGCCTAAAGCTCATAATTGAAAAGAGTAATATTAATGAGAAAATGTTTAATTTTTCCTTCAGATTTTGACAAAAGTCAAAAACAATTATGAGTTTTTTGTCCTAATACATTATGTTTAAGCTTAACTGAAATCAATAAATGGTTGAAAAACATTGCTCTTACAATAAGAAATTTCAATATCTAACATACAAAATAATGAAATATGCAGGCTAAAATTGCGTCCTAAAAGTCTTAATTTACCAGAAAAAAAACTTTTTATTCATTTCCTGCCTAGATATATTCTCCTATAATTCTGTGTTTGAGGACTAACAACATCTGACAGGGCCGCCCAGAGGATGGGGGGGGGGGGGGCAACTGGGGCACTTTGCCCCAGGCCCCCAACTGCTGGAAGGGCCCCCCAAAAAAAATTTTTTAATTATTTATTAGATTTCCTCCGAAAGAAAATTCTGAAATTTGTACCGTACTTCAAAATTCAAAATAATCTCCTGAAAAATGGGGTCCCCAAAAAATTAAAAAATTTATTCGATTAATCAGATTTCTCTTACTATAAAATAGTCTTCTGAAAAATAGTCTTGGGGCCCCCAACAGAAGTTTGCCCCAGGCCCCGCAAAATCTCTGGGCGGCCCTGACATCTGATACATATATTATATCAGCTAATAAATCAATATTTCAACAGATGAATTCATGCATTTCAACAGTGGCTTAAAGTTAAATCACCAATTTTAGCAGCAGTTTTAATCCCTTCCTTCTCGCTCCCGTCAAAATTACAGGGTGAGGTTTCAACTTCTATTTCTTGTGCCCGTGATATTTCCGGGCTGGAGTGTTTAAAAGTAATGCACCAAAAACATTAAAATAATTCAATTCATTTCATTTACCCTGAAAAAAATTTAATTCTTATTTTACATACCAGATGGCAGCACCAGACTATTCATAATGTAATTCGGGATGATTTTTTTAAAACTAGATGTGGCAGATCAAGAAATAAATGGAATCCTCCCGAATAAATAGGCACTTTTATTACTTTTTCTTGAAAATTATGTGATCATTAAGGGGTTAGAGTGGAGTATTGGAGACTTGAACAAACCCAGAACCATTTAAAAAATACTGCCTTTCAAAAACATAGTTTTACATTGTCTAAACTTTATACTCTTCTTCAAGAACAAACCAAGGCCCAGATTTAACGTGCACATACTTTGCAAAGACAAAGATATTTCTAATAATCTTCCAACATGCAATATTTGATGCCAAGATTTTTTTAACCAGTTTATAATAAAAGCAACTGGAAATCCTACAAATGTTTACAATAAGTTTTTACTTTCTTGACTTTAACTTGAAAATCAAAAAAAAAAATTTAACATGATGTAAAATACAGATAATCAATACTCTCCTAAATTTCCCTCATGATAAAAAATATTTATTTTCTTAATTAAAAAAACTTTAAAAAAATACCTGAATATATATGAGATAGGACTTCTCAAATTCTTTATATGCTTCCCAAATCAAATAACCTTGAGCAGCATGAATACCAACAGCAGTAAGAGCTCTTTCAAATAAATGACGAGTAGCTTCTAAACCAGATTCAACCCAAGTGTCTCCAATCATTCCAATAGAGAACTGTACATATTCTAGCCAGATAGAAACAGCTGAAAAAAAGTTTAGAAAAATTAAATATCAGTCAATAGAACATCCTGAAATATATTCACAGACTGTGATGTTAAAAAACACTATCTATAAATAATTATAATAGTAATAAATTCCAATTTACATCAGATTTACTTTTTTATCCCACATAAAAAAATAAAACATCAGGACTTAAAAAATGTATAATTGAACTAACTTATCCCAATTTGGTTACATTTGATTATATATTTCTTAAAATGTGAAACTCAAACTAATATGATATGTACTAAGCACAATATTATTCACAAAAATTACTCTACAAATTTAATTTTAATGATTGCCTAAATATAAAGTCTATGCACACAGGTATTAAATTTCTCTATTACTTATTCATAAAAAGTCATCTAATGTGTAAGTGAAATATGCTCTGTTGATGTCATAGATTCTTTACATGCAAAGATACTTGCATACCATTTAAAGAAAATATTTATTTATTATTGGTTAAAATTATGGTTGTTCCAAAATATCAGGCATTTGAAAATTTTCCATAAGTATAATTTTAGAGGGAAAAGTCACACTTTACGTCTGAAAAATATTTAAAAACCTTATCATAAGAAAGTAAATTCTCAATCCAAATAAGGAGTTGGTAATCTCAATACATTAATGCAATAAAAACAAAGCAGAGAGAGTCACATTTAAACTATCAGATAAATATAAAAAAAAAAGTCTCACTGTACAATATATATATAGGCTGAACATATTTTTTTAAAAATTTACTCTTATTATATTTAATAATCACTTTATTTTCTTAAGGCTTACAGATTATAAAAAAAAAAGATAAATTTACTGTGTCATAAAAATTTAAACATAATTTATCACTTCAAAGATAAGGGAAGACTATGAAGTATTCAGACAACAAATATACAAACACAACACAGTATGCACAATCGATTGCAAATAAATTAATTTAGAAAAATATATTTTTGGATCATTTACAAAAAAAAAATTTTTAAGCAAAGCTTTGAGATTCGATTTATTTTAATTTAACAAAAGATTAATTAATCTGCCGACATACCAAAAATTGGATAAATTTCTAGTAAAGGATCAATTTATTTATTCAAGTATAATACTTGAAATCAGCAAACAGACAAAATACATTGGATTTTAAAAACTTCTTACAAGCATAATCTTTGACAGCTCTTTCAAAGAGTGGTAAAATTTCATCTTTATTGCCATGAAGTTCATAGGCTGATTTTTCATCAGTTAACCAATCAATCCATAACTCTAAAATAACATAAAATGAATTATTACATAAAAAAACATCATATCATTAATTAAAATCAAGCAAAAGACTTAAATAATTAAATTATGAAAAATATTTGTATAAATCATTAGATAGTAGATTTGAAAACCATATAAAGAAAGTTTGAAACACATTAATTCTGACCTAATGTAAAACTTTTGTCTGTGACAAAGATAAAAAATTTATCAAGTTTTAACCATTAATATCATACACTAAAGGAGTAATATTAATAAATAGTTAAAGTAAAAATATCCAACCAATCTATACTTTCAAAAATGTGCTCAAACAAATTAATATTTTGAAACATCGTAAGATCACATCTTTCATCTAAATTCTTACTTCAAAAGGGTGGATTGTAACCCCTAGCTGCACTCTAACTTCAATGGGAGATCAAGTAGAGAGTGAAGAAACAGTTTAAATGATCCTCAGGGAGTCACACGTGGATAACCTGGGCACACACACCACGCTGTTTGAGATTTTGTTTCATTCTTCAGAGGGTAACGCCAGTGTGGACAGATCAAGGTGTTTGAGGTATATTTAGAGGCTATCCAAATGAGAATATGATCTCTCAGTTATTGATAGTCACAGACAACCCAAGAAATAGTGGGGGCTCTTGGTTTGAGAAAGCATAGTTATCTTTCTGTTGTCTACAGAAGTTCCTATATATATTGTAAATATTTTTTTGCTATCAGCAAACAAAGAAAATATTTTAAATGCTCCTCCTTAATTGACTGGCGAATGTCACAATATTTAAAAAAATTTTCTATTATTATAATAATTCCTTGTATTAGAGTCAATGAATCTACATGAACACAAGGCAATTCTTATGACATATAATGTAGCACAGTAGAACAGAAACTTTCCCAACTGTTTTCTACAGATGTTAGCTGATGCCTATTTTCAGCTGTCTTAATCCTCTCTCAGTATAGAATGTCTCTGACATATCAAACATTAACTTTACTCTATATAGAACTCTTTTGTGTCATTTTTACTAGGCCAATTAATTTGATCGGGACTTCAAATTCAATCATGGCTTCAAATAACTTTTCTCCATTAACACTGTCATAAGCTACTTTAAAATCAATACAAAGATGGTAAGTACTAATACTGAATTCTCTAGTATTTTCTAAAATTTGTTTTAGTGAATGAATTTTATCGATAGTATATTTTTCCATCTGAAACCCACATTGGTATTTGCCAATAATTTTAGATACATAAGGAAACACTCTGCAATACAAAATATTAGAGAATATTTTAAATGCTGTGTTTTGAAGGGCAATTCCTCTATAATTGTGGCATCCCAGTTGATCCCCTTTTTAAAAGATGGGACAAAACGAACCCTCTTCTCATATATCTTACATATTATAGGATTCAAAAACTGAATTTGTAAGTATTTAAAATTAAATAAGTAATAATGCTTATACAAACCTTGAGTAAGAGGGAATATTTCACTCATTTTTTCACGAGCATATCTAAGTCTATATAAATCTCCCAACTTCCTACATAATGTGATTAATTGAACATGAAGCTCATATGTATAAGGACTTGCTTCTAACTGGGAAGAAAATAATGTAAATGAATATAAAATATTACATCTTTATGGAAAATATTACAGATAAATACAAAATAAAAATTTCAACTGAATTTTTACTATAAAATACAACTTCAAAACAATATATACTTAGATATTACTATTCAATATGTTCAACAGAATAAAACTTTACAGAAACAAATAGCTTGTAAAACTTTTTTTTTTTTTTTTTACAATGCAGTTGGTATTTTGTCCTGAGGACATTGACCTATCCACACCACAAATTTCTTAGCAACTTTTACCATGGGAGCACCTTATATGTGAGCCCATACTGCTTCCAGTGAAGGGAAACTCAGAAACACCCATATCCTACTCGTTTTTTAAGCCTAAGCCCACAATACAGAAACCCAAAACACTAACCACGATAAGATGTGGGCAACTAGCTAATAAAACAATCACAAGACAAGACAATATATTGAATACATAGGGAATAAAACTAAATAGGTGAATTGGTAAACACCTACGAACACATCTAATGGAAATTCACTTTTTTACTGTTTTCAATACAGAGGGGCTAGTAATGCAACAAATATTTTATGACATTTTATATGGCAACAAACTATAGAAGCAATAAAGAAGATAGAAGAAATATCTTTTGTATGAATTCTCAATGAGAAAATGCATCATTTGTGTTATACAGCAGATAAATCTTGTGCACATCCACAACTGCAACCATTAAAATTTAAACTTGGGTAGTACTTGATCAATCATACATTTCAATTTTCAGTAATGATAACTAGTTACTCATAACTTGGTTAATCTAATTCAGATTCTACATCACTTTTTTCAAATGATAGCATTAATTTATGAAAAATCGCAATTTTAACGGCGCTATGTTGCAAAACATATTATACAGGTCAATCATTCATTTCTTACATCTTCGATAAAACTCTCAGTATAATTTCAGCATATGGTCAAATAAAATAAATATGATTATAAATTGACGAAAACACATTAAACTAAAATGATAATGAAATTTAAACAACTATAATTTCACTTTATAGTACCACAAATCAAGTTCTTAGAATCACTTTCGCAAGTTGTGCACAAAAAATATATCACTTTACTACAATATTACGGTGAGACTGAAAACAAGCAGTACTTTTTGTTAAAGATATCAATACACATATCCATCCAACTTAACTAACAAAACAAACCTGTTTCTGAAGCTCTACAATCTTTCCTTCATCAGCCTCTTCCTCATCAGACGAACCATTGGCAGAGTTAGAAAAAGTATCTTCCTCCTTTTCTTCCATTTCTTCATCCATCTCAATTACTTCAGATTCAGCCATTGTCAATTATATAATAAAATGACACCAAAATAAACAGAAGTTCGGCGTTTGTCAATTCCGCATGTAAATTATCCACGATAGTTGAACTGTGATGTTGTTAAACGAAAAATGATAATGCTAAAGTGGAGTTGGGTAGCTGCTTTACTTTTCATAACTCTTTTTTATTATTGGGTTCCGAACACAAATATTTGCTTTTGTGACCAAAACATTATCAGGCAGAATTTACTGTGGCAAAAATAAAACTTTTTACAATCGATTAAAAAAAATAAGTGGAAATGCTTCAAAAGCTTAAACAAATTTTGGAAACAAAGCAAAATCTAAAGAAATTCAAAACAAGTTAAATACAAAATTATTAATTAAAATTAATAAATACAAGCCTACTATGTAAGGAGTCCGTAAATGAAGTTAAGGAACTCTTCTTTGAAATCCACGATCCATTTTTTGAATACGTATCTTTTCAAATTCACGAACTCCGGCAAAAGTTATAAGGTTAAAAGGTAAAAGGTAAGGTAAGGTAATGGGTTATAAGAGTACCTAGCGGGATGGAACATACCCCACTTAAAAGTTATGTAAAAAGAAGCTCTCCGTTTGTTTGTTTTACAAAGAAACAAATTTCAACTGAGAAAAAAAATCTGTTTTTTTTTTTAAATATTCAATTAATCGCACATTTGACTCTAAGGGCCTGTTCACATAGGAGTCCGTTGAGTTGCGTTAAGGAAAAGATGACGTTGAGGCGAAAACAAACCAATCATAGGCCTCCAAACGATTAGCAATGAAATTTTTAACGCCTATGATTGGTTTATTTTCGTCTCAACGTCATCTTTTCCTTAACGCTACGCAAAGGACTCCTATGTGAACAGGCCCTAACGCTCCGCAACGGACTCCTATGTGAACAGGCCCTAAGTTCTAAGGGTGACCAAGTGCAATATTATACTTTAATAATACCATAATTTCAAATGGAAAATGGGCCGTCAAAAAAGTTTGAATTTGAGTTCGTTAAAAATAAAAAATAAAATAAAAAAGATATCTTGTTATATTGCGAATCGACTACTGGAGGGACTAATATAATCAAGCCTAGACAGCTTAAAACTCAGAATGGATTTATCCAGAAAGTCCTGGACATTAGGAAGGGTATTGCGATTCCAAGTGATATACAACCTCTTTTGAAACCTAGAAATCCTCTGGAGATGATTAATGTCGAGGAAAAGCTGGATTTAGTGGAAACCATCCATAAAAAAAAGAAATGTTGCACCAAGTATCCTTAGAAGTCTTGCTCTGGAGACCATTGCGGCCAGATATCCAGTTACTGATTGGCACCATATTTTTCCTGGTGGTTCTCAGTTTGATTGCCACTTTGGCGTTGGAGCTGTGTCTTTTCGGATCTATTTTTTTACGCCCCTGTGGATTATATCTGCCATTGATAGTGAAGTGGTGTCCATACGTATAGCCTTAAAGCAATCACTAGCTATCCATGACAAATTTGAAAATGCAGTCCTCCTCAGACTCTCAAGCAGCCATCCAATCAATTAGCTGTGTTGAACTCCCATTGACACCTGAGATATCCCAGTACCAAGAACTTTTGAGAACTCTAACCCTAAGGGTCTGTTCACATAGGAGTCCGTGCGTTGCGTTAAGGAAAAGATGACGTTGAGACGAAAATAAACCAATCATAGGCGTTAAAAATTTCATTGCTAATCGTTTGGAGGCATATGATTGGTTTATTTTTGTCTCAACGTCAGTGGCGTAGCTAGGGGGGTGCGGTGGGTGCGGTCCGCACCGGGCGGCACATATTTTGGGGCGGCATATTTTTATTTAGTATTAGTTGTAAAAAACCACTTGTTCAATTCATAAGTTTACTATTCCATTTCTATGAATTATGAATTACTATATGATTTCGAATATTTTTCCTCATCGTCAAGTCAATTTATAAATATAATAATATGAAATAAAACATATTTTATGGAATTTTTTTTATAAATTAGGTATATGTTTTGTCTCATAGGTGGGGAAACTGCGACCTCCGTAAGATTTTTGTGGTCTTTATAAAAGTTGCATTTATAGGTATTTCAACTTAAGCGGCCTCCTTTATTACTGCCTAATTTAAATATGGCATCCAATGGTAAAAAAGTTCCCCACCTATAGTTTGTCTCAATTACAATTATTTATTTATGTTTATTAATTTATAAAAACCACCAATTGATTGACTTAGAAAGGGCGGCAAATTGGAGACCGCCCCGGGCGACAAAAGTTCTAGCTACGCCACTGCTCAACGTCATCTTTTCCTTAACGCAACGCAACGGACTCCTATGTGAATAGGCCCTTAAGGGAAAACGAATCGTTCTTCAATGGGTGCCTGGCCATTGTGGTCTTTGGGGTAATGAACAAGCGAACTTCCTTGTAAAAAGAGGTGCCAACTTACTACAACATGCAAATACAGCTACTTCCCAGTGGCGCACCCAGGATTTTTTCTTGGGGGGGGCCGAGATGAATGGATAAAAATATTTATAATGCATGGGGGGGGGCCGAGATGAACGAATAAAAATATTTATAATGCAAAATCAATATTTCTACTTCTTTGGGGGGGGCCAGGGCCCCCTGCCCCCCCCCCCCCCCCCTGGGTGCGCCACTGCTACTTCCTATTGGAAGATTAAACTGTTTCTGAAAAAAAATTTTTACATCTAATTTCTTGCTGGATCTTCAGACTCGTACAGCTTTAAAAAGTTGGAGGAGGGTAAGCCCTTCTTTTATATCTGATAAACCAAGACGTGATGCAGTTGCGGCCTTCCGTCTGTCTACGGGACACGATTGCCTTGCCGCCCTTCTGCACCACATAGGCTTTTCAACCGAGCCTTTTTGCCCATTATGCGCGATTCTGGAGAAGTAATGGAAAGGGACCACCTGCTCCGATGTGGGGCTCTTCGCGGATCTACAGAAATGTCGAGATATTGGGAAACAAGAACACTCCTAGGGCAATGACTTCGGTCTTCTGTTTTTATTTCATCATTCCTTTGTAATCTCTTTTGCCTTGCCATTGGAAATTTTAAAAAAATTGCGAATTGAAAGAACCTTGCTTCGCGGAGACTCCAAGGACGTACTTGGCATGGGAAGGGACAGAGAAGTTTGGTGCCCTCCTAATCCTGAAATTATGGCCCCCATATATTATTACAACCTATTAGACAAAAAAAATGGTCCATACTTATGTTTTCTCAGCCATTATGTCCTTCCACGTAATTTTTCTTGCACGTTTCTGCAGAAACAATGCGTTTATTAGATAATGGTTCTTGGCATCTTCTTAGATCAGCGGTTCGCAACCTTTTTAGTTTCACGACCTCCCTCAAATGTAAGAAAAATAAAATGAATACCTCGCCCCCCCCCCCTCCGACCGAAACTTAATAAAAGTATTAGTAAATAACTGCACGAGCGACTAGTTCAAACTATTGAGTTACCGTGATATCAACTTTTCGCGACCCTTCATGTCACTGAGACCCCACTAGGGGTCGCGGCCCCCAGGCTGAGAAACGCTTAGATATTCCCTCGTGAAACTCCAAATTCTTTTTCTTCAAGTGATCCTAGTGGTCTGTATGTGCTGTCATCATTGACTTGGACAGTGCTCGATTCTCGGGAATCTTACCCCTCCCCCCCCCTTCCCTAATCTCGTCGGGCTTGCATAATTGTACAGTAAAGTAATTATTTAATAACATTTCGACGTATGATTTGTACATGTGTGGGGGTATAATATTAGTAAATTCAGATGTTAAATTTTATTTTATCGTGATGAGAAGGATTGAAGTAATTAACATAATTTGTGTCCAGTATCTTAACTAATATTACTAACACTAGAACGACAAAGTTTAACTTTAGTTTAAAACAGACATACCTGGAACGCCGGTTCTTCTAGTGTTAAAGTATAATGTTAATGAAAAAAAAAACTAAATAAACGAGCCCTCGCGAACGACAGCGAAAAAGAAGTGAAATCCAAGGCAGAAATATCTGTAAATTACCTAAACTGGAAATAAATAGCTCCTTCAGATCTTTTGTAACTTCAACTATACTCTGTTTTGTGCTCGGATTATATTTATTGCAGTGTCATAAACAAGGACACGATGTTCAGTCCCTCATTACTGAAGGAGAAGAATTACTCTCACGGTTATTCTTGAAAACACTCAAATCTGAAGCCTCGTCGACAAAAACTTATGCCGCGGCGAAATCAAATGCTTAGTCAGCCTACTTAGGCTTAGACCATTCTACTTAGGCTTAGACCATTTGTCCATCACTGGACCACCTTCCTCAGACTCAATAAGCACATAATTGCAAAGGCGAAAATTAAAATGAATTTAATTTGATTCTAAAATCTTACATTTCGATGTAAACATGCAGTCAGCCCGTGTTTCGCGTGACTATCGACGCATGTAATGCATGCGCTAACTCAGCATGTTCAGATGAGAGTGTTAAGTTAGGACTGAAACTTCAGAGCCTGGCCGATCCATCGCGGCGCCTGAAGCAAGTTTTAAAAACAGCGCCTTTCAAAACTTTTAGAAACTCTAAGTAAGAACTTATATCTATTAGAAATAGTCTAATTTTAGAATAACGATCATTTTGGAAAAAATATGTATTAATTTAAAAGTTTTGTTTATTAAAAAATATAAAAATTCAGAATTTAATATATAAAAAAGAAAAATAAATAAATTTGGATACAATTTTTTATGCAATAAAAATAATGACTAAATTATTCTTCGAGCCTTTATTACAGCAAATAGCTTGATCGCAACTCTATAATTAATTGTTTTAGATACTGCCTTTTTATAGAAACTATTGCTAGATCTTTCAATCACTTTTGGGTTAATGTTCGTAGATAATTCTCTAAAATTTTCAGTTTAGAAAAATTGCACTCAGCAGCTGCTATAGTTTCAGGTAGTGTTAATAGAATTCTTAGAACTTGTTTGGAAATATGCATTCAAAATTTATTTCTCATTATCTCAAATTCAGCAGTTTATAAAAAAATAGCCTTAATATTCGCTTATATTTGTGTAATTTTACGAATTTCACCATACATCAGATTAAACTATTAATCCTTTTTCGTTATTCGATAAGAATTTCGTATTTTTATTTTGTTTCATTTGGAGCCTGAAGCGATCGCCTCGCCTCCTCACCTCACCTAAGGGACCGGCTCTGTGAAATCTACAGGATAATTTCACTCACCTTTCTACTTACTTCCTCTTGGATTTGCCGGCATCAGCAAGGTGAATCTTTGGCAGACGAACAATCCATAGTGTACGAGCACGTTATAAGACATATACCTAAAGACACAGCGGCAAAATCAGAATTTATTTCTGGGGAAGGTTTTATTTTCTGGGAAAGGGAAAGTATTTCATGTCTGGAAGAAAGGTTGGGTTGATGATATTTATTTTAAAAATAACGATGCTGTAATCAATTTTTCAGCCTCAAGAAAGAGATCAGTCAGTCACCTTGATTGTGGTCAAACAGAGCATCGTAGGCGAAAAGATGGTGAGACAAGGATTTATTTTTTATTTATTTATTTTTTTTTTGGGGGGGAGAGAAGATAACCCTCCACCCACTTGCTGTACCACCGCCCGCCCCCCCCCCCCCCAATAAATGTTCAAGCAAAGAATATTGTTCAATACAAGCATAATACTTATTGTGTAAAATAAGCTCACGTTCATCTACGGCCGTAAGTAGTACTTGCAGGGACTTGTACATTTTTCTTATTTTTTGAACCCCACACTTTTCCTAAAATACACACTGTTTTATGATTTAATTATTAAAATAATAATATTACCATCTTAATATTTTCAAAAAGGTATTTAAAAATTCATACCTCAAAAGATCACATCAAAAAAGGTATTTAAAAGATAATAAACTTGAAGCTTGTTTTTTCTAAGTTTGGAGTTTACAACTTTGCTTGGCTTTATTTTCGGAATAAATAAATTTTTAAAAAATAAATAAAAAATAATATAAAAATTTGAACTTATTGAAAAATATATTTATTAAAAGCACTTGCTTAAGTAATGATTGACTTCAAAGGCAAAAGAAAATTTTCATCTTAAATTTGCATACATATATAGAAATTCGTAATACAGTAAAATAACTAAAATTATATAATACATATCTTATACAGTATCAATGGAAGTACAGAATTAATTTTTTAATTGCATATTATAACCATACCTGATTTAAATTTAAATCTGTACTGTGCTGCCATCTTTAGTAGAAACAGAAAACTAATTCCTCAAATGTAAATAATATAAAAAATATATATCTTAAAATATTTAAGAGATAAATTGATCAGCACATTTCTGGATTAAAACAAAATTAAATACTTGATAAATAATTGGAATGCATACATACATAAATGCAACTTAATAAATGCGATTACATGTATGTTTATATAAAACCACTCTGCCGTTTATATCATGCACTAAGATAACTTTTCAGATCAAGCATAACTTTCTCACAAATATATTCGACACTATCTGTACCATCTAAGTACGTTACATTTGAACATTTCATTTCTATTTCTTCTAAGTTAGTAAGGTACATGGGCCACACACATTTCTCAAAATATCCTGGAATATCGGGTGGATCGTATACACGTGTACATCTGCGACGGAAACATTCCTCTTTGTTCAGCTTTAAAAAATATTTTTTGTGACATACCTTTTCAATAGGAGAATAATTAAAAATAATGTGACCTTCGATAATAAACAAAGCCTTATCTGATTGGGGCTTTGAACTTAAAATTTGTGTCACGTATTCCATCATTGAGTGCCAGTTTACTGCTTCTAACCGCTCCCAGTTCTTGTGATTCAGTTCAGGAATTAGAACATGTTCTTTGCTGTCGTCTGGCCGAAAAAACTTATCTTGGTTTACCACAATAGTTCCTGGAAAAGAATGTTGTAGATATTGAGCCAATGTTGTTTTACCACTGTTAGTACAACCTGAGATACCAACTATCGTCCAGTTTTCATTCATGTTCATGTCGAATACTCTTTTAAACGACTCTAATTATCTCGAGGCATTTGCAAATAAAGTTTCCTCAAGTTTGAGTATCATATACAGGTGTCTTGGATTGTGAAAAATATCTTATCCGAAATCTTGATTTATGGTGGTATGCTTGTCATGGTATTGTGTACCCCTGTCAGTCCGTAAGTCAAGCATGCACGTTTTCCAGGGAACATTTTGCTTCCATCCAACTCTAGGAAATGGTTCAATTACTTTTAAAAAAAATTAAATAATTTTAGTAATAATAATAACTAATAAATGAACATCTCAACAACTATATTATTACTTAAAAAAAAATAATGTAGTAATTTTATATTTTATATTATAAAATTGTTCAAATATTATGTGCCAAAATAGCTCAGTTGGGAGAGCGTTAGACTGAAGATCTAAAGGTCCCTGGTTCGATCCCGGGTTTCGGCAGCTGATAACCCTTTTACATTTTTTATATTTAAGTATTGCTCCCAAAATTACTTTTAAAAGTTACAAACAATTTTTCAAAAATTAATTCTATTTTTAAATCTTAAAAATAGAAAAAAATATAAATAAAAATAGAATAAAAAAATTATAATAAAAAATATAATTAAGAATAGAAAAAAAAATCCTTTCAGTTACTAATCTCTCTTTCAAATTCAAATTTTAAACCTTCATAGTCATGTATCTTAATTTTGACGATCTTATGATCCTATGATCTTACGATCTTTGACGATCTATCCCAGGTTTCGGCAGTTTATAATTCTTTTACTTTTTGTATTTTATATTTAAGTATTGCTCCCAAAATTAATTTCAAAAGTTACATACAACAATTTTTCAAAAATTAATTCAATTTTATAATTTTAAAAATAGTTTTTAAGAAAACAAATCCTTTCATTTACTAATCTTTTTTTCAAATTCAAATTTTTAACCTTCATAGTCATGTTAAATCCTGCAATAGTGATGTATCTTAATTACAATAATGCTATATATAACTGTATAATTAATGGAAACAGCAAAAATATTTACAGAATTTTGTATTTGGTCAATTAACATATCAATGGAAGGACATTTAATTTAACCCCAAACCACTGCAAGTATACATATTGCTTTTCACAGCATGGAATGTTGAGGAGGTGGCTAAAAATTTAGGATGCCATTTAAACATCCTAAAAAATTGATGGATACTACGTTTCTTTTTGGTTAAGAGCCAATATCTTCGGGATGGTAACTGTCTTTTCTCTCACCTTTTCTCTTCGTTATTTACCAAGATAACGAGTCATCAAGATTTTTTTCATGTATTTATCAAGTCATGTATTTATCAAGAGTCAAGTCATGTATTTATCAGTCATGTATTTATCAAGATAAAATATTAAGTTAAAATATTTTTAAAAAGTACATTTACGCCAAAACAACCCCTTCCCCTTATATACAGTGAAACTTCTCTATGGAAGCGAGTAATTATTCTGAAAAAGAGTAGCTGTTTTGAGGGGTGGCCGTGGAAAAGGGGTTTCTTCCGTAGTATTGGCTGTATGGAGTCTTTAATCAGTTCTGAACAAAATATGGCCGTTTAGAGGGGTGGCCGGCTAGAGAAGTTTCACTGTGTAATATATAAAACAGATGTAACTGTATATATAACAGATATAATAAATATTTGACGAAAGGGTTCAATCAATTTATTAGTAGTATTACATATTTAAAAAGATTGAATGCACACTTTTATCTTTTCAACAGAACCAAATAGGTAAATTTTCAAGCTACTAGCTCCTAAGATCGCTGCAAAACGAAGGCATATCCAAACCAAATTGAAAAGCTTTGTATCCAAGGCACGTTGGCACAGTACATTGAATAACTTATTATCCATGACCGTATTATCAGTTTAGCGTATTATCTACACATTGTCAAGGGAAAAGGTTAGAAATGAAATACAAATTATTCAAAAGAATGTCAACGTCATTCGCATACAAAGGAATATGTGATTTTATACAGGCGAAACACAGACAATCTATAAATAAAACTATATAGAAATCTATTATATATCACCGTATGAAAATCTGTATGGTTTTGCATTTGTTTTAAGAAGGTCTAAGACACAATTTTTTCTTTTTTTAACTGGCTCGCATTTTGCAATGATTTCCCCCCTCCCCCACCACCACCACCACCACACACACACAAATGTGTCTCTATATACAATGCATTACACATATAAAAATACCTGAAATTTTTTTAATTTGGTTGAAAAAATTAAAATTTCAAAATCTATTGCACGTTTAGTTTTTGTTATAGCTTGAACGAATAACTCTTTTAGTATTTTTTTCATTCTTGTGTATAGAAAAAGTTTCAATATAATTTAAAAGAAAATTACTTATGAAGTTTTCAGTCTCACTTTGAAAAGGACAAATACATTTGGCATTAATTTTTGCTTCAGAGAAATTTTTTTTTAGAGCTTTCCCCCAAATGAACACTTCTAAACTCTGTTTATTGAAATAAGAACAGAGAAATTCAGTATTAGACTTCATACAGATACTTGGCAAGAAATTTTAGGTTTATACTTTTCAAGTGGCAAATCGCTTTACCAGATAAATGGACTTAAAAGTACAGATGTAAAGAGGAGTTCTCACAGAGAGTACAGTAAAAAAATGTCGTATCTAACAGTGTAATCACCATAGACATCGTTTTGTTATTAGAATCCCTTGACTATATCATCGTTTTGTTATATTCTAAAACCTCTAGAGCAGTGGTCCCCAACCCCCGGGCCGCGGACCGGTACCGGTCCGTGGATCAAATAGTACCGGGCCGCCCAAGGAACATTAAATTATTTCCATTTTATTTACTGTGGTGTATTTCTCTCGGGTTAGTGCGGATTTGTCGGGTTTGTGCTAATTTATACCTTTGTAACAAAAGAAATCTTGTAATTATTTTAAATTAGTTTATTGTTCATTAAACACTTCAAGATTATGAATTAAAATTGCAGTCATAGCCCCCCCCCCCCCCCCAGCGGGCCGCGGTAAAATTATCAAACGTTGACCGGTCCGCGGCGATTAAAAGGTTGGGGAGCACTGCTCTAGAGTATGTTGAAAGCCGAGAGAATTAAAATGTGCATTTCTGAAGAAAAATTGTGCCCTGGACCCCTTTTGTTCAACTCTATTGAAAATGCGGTGAACAACTGGTTTTAAAAGTTTATAAACAGGGTCATCCGTGTTTTTCGGTTCTCCTACCTCATGCTATTTATTAACCATTGCGGCCATTCACAAGTTCAGTGCTTAGTCTACAAGTATAACTACATAGTTCCATTAAATGATTCATTGAAAAGTATACGGTGAAAGTTCAGTAAATACATTTGTTTTGTTTTGTTTTTAATATCAAGAGAATATATTTTTGCAATTAATATGGAGTCAATGCATAAAACTTTTTATAAAAATATGTGCATAATACTTGCATCTAAGCTTAATATTCTAAAAGCATTATTTAAATTTATACAGTTCAATTTTTATGTGGTAAATTCTCTCTTATCTTGAAATTTCAAATTTTTGTAAATTATATTTATAGATTATGTATAAAAATAGTTAAATGAATGCAAATATACATATATATATATATATATATATATATATATATATATATATATATATATACAGTGATTTCCGCTTATAAGAATCACGTTTGTTATTACTGTTTTTGATTCTTATAAGCGGTTGATTCTTATAGCCGAAATTTAGGTTTTTGGACAGGCAGGCACACACACACACCTATATATACATATATTAGATAATTTACCATAAAATACTCTTTAATTTACGTTAATTATCTTTTATTAAAATTATTTTTTATAATTTTAAAAATACAACATAATTTCTAGACCAATAAGTAGATACACATGATTATAGTAAGATAAGAAAAAAATCCAATATTTGTTACAACATACCTGCTTAACAGTTTTAACATTTCAACTACAGGAAGGGAGCAAGAAAAAGTTTTCTATGGTAGTTTGACGTAATGAAGTTTTCAGGAGGCTGTTTATACCTCTTTCAATACTAATAGTCTCAAACGAAGATTCACCTCCTAGCTTACGTTTCACGGTTTGATAACGTGCTGAATCTACTAATGTCACGTTTGCCTAAGTGATAGTGGACACTTCCCGAAGATGTGTTTCAGGGTCCAGGAAGCCGCAACCAGAATGTGGGAGATGGGAATAAAAGGGCCCCTATTTTTGTTTGTCAGTGGAGAAAAGTGAAATCGGATCCGGACGGGTAAAGATGCCCCTTGGTCAAGCTAATAGGACAGTGTTGTGCTAAATTGTTTAAGGGAAAACTATTATGTTATGTCTAACAAAGAAAGGAATGAATTTTAATACTATATTCCATCCCATCTTATCAATTTTTCTTTTAAAAAAAAGAAAAAAAGAAAGAACTTCGTGCCTTTTTAGGGTTTAAGTGGCTTTTATTGAAAAATGAAAGGAAAGCGAAGAGTGTAAACTGATTCTTATAACCGGTGGATTGATTCTTTAAAGCTAAAATTTTAACATGGAAATAATGCATTTGTTTTTGTTTTCGAGATATTGATTCTTATAAACGGTTGATTCTTATAACCACTGATCACTATAAGCGGTGGTTACTGAATAATAATGAAATCGGTGGACGCGCACGATAACCTTTATCTTTATACTGAAACTATGTAGCTGAGATGAAGCACGACAGTGTAGACGTAGCCAGAGTGACGAGAAGAATACTATTAGACGAGAAGAATACTATAGGAGCCATTGACACATCGGGGAAGAGTCAAACCACAGAGAGGAGAGGTATTGATGGACACACAGAACAAAGACGCGACGCACGAACAGTATCCATGGAACTGATTTATTCAAAAACTCGACGATATAATTCAGCAGACATTCTGCTAGGCTAAGGTGACCAGACGTCCCGCTTTTGGCGGGACAGTCCCGATTTTTAACAATTTGTCCCGCGTCCCGCGGCGTTTTAAAAAAGTCCCGCTTTTTGGAAATAAGGCACGATAAGCTAGGGAACAGCGGGAGAACGGGAAGGGAATATACGGTTTTCGGCGGCCATGTGACTATTTAGCCAGGATATGAGTTTTATATTACTTTCGTTAATTTTATAATGTTAAACGATCTGAGGTATCATTATTAAAAAATATATTGATAAGGAAAAGGTTAAATCTTGAGCATCAGCAAAAATCACGATAGAGAACACATGGTTAAAAATATTTCATCATTTTCAAACAAACCATGTTCCATACAATAATGCACTAAAAATTGTGGAATACGCGCTGTCCTTACCAGAAACTAATGCTGCAACTGAACGCGTTTTTTCTACGGTCAATAAAGTGTGGACATCAGGAAAATCACAATTAAGTGTTGAGACTTTGAAAGCCGTTTTATGAGTGAAATATAAGTTAACAAATTCTTGTGAAAAATTTCATGACTTTTTAAAGAACAACACCAATCTACTAAAAAAAATTCACGCAAATGAGAAATATGCCAAAGAATAAAATAATACTATACATAATTTTTAAAAATTTTTTTATATTTGTAAATTGTACTTATGTTGAAATTTAAAAAAATACATTACAATACTATTTTTGCGTTCTATGAAAATTTTTGTTGCTCCATATAGACCAAATTTTTAATCAATTTCTTTTTTCCTTTTTAATTCCGGATAAGGAGACAGACTCCGCAAATATATTTTTATCGCATCCTCACGGGAGACCGCATGCAAAGATAACACATCACTATACTATTTTGAGCCAAAATCGACCCTTCCTCTCAATTTTCTACAAAATTTAAATTACGCTTTGGAAATTTTGGGAACGGGCCAAATATCCACACATGTGTTTGACTTCCTCACATCCACTCTAGTAACGGAAGTTAATGCATAAATAACTAGTGAGATAAAACAAAAACAAAAATTCCCAGCTGCAAGAATTAGAATAGTAGCAAACATGGAACTTTGTTTGGAAATTTTCACTACGTTAAAGTCACTCATTACTAAACGTGAATGAATGGAATATAAATCAAATTAATTAAATTGAACCATTCAAGGAGGGTTTTAAAAAAATTACGTGTGAAATTACAATAATAAAATAAATGCATACATTGTCTTAAAAGAGTTAGGATAAACCATTCTATCACATTTTTCAAGGGTAAAAGAGTTAGGATAAACCATTCTATCACATTTTTCAAGGGTTATTGAATATTATGATCATTTATCATTACAGGAGTTTATCCACAAAAAGGTGTAATTTTTATTTCCCTGACTTTTGAAAGGATAATTAAAATGAACTCGTCAATAATTCTAGTTTTTGACGAGTTAAACTAGACGAAAAATGAGTGCGGTAGCAGGGAAATATCGGGATTTCAATTGTCTTCTAACCATGCAAAATTTGGTAACAAGAATTACAAAAAATAAAAAGTAAGAGCAGTTAAATATTAATAAAGCTACTACGAAAGCAAATAAATATTAAAAAGTCGTAACTGAAGTTAAAAAATACAAAGGTGTCTTGGAAGAAGTAAAGTTTGACGATTATGTATTTCCACGAAAGGCACTGTTAAACAAACAAACAAACAAACACACACACACACACACACACACACTTGTGTGTATTTGGTGACTCCTGAACTTCTACCAACTGAACAACTAACTGTCTGGCGATCTCAGGAAGAGTTATTTCAACTGACTTGTGCCCTTAGTTCGAGTTCAACGGAACAGTATGTAGCCCTGATTGTGTTTTATTTATTTATTAATTTTCGACAATGGAAATTTTTCTGACTCTCTGTAAATTTTTGTCGCGTGTTTGACTAAGGGCCTGTTCACATAGGAGTCCGTTGCGTAGCGTTAAGGGAAAGATGACGTTGAGACGAAAATAATCCAATCATAGGCGTTAAAAATTTCATTGCTAATCGTTTGGAGGCATATGATTGGTTTATTTTCGTCTCAACGTCATCTTTTCCTTAACGCAACGCAACGGACTCCTATGTGAACAGGCCCTAACAATCCATAATCATAAAATGGTGGGTTGCCAACGTAATGACCGCTTGGCAGGGGACGAACTAGTCTCCAAATTTCGACAAACCTCTGCTGCAGCGAGAAAAATGTTATTCCCTATAAATTTCCCTCAGTTTTATTCCAAGATTTAAGTACTGCATCAAAGGCAAATTTATTTCACTTAAGTAATATAAGAGCATCGGTGTGTCTGTAAGTATGAGTGAGTCCCTAAGTAAATTATTATGATTTACTACATACAATTGAATTTAAGACATCTGCGTATTTTGAATTTTCTAAAATCTACTTAAAAGGGCAGCAGAACATTAAAGTAACTTGAGAATGTTAGAAAAGAGAAGAAAGGGGTTTGGGAAGTGAAACAGAATATCATTTTACAGGATCCAGCTGCATTTAACAGTAGGAGAGAAATTTTTGAGGCCATATAATTTTAAATTTAACGACAAATTTTTGATCCACTATTTATTAGTGATAGGGGAAGTTACTGAAATAACTTATTATACAATGAAAGAAGAGTTAATTTGTCTTCTGAAAATATATGATTGTAATTATTATACGACTTTTTAATTAAATCCTAATTAATCTTTTATAGAAGATCATAAAATGGAATGACCTCCATTTTATGATCTTCTATAAAAGGGAGATTAGCAGATTATTCATTAGAATAATCTGCTAATCAGATTATTTCTTAGAAATGAATATAAGTAGCGAAGGAGTTTCTAAATATTTTTATACTTAAAATACGAACTAGAAATTTAATTTGTTATATAGTATATATATATAATCGTAATGACAACAAAACAAAAAATGTTTGTTTTAGTGGTGAAGACTTGAGGGTGTTTAAGGACACCCATTCTCGCCATAGAATAAGTCTTTTTTAATTAAAAAAAAATCACACAATTGCTGTCTATTTTAGGTCTATATTTCATACGTTTAAAAATGAGCCTAATTTCTGAAGTACATGATGTAGAGAAAATTAAGTGCCTGTATTAAAAATTTCTGATTTAGAAAATATTTTAGGCTTTTCCGAAACAAAATTTTGTGTGCACTACTGATTTGTTACCTGAATTTCAATTTATAAAATGTGTGTACTCAAGATAAAAGTTATGACCGTGTACGGTATTGACAATAAATACAGAAATTAACGATACTAAATAAAAGTCGACAGCATTTAATATTAAATTGTTAGTTATTATTTTTTAAACTGTCAAAAAAAAAAGGGACAAAAAAAAAAGGACAAATACGTTTAAAATTCCCGCCTTTCGCGCCCGTGGGTGAACGTTAATACTAATGAACGGTAAGTTCCAATCGTATTTTCGAATCTCAGTCAAGGCCTCCCGCTTCCGCTTGTTTGAGAATAGCACAACGTCTCCCCCCCGCACCTCAGATTTCCGATCCCTTCCTTGACAAAACCTCATCTTTGCTTCCCTTCTTTACTACCAAAGTAGTTCTGAGAGTTTCCGGGAGAACAAAATCGACAAACGACATTTTTTTCTCTCTCTTGTAGTGAGATGACTGTAACTCAAAAGCTATTAGCGAGAGGTATTGCCCTGCCCGCTCCTTCTCATCCCTCTCACACTTCCGACATTTCTTCATTGCTCCATTTGTTGAAGTGGAAGAGAATTATACGAAGAATAAAATGCGATTTCACGAGTAGAGAATAGACGCGACGACGTCCAAAATCGATTACGTGAGAGTTGTTCTGTACTCAATCTAACTTATTTTGGGCAAAATAAGTCATTTTATTGTTAACTAGGAGCTTTCTTAGCGTTATACTTATTTTGACTATGAGAACAGGGTAAAATGACAGACAAAAATCTTAATTATTTGCACGTAGACGCATCAAAGAAATAAAAAAGTTATTAATACCAATAAAATTTTTTTAAATATAACATATGAAAGTTTCATTTCATACATTAAAATAGTTTTTAAATATATGTACGTAGACAGAGGGGCCCAGTCCCCCATTTCGAAACATAGATCTTTCATACGTTTGATTATGTTGTCATGAGAGGGGTCCGTGACCAATATTTTTTTTTTCTTCTTATTTCTCTGGCTATGAGGCTAAATATAAACGTATGCATTTATTTTATTAAATCTTACTGCCCCTAGTCAAATTATAGCTTAAACTAAATTTTTCCTTGAGAAAGGATTGAAATCAAATTATATTTCTTTTACTATAAGCAAATAACAAAATCTATGTCATGTCACCCCTTGTGATTAACTATTGAACTCGTCCCCGGCACACAATAACTATTTAAATTCTTAACATATTTCCGAATTTCGTAACGAAAATTTTCAAGTGAAAGTAGACATACTTCTGTTAGCATCCTTGTTCCTAAATTCAAAATCATAAAATTGCATTAATGGTTTAAAATTAAATTTAGAATTTTTTTTCAGCCTAGAACCGCTTTTAGAACTCAGTGCGCCACGTAGGCTTTTAGCAGATGCAAGGCTCCTGCCGAGGCAGCGCATTGGTCCTGACGTCATCATGTAGAGGTAGTTCTCCGGAATGTTGAATGCTATCCAGACGCTACACTGGAGTATAGATTTGAGAAATTGCAATTTCATACGATAAAAACTGCAATAAATACAAAAAAAAAAATCTAAAAAACTACATATTCTAAGATGCATTTTGAAAAATATGCCCTAAACGAGTCGTAACTTACGAAGAAAACAGTCAATGCTGAGAACATGAGACAGGATTTTGGCTTTCGCTGCCATGTTGTTCTTCAAACTTGAAACCATCTAAGCACGAAATTAATGGATTAATTTCGTAGTATTAAATATTAAAAGGATAATTACAAACAGGAAATTGTTGTCTTTAATTTTGTTTCTCAACTAATATGCTACAAGGGACAAATAATTGTTGAATTATTATTGATTGTATCTTGCTTTGAACAATTTGTATTAATTTTTTTAAAATATCTTAACTGTGTGAATAGTTTTTAAAATGAAAATTCTTAAATAAGTTTTATTATAATTTTTCCTTTCTTTTTCTCGTTGTTGTTGTAGATACCTTTCATTCAAATTTTCTAAAACACACGTTGATATGAAGAGCAAATAATTCATCGAATGCGTTGATTCAGTTTTTTTTTTTTTTTTTTTTTACATAAAATAACAATAATCTACAATTTATTTTGAAATTTTTTGGATTATTCTCCGATCATATGGGATTTTAGAAAGTTTAGAATTACTCTGAATTGTAAACCACATTGAGACGCGCACACACGGTTTGTACGCATAAGAAATTAAGTTTAGTAAATTTTGTACATTTGGGTTGTTACGGAAGCTGTTTCCAAACAACAAGCGACATTATACGTCGGTAATAATTTCTAAATGGTTGTTTGAAAAGTATAAGTTATCATTCTAAATAATTTGAAAATTGTAATTAATATTTACTGAAGCAATTAACTTAAGAAGGGTGAAAAAAAGAAAAGTCAAAAGTAATTTCCTTTGCAGGATTTATGTTTATTTTATTATTGAGGTAGCAAAAAGTAAAACACGTGTATTCAAACTTGTTTTATTATATTAATCGAAAAAATCTTTAATGGGTCCGATTTTCAAGTAGAAGTAGATGAATGTTAGAACTTTACGGAAATAATCGCTAAAGAGAAAAGAAAAATGTTCGAAAAGTGGTTCTCTTTTTCTTTTTTCACCCCTTTTTATTTATTTAAACATACAAAGAAAGCCGACACCTATTCAAACCGCAAATGTTAATTTTTTTTGGGGGGGACTCATTTTAAAATGGTACTATGGCAACAATATCACACAATCTTCTATTAGGGGGGGGGGGAGAGGGGAGAAATAAAAGAAAATGCATAACTAGTGCTCTCGAAAGCTCTACGCAAGGGTTAAAATAAAACATTTTACTCTATGTTCGACTCTCCAAGATTAAACAAATAAAATTTGCACGATGCATGACCCCATAAAAATAACTTGGCTATCAGAAACTAAGCGGCACGCAAAATAGAACAGAAGTCACGTGAGTTGTGAACGAAATTCTCTAGCTGTGCGAGTGCAACTCAGAACAAGAATGCGGAGGAGAAAACATCATGTCTAACAAGTGCGTAATCTCGTAAAAAAAAAATGTATTTGCGATTGTTTCTAAAATAGGATTAAAAACCTTAGGATATTATGTTCTTTTTAGAGTGAAGCGTTGTTATATTCTTGTTAAAGATATGAACGTAGTGCGGATTAAAGTTGACCGATTTTGCGTTAGTAAAGCATAAAAATCGCTTGAATTTTTCAGTTTGTTACATTAAATTCAAGCTGTGATATCTTATCCAGTATAAGTCTAGGGAATTCTCCTCTGACTATTTTTCTAATCACAAATTAGCAAATGCATATTACTGAATTCAGGCTTTATATCTGGTCGCTTATGATGGCAGACGTTTAAATAAAAACCGCGTAGTTTTTTAAATTTTAAAAGTTTTTACGAAACTTTTAAAATTTAAAAGAAAAATGTTTAATGCTCAATGAATTTTTTTAACATATTAAAATATTAAAAACTTTTAACATATTAAAAACCATGTCTATTGCTAAAAAAATTTAAATTGTTCTTTTTTCTTTTGAGAATATTTTAACTAATATAAAGATTTTGAAAAACGAACATTTTACATTTTAAAGGTCTATTTTCAAATGCTGTAAACAGATTTCATAAATATGCATTAGCTGTTTTAGGATTAGAAAAATACTGGAATGAAAATTTCCCGTAGCCTAGGATCGGGAATTAAGTTCTGAGGTGTCAACAGACTCGCCGCAATATTTTTTTTTTCTTTTCTGTTATAATGACGCCTGGCGTGTAACTAGAAAAAGGGTAATACTTTAAAGAAACAAAAAAAAATATGATGTAGAACACTCTAATTCATAATATACTATAAATAGCTGATTTTTTTAAGCATAATTTTTTTCCCTAACGTTTCAAGAGTTATATTTTCGTTTCTAAAAATTGTTTTACCACGTTCATTTCGTCAAAAATAAAATATAAAATGTTAATTTTTAAAAAGTATAATTTACTGAATTATTAACAAAAAATGTTTTTGGAATAAAGTAATGGTGAGTTTTAAATAAATCATATAAATAGAGTCAGACAAGCGCAAAATATAAGATGATAAATACTGCACTTTTACATTAATTCACAGTAATTACTATTATTATTATTACAAATTTTCTGAGGTGAAGCACACACTGCGCATGTACAGTATGTCTATTAGAGTGGAAACAGCCAAGCGAATTTTTTTTAAATGTCATTTTATTATTCAGACTTTTTTTTTTCACAAATTATTCTTATAGAACATTTAACTTTCAATTTAAAAAAATCCATAAATTAAGGTTTCTAGTGTTTTACATGTTTCCTCTTTGTAATTAATTTAATTACTTGCGAAGTGCCTTGATTAAAGCAACAGCTCAGTAATAACAGCAAAAGTTGATTAAGTACGAGTAATTATCACGTACGTTAAGATTATAGGTATATTTCATGTAAGGAAATCCATTATACACTAGTTATCGAAAATTAAGGAAAAATCACAAAAAGAGGGATAACACGTTCAAAACTAGGCCAATATGTTTAAAATTTGAATATGTTGTTAAGTAAAAGGTGCTGAACAATACTACATTATGAAAAATAGTGACGCTGCAGTCGGAATACGTCATTTGCGAGGAGAATTAAAGTGCATGTTTCAGAGCAAGGCGGCAATTGTCGCTGCGAGGCTGAGATTAGACATCTGGCATAGCCAAATTGTAACAATGACTTCTAGGCATCATTTGACCGAAGAACTGCGATGGCGAGCTATTAGGAGACTAGAGGCAGGACAAAGTCAGACAGAAGTGACCAGATGGCTAAATGTGAGTCCGTCTGTGGTTCATAGACTTTGGCAACAATTTCTAACCGCGGATTCGGCATCCAGGAGGTTCAGCCAAAGACGACCATACGCTACGACGAGTGCCGATCACCGATATTTGTCATTATGCGCACGAAAGAATAGAACCGCAACTCCATCTGCAAGCTCCGTCTGCAGATCCTCCCTCGCTACAAGCTCTGGAAGGTTGATATCAACGTCAACCGTGAGTAGAAGGCTTCACAAAGGTGGTCTTTTTGCGAAGCGACCAGCCATTTGCGTTCCGCTCACGTCACGCCATAGGCGGGAATGTTTGCAGTGGGCACGTCAACATGTCCACTGGACGCGTGATAATGGAGGGCTGTTCTCTTTACGGATGAGTCCAGGTTTAGCCTCCAAAGCGATAGTAGGCGTATTTTGATTTGGAGAGAACCTGGAACTCGTTTTCATCCATCACACATCCGTGAAAGAGATGCATACGGATCAGGCAGTGTCTGTGTTTGGGGTGGTATCTCTTTGGATGGACGCACAGGCCTTCATGTCTTTCCCCGGGGAAACGTGAATGCTCATACCTATAGAGATGACATCCTTGATGCTTATGTGCGCCCTTATGCCAGGGCAATAGGTGATGCTTTCGTGCTACAGGATGATAACGCGAGACCACACAGGGCTCGCATCGTGGATGCTTATCTTGATCAGGAAACAATACAGCGTATGGAGTGGCCAGCTCGATCACCGGACCTGAATCCTATCGAGCATGTTTGGGACGCTTTAGGACGACGTATAGCTGCTCTCAATCCTCCTCCTAGGACCCTAGCCACGCTTTCAACTGCTTTGCAAGAGCAATGGCTCTCACTTCCTACCGAACTCATAGACCGCATAATTGACAGCAGCACACATCGATGTATGTGCTGTATTGCTTCTTGGAGGATCATACGCCATATTAAAGGTACTTTTCCTATACCAAACTGGCACATCCGATGTTCATTGTATACATATGCTAGTGTCTATAACACTATAATTGTCTGGCGATTTCTTTTTATGCTATTTTATACCTACCTATGTGTTGTATAATATGTATACGTTTCATTAAATTCTACGAGTAACTTTTTGAGTAATCGCTATTTTTGTGACTTTTCCTTAATTTTTGATAACCAGTGTACTTTCGTGGAACTAATAAGCTTGAAGAAAATATTGTATCGTTCTATATTGCGATATCTCATCTCTCTCAAAAGATACAAATACTTTAATAACTAACCTTATGAAAAATGTATTATGTAATATATTTAATCAGTTTACCTCTGCTTTCCGGACAGCCACACTGAAGCCATGACATGATCATGCAAAGCTGGGGCTATAGGAACACTAAGGAGCCTTTAAAAGTTGATTGGAATTTACAAAAGCACATAGAAATAAATCATATGATTTTTATTTAACTATTGACTAGCTAAAATTATCTTAATGTAACTTATCCATTAAGGGAAATGTAGCAGTTAAAATTTTTGACTTTCCGGGCTAAATTGCCGATAACACTCTCTTCCCAATCACCACCACACGCACGCACTCCGGCGTCTACGGGATTAATAAAACACAGACTAAGCTTAAGCTTAGCGTCGTCCCACCTTGACGCTATCCAACAGAGTTTTTATGAAGACCGGTCGTCGCGAAGGAGTACATCCCTAGCTCCGACACTTAGCTACATAAGCAACTTTACCGAGTCACTCCACATCGGCCAACCGCCTGCAGAACGACTTATTATATTCGCTATAGCACATACTTTATTAAAATGGGTTACATTCAGCAAAATACATCGAGATAGATAAGCTATGGAAGCTGGACGTGTTCGTCCATGAGCCTTTTAACGATTTTGCTTACTACTTTGCAACAGTAGCAATAGTTATGTAGTTTATATTTGCTCCACTGTCTTGCATTCCCTGGCAGGTCGGCGCGCAGGTCATCAAAGTTTCTGCAGTCGAATAGACAGTGCTCGACTGTCTGAATCTCGCCACAACTGCAGTTGTCCGACTTCCCGAAGAATTTGGCCTGGTACTGGCCAAAGCTGCCGTGCCCAGTGATCGCCTGGTTCCTCAGGAAGTCACCTTGGACCCTATCCAGGCTGACATTCTGGAAGGTTTCCTACGTCCGCCTGCCTTTGGTGGACTCATTTCACCTTTCTTGCCACACATTTAAGGCATCTTTCAGGAGTATGCCTTTTAGCTGGTTCTTGGTCCGTTTATAGTCATTGGTAATGGTGGGAAGTTGAGTCGCTCTTTTGGCGACTTCATCCACCTCTTCATTTTTACTATTACCGGCATGGGCTTTCACCCAATGCCAGGTAATATTTAAGCCGTTGTTATTGATACTCTTTTTCAGGTTATCCACCAGCCGACATTTAAAGTTCTTGGCTTTGAGCGCTTGCAGTGCACTCATGGAGTCCGTATAGACATCGAACTCTTTGGTTCGAGTCTTTATTGCGTCCTCGATCGCCATCTCTATTTCCCTTAACTCAGCCTGATAAGAGGGACTGTGATCTGAGTGCCTCTCCATTAGATCATAAAGCCTTAAGTTGTTATCATACTTGATAACACCTGACCCGACTTTGCCTTCCATCTTCGAGCGGTCTGTGTAGTACTGGGTACTACACCGTGGCTCGAGATTGGCCGACCAGTCAATGCTGCTGATATCCTTGATCAAGTGGATATCAAAGTTTCTCACTTCGCAGCTGTTGCCATCGAGCACAAGACCATTAAGGTCATATGCCCCATTCTCCTTATGGATCAGGTGCAGTGTCCTTTCCATATTGGCTCTTATGTCCAAAGGCAAACATCCCGCCAGTACGGCGAGAATGTCCGTAGCTACTGTTTTGTAGCACTTTGTCAAAAGCAACAGAAACGGTCTCTGGATCTGCAATAATTTATCATTCAGCCTTCTTGTGGTGTTGTACCACGACGGAACTCCATAAAGCAGAATCTTTTCAACTATCAGCTGGTAGATCTCCTTAACAACGAGTGGTCTTATGCCCCCAAGTCTTCCTGGAGTATCTCAGGAGCTTGTGCATGACAGCCAAAGCTCTTTCCTTGGCGTTGTCCAAGTGGGCGTTGAAGTTGGTTATCAATGATAACCCCCAGATACTTCAATTCCTTCTCGTACTTTATGCTTTGCCCACAGAGCTTTAGGGTTGGTCTCCTTAGATTCCTGGTGCTCGGCCTCACAACAGTGAAGTTGCACTTTCCAATATTGAACTTTAGTTCGTTGTGGTTTGCCCAGCTCTCGCACTTGGCTAGAGCAGTGCTGGCTAGATCGGTAAACCTATAAACTGCCTTACTGCTGATGAGGATGACCAGGTCATCTGCGAAGGCTTGAATGTGGAAGTCCACATTGTCCTCTTCTGCTTTCAGGAGGTCGTTGATCATGAGAAGCCAAAGTATAGGTCCCAAGGAGGAACCTTGGGGCACTCCAACGTTATACTTCCACTCCCCCTGACCGAGCACTATGCTTCGGTCTTGGAGATAATCAATAATTTGATACTTGAGATTGGTGTCCATATTTAAGCTCTTAATAGCCTCTATAACCCTTTTCAGGTTAATAGAGTTAAAGGCGTTTTGTATGTCGAGTGTTATCATACAAGTATAAAGCTTGTTCCGCTTATTATCGCCTATAATCTCAAGTACCCTTTTTAGGGCATCGTTGGTGCTCCTATTTCTGCGGAAGCCGTATTGCTCTTTTGAGAGTACCCCGTTTGACTCTAGGAACTCCACGAATCTGTTCGTGATCAACTTGTCCAGCACCTTCCCCATTACGGGGAGGAGGCAGATTGGACGATATGCGTTCGGCATATTAGGGTCTTTCCCCGCTTTGGGGAAGTAGACCACCTTCGCTTTTTTCCAGGTGTTAGGAAACTTCATCGTTTTCAGGCATTTATTATATAGGTTACCCAGTAGCTGGGCGTCCACTTCGTGAGTGTGAACCCATCGAATCCCGGAGCCTTCCCTTTAGCCATATTGTCCAAAATCAAGTCGATCTCATCTATAGTGATGGGATCTTGAGTCTCTTGGATAGCGACTCTAGGATATTGAACATCGTCAATATTCTTGACGTGGTGTTGAGCCAATATTAACTCCACTTCACACTCGTCGTGCGTTAAGTCACCATCGGGATTTATGAGCTGCTTGACGCAGTCCCCTCTGCCACTCTTAGGAATGGTAAACGTCACATTGCCAAATATGTCTTTGGACGTCACCCCTTCAAGATAATCTCTGAACGACTTCCTTTTGGCTGCCAGTTTGTCTCGCCTGTAGCTTGCTCTTTCCCTTTTGAAGATCTCCATGTTCAGGGCCCTTTCTTGGGGATCACTGATCTTTTGAGCTCTCCTCCTGAGAGCTCTGACTTTTTTGCGGAGTATCGCCAGGCTTAAGGACCACCAATGTGCATTCCTCTTCAGACAACCCTTTCTCTTACGGTGTTTACTACACAGTGTGTGTAGTTTGTCATTGATGACCATGACAGCCTCCTCGGGCTCGAGGGCTTCCACCGTTTGCTTGAGATTATTAGAGTCGTTGTGGAGCTCCGCTCTGAACTCCATCCATTTCATGGATCTAATATCCCATTTGAGAGTTTTGGGTTGTCCGTGGCCTGTGTCAAGGCCACTGAGCTCGAACAGAATACCATTATGGTCCGTCAGCACATAGTCATCTGAGACTCGCCAGTTGGAGATCCTTTCCTCATCGATACCAATGGTAATCGACAGGTCGACCCAGCCCATCCCAAATGGTCCGTTGTAGGTGGGAGGGCTGTTTGGGTCGTTTAGGATATGCGCCCCGTAGTGCGCAACTAGGCCCAAGATCGTAATGCCCCTTTCGTTGGTTGGCCTAGGGCCCCAAACAGTGGACTTCGCATTGAAGTCGCCCATGATAATTGACTTTGCGTCATTATTATCCAGTATCGATCTGAGATAACTGAAGTGGGGCTCCGTTCTATCATCATCCCCCCTGGGAGAGGGGGGTAGATAGACTGTGATAACATTGTACCACTCCCCTAGCAGCTGGACTCGGACCGCGACTAAGCACTCCGTCACCATCAGATTGAGCATCTTGTGCCTTCTCTTGACAGCTAGGGCAGCCTTGGGGCTGCTGTTGTGTGCCACTACTGCATAGGTGTTCGGTATGCCAGTTACATGCGCATCCTCTCTGGAATAGTACGGTTCCGAGATCGAGAGGATGTCAAGGTCCTGGGCTACGGCGTCCTCACCCAGTTCCTTAGAAGCCAGATACGTTTTATTGACATTCAAGTGCACTAGTTTACAACTTGGAGTTAAAACACAGACTGAAAAAAAAAGCTAGGACACAGACTAAAAAAAAGAGCTAGGATCAAGATTTTAAACACGCGCGAAGGCGTTATTGATTAAATTCATAATTCTTTTCTTCCTCGGTTAAACGTCGCAAAGGTGTTGATATGTTACTTCTTTTGGTAAACTTGAAAGAGGCAGAAGCGCATATCTGTCAAAGTAATTACAGTAGCTCCTTAGTGCTAATAATAATAATAATAATAATAATAATAAGACTCCGCAGGAAAATTAGTTCATTTGTAAAATGCAGGACCTCTTTAAGTAAGTACTGTTTGTAGATTTTAACGCTATTAATTTTATTTCATTCGTGTTTTAATAAACTTTGTTCATAACGTTTGCTGTAACTGCGTTTTTTGTTTGATATTAATGTTTATAATTGCTACTGAACTATTTTTCGTAATAAAATTAAAATGCACTTCTATCATGCATTTCAACTTAGGAATTAAGGAGGGACATTATGTTTTTGAAATATTTATATGAAGAGGAGAAACATGTATAGGTAGTATAGGAGAAACACGGACAGAGGTAGTTTACCGTGTATGCACTCTACAGAGAACGATTCAAAAATTAACGGGGACCTCGAAAATCAGGTTCCTGAATCATTCAAATTTTGCGTCTTGCGGAGAATAAGGAAATCTGGTTCTAAGGAGGTCAGTGGGGGCTTCAAAATTTGGTTGCGCTTAAGGACTCTAGAATGCACAATTTGCCCCTGGCTATTAATAGATATACAGGGTGTCCCAAAACGACCTCATAAACTCTGCACAGCTAGATTCCTCGTTGGGAGTACATAAAAACTGCCCAAAGAAGCGTTCCTGTACGATCCATAGTTTACAAGAAAAATACGAAAAACAAAGTATGACGTCACTGCCAGTGCAAGAAAAAAACACTTTTTTGAACATATCAACAGCATGCACAATTTAAAGCAGATGTTCAAAGTGTCCGCCGTGCATGTCGAGGCAGAATTGAGCACGCCGTGGAATGGCTGTCATCACACGTTGCAGCATCGCAGGGTCCACCGAAGTACAAGCAGCATGCAGACGAGCAACTAAGTCCATTTGTGTTGTCACTACGTCTCGATACACCAGTTCCTTGAGATGGCCCCATAGGAAAAAATCCAACGGTGTAAGATCTGGCGAACGTGGCGGCCATAGAACCGGACCCCCACGTCCGATCCAGCGCCGGGGTATTCCATAACCAGCCAACCACGTACAGGAGCACAGAAATGCGCCGGAGCCCCATCATGCTGGAAGCAAAGTCCCTGTATTGCCGCTAATGGTATGTCATCGAGGAACTCGGTTAAGACCTCATTGAGAAACACCAAGTACGACTGTCCCGAGAGCCTTTCAGGCAACAGATATGGTCCAAGCAGGCGATCCCCTAGTATGCCCGCCCACACGTTAAGAGACCAACGTTCCTGATGTTTCTGCGGCCGGATTGCATGTGGATTGACCTGGGACCACATATGGCTGTTGTGATGGTTGAATACCCCATCACGAGTGAAACATGATTCATCAGTCCACAGGATATATGCAATGAAACCATTATCTCTGCCCTGTTGCTGCAACAGCCATTCACAGAAGACCACGCGTTTCTGAAAGTCATCTGGTTTCAGACCTTGCACGGTTGTGTACCGAAATGGGTGTAGCCTCTCAGACCGTAAAAGCCTGTGCACAGTACTTTTACTCGAAGTCATCTCACGTGCTAATGCGCGCGTGCTTACCTCGGGCGTCTCTTCTACCCGCTGCAGTATTGCATCCGCCTGTGCTACCGTCAGGCCGCTCCGCGGTCTTCCAGTATCGTGAAGATTGGCTGTTGGCAAGACGCTTCCCGTATTTCGCAGTCTGTCGTCCAGCCTACGGATGACGTTGACATCGGGAGGACGGCGGGACGGATATCGACGGGCATACTCCCTAGCAGTTCGTAAGGCATTTCCATTACATCGGCCGTACATCAAGTACATGTTGCAGTAGTCACGAACGGAGTACATGGCCACCATACGAAGACTACCGGTAGCTGCAAGATGCAGCCTTTTAAATACCCGTTCAACGACGGCTTAAAGTCATTCCATGGCGCGCGCGTTTGCAAGACGCGATATGCGAGGGCGAACGTTTTAACCCTTTGAGGGGCGCCGTTTGCACAGTGCAAACGCCTAAATCTAGTCTTTTTTTTCACTTGCATTCAGTGTATTCCAGTTAAATGAACAGAAAAATGGTTAGTACTGCCATCTGTTAACAGTTTAAAGAAGTGAAAAAATTTAACAATCTTTAATTGAAAAATTTTAAAGATTCTTTAGGTTAAAAAAATCTGCACCATGCAAACGGTGGAGGTTGCTGCCCCTAAAAGGGCTAAACATTATCGTCTGGAAAGATATGCAAATATTGTTGTTGATATGTCCAATAAAGTGTTTTTTTCTTGCACCGGCAGTGACGTCATAGTTTGTTTTTCGTATTTTTCTCGTAAACTAGGAATCGTACAGGAACGCTTCTTTGGGCAGTTTTTATGTACTCCCAACGAGGAATCTAGCTGTGCAGAGTTTATGCGGTCGTTTTGGGACACCCTGTAGAAGCAGATTTTGTAAATTTTCAAACATTGTGCCCAGTACACGAACAATTTGCATGAGCGTTTGATATGATGCTCATACGGTAGCAATACACGTTTAGCTAAGCATGCCGACTGTATGATACTGCGAGTAAATGCAATTTCAGTGCGTAACGTATAAGGGCCTGTTCACATAGAATCCGTCAGCGTCAGCGTTACTCGT
The DNA here is from genome assembly GCA_907164885.2 of Dolomedes plantarius. Taxonomy (NCBI): domain Eukaryota; kingdom Metazoa; phylum Arthropoda; class Arachnida; order Araneae; family Dolomedidae; genus Dolomedes; species Dolomedes plantarius. The sequence goes on along the minus strand of OU015493.1, from coordinate 133,688,315 downwards.
ATTGAAATTTATTTAACCAATTATAAACCTCCAAATGATTAGATACGAAATTGTTGAGGTCTGCGATTGGTTTAAAATCAGTCAATATGAGCAACGCTTCTGCTGACGGATTCTATGGGAACAGGCCCTAACTTGAATGAGAAATGTTCTATTCCTAAGGGAAGCATGCTGAGCAACTGAGTAAATTTTCTTTCACGCAAAAGAACTTGCTAGTTACTTTATTATAACCATGTCCCTTGACAACAATGCACGTTTTCATTGTGAAATTAAAAACAAAATTCCCGCATAAAAAATAAAGATATTTATTCCCAAGGCCGTATTTCTTTATTGCCAGCTCACATACCTGAGGAAGCAAGGAATATTTCCTAAAATACAAGCACATAAAAAGTATCCTTTCACATTGCTTAACGTTTCTTAAACACCTCAAAACATCTTGAACTTCAGCTCGGCATCACCAGTTAGCCGTTACATTGCCGGGCCTATTTTTTCCTGCATAACTATCATAAATCGAATTTTAAAATGTAAGAAGGGAGAAAAAAACTACTAACCCAGGGAAAATATACATATCAGAACGTCACTGTATCTATGGTCCCCAAAATTAACAAAACATAAAACTTTTTAACGTAGGATTACGTTCCTCCATAACGGTCCTCCGGAGAGCTAAATTTCAGACGCTAAAACCGCCACGAGTTATAATTTTGTCAGTGCGCCAAACCCAGTCTGTATCGCTTGAGCAAGCAATAAACAGTTACACAGAACACTAGCAAAATACGTCAAAATTTTGACATACATATATGTTCTGGCAGATTCCAAAACTGTAGCAACCCTTCTACGAAAGGGCCATACCAAAAATGTAACAACCCTATGAGGGACGCTCCCTGACCAGGAGAGGGGGGAGTCACTAGCGCGTCTTTCGCAACTCGGCTCCCAATGCGTGGAACAGTCCATTTAAATTTAGAGGTGGGATACGTTAGGTTCTAGGGTGGCGCCATCTATTCGCTATTCTACGATTCACTTGCCTGTTACAAGTTATTCGCTTCTCTTGTGTGTATCAAGTTAGTTGTGTGTTCAAGTTAGTTCTGTGACAAAATGTCTGAAGTTCTTTCAACAAAACGGCCCTTATCAGGGCCAAACAATTCTTCTGAAGTTCTTTCAACAAAACGGCCCTTATCAGGGCCAAACAATTCTTCTGAAGTTCTTTCAACAAAACGGCCCTTATCAGAGCCAAACAATTCTTCTGAAATTGTTTTTAAAAAATTGCGCAACAACTCATCTGAAATTGTTTGTAACAAATGTGATATAAAATTCAGTCAAATGAAGAATTTATACCGTCACAACCGAAAATTTCATGATGCAGAAATGGCCATGACAGGTAATCAACTGTGTGGAATGTGTAACCAAAAGTTCCGAACTATGTCTAATTTACAGGAACATGTGCAAGATATTCATGATGTAAAGTTAAATTTCGTTTACAAAACCTTTACTTGCGAAGAAGACTTTTCAGCTTGGAAATTGAGAGTTCAGCAGGAAAATAAGTCATCCTTTAAAGTTAGGAATACTAATGAGAATGAAGCAGGAGTGAAATTTACTTATTATGTCTGTCATCGTAGTGGTGTTTCGAACGCCAAAGTGAACAGGGTACGCAACATTAAATCTTCTGGATCAGTTAAGTGTGGTTTTACTTGCCCAGCAGTAATGAATGTCACAAGACAAACTATTGATGAAATCACTGAAATAAAAGTCCAGTACCAATCTGTCCATGTTGGGCATGATACAGAAGTTGGGAAGCTTCCTTTAACGAAAGAGGAAAGAACAAGTCTTGCTACTTCTCTTAGCATTGGTGTTCCCATTTCAAAAATTTTAGATCGAACAAGGGAAATGTACTCTCCTACCAAAAGATTTGGGCTCACTACTCGCCAAGATCTGTATAACATTCATAGGGATTTTAACATTCAGCAAAAAGTTGTCCTGCACCCAGATGATGCAACGTCAGTAGATATCATTGTGCAAAAGATGAAAAATTCCTCTTATAATCCTGTGTTGTTGTACAAACCTATAGGAGTTCCCTTGGCTGATTTTCCTACGATTGACCAAAGTGAATTTTTGCTAGGGATCATGAATGATGCTCAAATTAAATTATTTGAGTTGTATGGCAGCACATGTGTAATGGTTGACTCTACACATGGTACAAATCAGTACAACATCCAACTGACAACACTCATGGTACATGATGAGAACCATGAAGGTTTGCCTGTTTGCACACTATATTCGTCAAAAACTTCAGCAGAGACTATAATACCATTCTTTGCTGAAATAAAAAAATGCTTGCCAAACATTAAAACAAATGTTATAATGAGCGACGACTGTAATTCGTATTATAATGCTTGGCAAGCAGTATTTGAGGATAAGGCAAAACATTTATTATGTTCTTGGCATGTTAATAAAAGTTGGAATGCGAACATCAACAATAAAGTGAAAGATATAGAAAATAAAGAGGCAATGAAGAGAGAATTGAAAGAATTGCTGACGGAACTAGATTACAAAACATTTGAGGCAAGGGTAAGAAAATTTTTAAACTTGTATGAAGTCAGTGAAAAAAATTTCACAACATATTTTAAAGATCACTATCTAAACAGGTGCGAAAAATGGGCATATTGTTTCAGGGCAGGCCTTGGAATTAATACGAACATGAAACTTGAACGTTGGCATCGCCAAATTAAGTATGAAGAAGCCGGTGGGCTAGTTTTAAAACGGCTGGACAAAACTATTGCTCTAGTGAACAATGCCATCGCTAAAAAATTACTCGGCCGCCTGATATCCATGGAAAGAGGGAAGTTGACATCCAGGATAGCCCTCATTCGCAGGCGGCATAAAAACAGCCTGGAAATGGCTACAAACTACAACATATTTGAATCGGGTGACAAATATGTCGTCACGAAAAATGAAGAAAAGTGCATTTTGACGTACGATGTTAAAATATGTAATTCCACATGTACATGCAATATTAAATGTGATACATGTAATATCTGCATCCATTATATGTCATGTACATGTGTGGATTACTGCATTCGATTTGTAATATGTAAACATATACATTTTGTGTGCCAAAAAGTTAATATTATAAATAATATGCCACTATCTACTGATGATGATGACCTTTTCATCGACACCTGTGAGCAAAGTGAAAGACGAACCATGGAAAAAGAGGCCATTGTATCCATTTTTCAAAAGGATGCAAATACCTCTAAAACTACTGAGGACAGAAGAAGCAATATAATTAACAAATTATCAGAGCTTCAACAAAGAATAAAAGGATTGCATTCTTTGGAAAAAATGAAACATGTAGAGGATAGCATTAGTGCTATAAATGCCTTTTTGGATACCTCAGTTGCTGCTGAATGTCAGCCAAATTTAATAGCAGAACAATCCATATCCAAAGCTCCGCCTAACAAGCTTATTAGCAAGCAAAGAAAATTTCTTTCAAAAAGTAAAAATAAAGATAAAAAAAAGTAAAGGCTTAAAATCTGCAATATTAAAGTGTTATTTTGTATTTTCTCACATTTTTATTTTACATATGAGTATCAACTATTTTTGTATGAATATTAACTCTTTTGGTATGAATATTACATTAGAAATTATTAATATGTGTTTTCCTGGTATATGTGGTGTAACTTATATCAATGCTCAGAAATTTTCATTAGATCACTGAGAAAATTTAATTTTTTAAACCCTTGTTGACCTTATTAGGTCATAATAAACCGGTTCCAAAAATGGAAATTCAAGGATGCAAAGATGGCCGTTTTTTTTATATATCTGGTGTAAAAAATCAATTATATTGCTGATTCTCTTATTTTGTGATATATACATGGTATATACACACCGAAAGCAAGAATTGTTTACGGAATTACAGTATATCATACTTCACATATTTCCCCCACTGCAGTTATATTCCCAGACAAGACATTCATCTGTTTCAATGTGAAATCTATCTGAGCAGTCACTGCCGTTGTTCTATCAGTAGAATTTTGATAGATGGCGACTCTACCAACTCTCACACCTGGACGTTTAAAATTGACACTGCTATCAAAATTAAGTTTCATCTTTCATTTTCTCATTCTGTACCAAAGTCTCAGAAAGAATATGTAGTGTTGATTTTTACGCTACTTCTTCAATGAAATCTTTTGCACAAGCTTTCAAACTTTCACAATTTAATAAAATTGTTGACAGTTCTTTCCTGGTGCTGATAAAATCAATCATTTATTTGCTGACAAGTATATAACCCCCAATCAAAAATGATGGAATGTTGATCAGCGTTTCATTGTAATAAGATATCGTAGAAACAAACAGCATATTTTCAAACAGCTATATTTTTTGTAAACACTCTATGATCAGGCAAAAGTTGACCTTGCAGATTTGTTTTACGGACAAATACTTTTATTTTACTTTGATCTTTGCATCGTGAGAGTCCAACATAAAGTTCACCATGCGAAAAGACTGGTTCCTCCAAATGCAAACCAACACTATCGAATGTTTGTGCCTGCCCTTGTTTATAGTCATTGCAAAAGCAATGATTATAGAAAACTGCCTTTGAATAAGTTTAAATGGCATGCAAAATGGGATTGAATACACCATGCCAAATAGCAGTTTGTGCCACTTTATACACTTTATAAATTTTCAGCTGAATTCAACACGCCTTGATTGTATGCATTCACTGAATTATTAGACAGGAACAGTCGTATTTCATGTGGGCAAAGTCTATCATCCTCTTCCTTTGTAGAAAATCGTGATTCCAGTAATTGTTAATTGTAACTCATGCTTTTCTAATTGCGAACCATTTCCAATTTTAGTCAGTAAATTTGAAAATATTTGATTTGATTGTCTCATAACTTCAACAAATTCCATAAATTTGTCCATGCCATAAAGAGGGACCTGCTATTCATTGTCTAATCTATATATATAAAAGAGCTTGTCTGTTTGTTTGTCCGCTATAGAATCATAGACTGTTTCACCCACCGGGACAAAATTCAGCACAGTTAATATTTAGGACCCAAGAAACTTAAATCAGGAAAAACGAAATGTGGGGCGTAATTAGTTTTTTTTTAATTAATTTTTTAAGGTATTTTTGTGCTTCTAAGAGGTGCGCGTGCCCCCTGTGGAGCAAGATATCTTCAATTGTTTTTCATTTCGGATTTGCAACATCAAGCACAAACCAGGTGTAGCACAAACCCAACAACAAAAATTGAACTCATTCTACAACTTCAGGAGATGCTTCATGCATCTAATCATTACATTCAAAGTTTTAAATATGCTCTAGAAAATGTTCCTACTGCTGAACACAAAATTATCATTGATGCCGACAAGAGACCTCCTTTAGAACATGCTAGAAGATTTAATCTGCCAGAATGTAATGAAGTGGCTGTCATAATTACTGGTGAGGAACATGGCAAAAGAGACATTGTAATTAAATCTCGAGACAATACTCTGCAATTCATAGATGAAACTCATCGATCTTATGATGCCTTGCAATATCCTTTGCTCTTCGTCCACGGAGAAGATGGTTATCACTTTGATATACCCCAATCAGGTGTACATTCTAACAAAAAAGTTTCTTGCATGGATTTCTATGTCTACAGATTTATGGTTCGTAGAGATTCTTCAAATCATCTTATGTTGACTAGAAATCTTTTTCACCAATTTTCTGTTGATATGTACGCTAAAACAGAATCTGAAAGATTACGCTACATTAGAACTCATCAGAAAGAATTAAGATGTGATCAATATGTCCATTTAAGAGATGCCATAAATAATGATGTTGCTGGAACAGAAATTGGTCAACTTTGCATTCTTTCATCAAGTTTTACAGGAAGCCCACGTTACATGCATGAAAGGACCCAGGATGCAATGACATATATTCGAAATTTTGGACGACCTGATCTGTTCATCACTTTCATGTGTAATGCTAAATGGAAATAAATCAAGGATGAGTTACTACCTGGACAAACATACATTCACAGACATGACCTTACAGCGAGGGTTTTTCGATTGAAATTATTGAAAATGATGGATTTGATCATAAAATTGAGAATTTTTGGACCAGTAAGATGCCACATGTACACTATTGAATGGCAAAAAAGGGGATTGCCTCATGCTCCTATTTTGCTTTGGATGTCCAATAAAATTCAGCTAAATGAGATTGATTCGGTTATCTCAGCTGAACTTCCAGACCTTAACGTAGACAAGAATCTCTTTGAAATTGTTAAAACTCAAATGGTACATGGCCCATGTGGATCTCTAAATTCAATTTGCCCTGCATGAAAGACAACGTTTGTACAAAACGGTACCCAAAACCCTTTTTGAAAGAAACTCAAACTGGAGAAGATGGGTATCTATTGAATTTCTAATTCTGTTGTCACTTTGTGGCAACACACTTTTATGTAATGTGTATTGGCAACACGGTTGTTGCTCAGTTCAGTTCGTATGGATGTGTTCCAGGCGTATGTCGCCGCTTTATGTATTCTCTTTCTATTTCTATTTTAATTAAACATTTCAACCTCTTGAAATTAATAGTATCCCTCATATCGTAGGAGAAAACCTGATGATGGAGGCTTTACAACACAAGTAGGTCAACATGAAATTGATAACAGATGGATAGTTCCATACTGCCCTCTCTTGACTAACATTTTTAATGCTCATGTTAATGTCGAATTTTGTAATTCCGTAAAGTCCATCAAATATGTATGCAAGTATGTTAACAAGGGTTCTGATGCAGCTATGTTTGCTTTACAAGAAAATATGCATGATGAAGTTACTAATTTTCAACAAGGCCGTTACATAAGCAGCAATGAAGCCTTCAGGAGAATTTTTTCATTCCCTATTCATGAAAGATCCCGCAGTACAGCAATTATCAGTTCATTTAGAAAATGGACAAAGAGTTTATTTATTTCACAAATGAAACAGCTGCGCAACAAGCTCTTGCTCCTAGAGAAACAACTCTCACTGCTTTCTTTAAATTATGTCAAGAAGATGCGTTTGCTCAAACTTTACTCCATCACCAATTGCCGTCTTATTACACATGGGGCAATAAAAAATGGAATAGAAGAAAAAGAGGAAACACAGTTGAAGGTTATCCAGATATCAAATTCGACAATGCTTTGGGTAGAGTTTTCACTGTTCATCCAAGCCAACATGAATGTTTTTTTTTTAAGAATGTTGCTGCACGAAGTTAAAGGCCCTAAAAGTTTTGAAGACCTTAGAACAGTTGATGATATTATTTGCCAAACATTTAGAGAGGCGTGCTACAAACGTGGATTGCTTGAAAATGATAACCAGTGGGATGCTACATTACAAGAAGCAGCCGTATCCCAATCGCCAAAGTGCTTAAGAGATTTATTTTCTATTCTACTGAAAACGTGTGATATAGGAAACCCTTCAGAATTATGGAACAAATACAAAGATGACTTAGCAGAAGATTTTAAGCACCAAGCGCAACTTGCAAACCCTAATTTTCAAGTAGTTTACACAGATGATATCTACAACAGAGCTTTAATTGCAATAGAAGATAAAATAGCATCAATGGATGGACCACAGTTAACTTCATTTGGCCTCCCACAAACTAATAGAGCAGAAGTTAGAAATGTGCCTACAGAACTTATAAGAGAAACTTCATATGACATCAACTCCTTAGCTCAATATGTAAATGAAAATGAGCCCAAGTTACTACCTGATCAGAGTAATGCTTACTCAACAATAGTGAATAGTATCTCACAGCGGATTGGAGGCATTTACTTTTTGGATGCTCCAGGTGGTACCGGAAAAACTTTCGTAACAAACTTATTATTGGCCAATGTGCGAAAGCAAAATAAAATTGCTGTAGCAGTTGCCTCTTCCCAGCATAGCTGCTACATTGTTGCCTGGAGGTCGAACAGCTCATTCAGCATTCAAACTTCCTTTGGATTTAGCTACAAACGATGAAGCTGTTTGTAAAATTACCAAAAATTCTGGCATGGGAGAGGTTTTTAAAAGATATGAACTTATAGTATGGGATGAATGTACAATGGCCCATAAAAGAGCATTAGAAGCACTGAACAAAACTCTACAGGATTTGAGAAACAACAACGATTTGATGGGTGGTATAACTGTTGTGTTATCAGGAGATTTTCGTCAGACTCTGCCAGTTATTCCTAAAGGAACTAAAGCTGATGAAATTCGAGCATGCCTTAAATCATCCTCTTTGTGGCAGTATGTTACACGCTTTAAACTTACAACTAACATGCGAACAAAAATTTATGGTGATCAACATTCAGGATTATTTGCTGAGAATTTACTACAACTTGGAGAAGGAAAAACACCTGTCGATTCTCATAACAAGATTAATATGTCTTCAATTAGCACAGTAGTTCAAAATGTTTGTGAATTAACAGAAAAGATATTTCCTAATTTTATTCACCACTACAAAGATGTTACCTGGTTGTGTGAAAGAGCAATATTGGCACCAAAATATATTACAGTTCATTCCATCAACGAACAGCTATTGCAAAAGATTCCAGGTGATCCTACAATTTACAATTCTATAGATACAGTAATGGATGAAAATGAAGTTGTCAATTACCCTACGGAGTTCCTCAATTCTTTAGATATTCCAGGACTGCCTCCTCACAGACTTCAATTAAAAGTTGGAGCTCCTATAATACTTCTAAGAAATTTAGATCAGCCTAAGCTCTGTAATGGTACCAGATTTATAATAATGGCTTTACAATCCCATGTCATTGAAGCACAGGTACAGACTGGTTGTGGCAAAGGGGAAAATATATTTATTCCTAGGATACCTTTAATAACTTCCAATGTGCCATTTCAATTTAAGAGGTTACAATTTCCAGTGCGACTAAGTTTTGCCATGTCTATTAACAAATCGCAGGGACAAATATTGCAAGTCGTTGGTTTACAATTACAGGAGGACTGTTTTGCTCATGGTCAATTGTATGTAGGATGTTCAAGAGTAGGAGCAGCTAACAAACTTTACGTTTACTCTCCTTCTGGAAAAACAAGAAATGTTGTGTATAAAGAAGTACTGTAGACTCAGTTTCTTTCATTATATGACATGATTTCTACGGACTCTCAATCCATTCAGACCAACACAAGCCGAAAATTTTTACATCTTATCTCCGAATGAATGGACATCGAATATAATGCATTTTGATTGAATCTCTTTAAACAAAATTTGAATCAAGGAACAATATTACAATTTAACCAAATTAAAATTTGCTTTTCCTACGGTTTTTTGCCTTAGGAAAATTAAAAACGGAATTACAATTCACTTTTTCAACGGTTTTTGGCCTCGGGAAAATTAAAAACCGATTTACAATTTGCTTTTTATGCGGTTTTTGACCTATCAAAAATAAAAAACCGAATTACCAAAGTAAGGAAAATAGGCTTCAAGGGGAATCCCGCCTTACTTACATTAAATAAAGGGGATAACGCATCTTGCACTTTACCTCTTGGGTGATGTGGAAAAAAGTGCATTTTTTAGGGAAAAATAAATAATAAAGGCAAATGTAAATTTTAAAACTTATTTCTAATTAAACAGTGGATCAAACAAATCTAATTAAATCTAATTAAACAGTGTGTAACAAATATAATTAAACAGTAAACTTATTCAATCCAAACGTTTGAATCCCGCAACACTTTGTTATTAATTCTCAATAAAATCAGATGAAGGTCCGCAGGCTCAAAGTTTCTTTCTTTCTTATTGTTTGTATATCATTTAAGTAGAAACGCGCTAAGCGCATTTTGTCTGGCCAGATGAACATGAAGAGCGGGAGGTGCAGCCCAGTATTTTTTTGATGCAATGCATGAAAAATTTAACATCTATATATCTACCCGGGCAATAATGCTAGTTTGTTTATAAATCTGTGTAGCTCTTACTGGTGGCAATTGTCATAGATCACCAATCACCTCTGACGATTGAAAGATCCAGATCTGGATCTTTCAATTACCACATGGGTTTATTGAGTTGTTGTTTTTTAATCAAAAATTTCTCATGTAAGAGTTATTTAATTATGTAAACGTAATTATGTGATTTGAATATGTAATTTTGTAAATAAATTAATGTAAAATAATATAAATGAATTTCATATCGTTTAAATAATATAAATGAATTTCATATCATAAATTTATAGATCTGTAAAAATAATTTGTATTGTATTTTAGTTTTAACTACATACTTTTGCATGCTGTTGACCCTATCTCACGAGATTTTAAGAAGGTGTGTGTACTTATAGGTCATTACTTATAAATCCATATTTGTGGCAACATATATTCATGCTAAGTTTAGGCAACGGCAGTTGTCAGTTGGAAATAAACAAGTTTGGTTAACAAATAACGTGTGCTCTCTGATTATTCTAATTTCACATACATACATATTGGCACTTTATTCCAGTTTGGCAAAGGCACCCTGTCTGTTGTGAAAGCATTTGGTGTAGATGTGACCTACCAAATGACAATAAATTAAAAATGTAAAGTCAAAATCTTAAAGATAGCGTCTGCCAGTTTTTATGTTCTTGACTTAGCTATATCAAAAGCATGTGAAGTAAAACATTAGAATTTATACCATGTTGAGAGAACCAAATTCATCATGAAATCACTATAAAGATTTTTTTAAATCTCCAGTATACTGTGTATACTGTGAACAGTTTATGAATTCATCCCATCAGATTTATATAGCTACATGCTATTCCATTTATCAATAACCCTTTTGTAACTAATGTGGTACTGTACAATATTCAATTTAAACAGACATATTGTGTTTAATTTTGTATTTTATCAATAAATGAATCTATTTCATTGAATTCAATTGTTTAATTACATACAACTCATCACAGGGAAGTCCAATATTAGTACATAGGGAAGTACATATTCAGTAGTGACGTAGCGAGTATAACTGTCGCCCGGGGCACGATACCGTTTTGGCACCCTTCCCCTTTCCAAAAAACATTGTAATATAATATATAGAATTAATGAAAAGGACCATTTGGTGCCCGGGGTATGATAGACCCCCCTTGCCCACCCCTTGTTACGCCACTGATATTCAGTGAGTGCCCTAGAGTAAGTAAAGTCAGTGTACCCACAAGTTTCTGTGAATGGTTCTGGCGAAATTTCTTTTCTATCTAACCCTCTTATCTCAATTTTAAACCTTACTTAAAAACAATTTATTTGAAATTCAAGACATTTCAACAATAGCGTATTCAATTTAATATATATATAATAATAATAATAATAATAAAATAAAATATAATTCTTTAAGTACGAAGTACCAACTAATATTTACTACATATTCTATACACTGTATTGACAAAACGTACTCATTCATGTTTAGTTTGCACTTAAAAAAAACTTCAAAAACTGTTGTTTTCTCTCGCTTTTTCATTTTCAAGTCGGTCAATCACTTTCTCCAGATCAAGCTGACAAGTTATTGTTTTTTTCAATTGATATAGTGGCCAAAGAGCTAAGAGGGTGTTGTGCTTCTTAAATTTGTTTCTGATTAATTTTTACTTCATTCTTCTGTTACTGTTGTTACCGGTAAAGTTAAAAAATCAGGCATGCTGTAATAAAGTCTGAGAATCTATTTGAGGCTGCAGTGTGAATTAAAAGTAGTTCGGCAACTTCACGTATAAAAGGAATTTGTTTGACTTTAATATAAAAGCAAATTTTAAATCAAAGCAGTTGAGGTCCAAAACTATGTAAAACATTAGAAAGATATGCCGATTGTAACAATTCTGATTCTTCCAGAATACTTTTATCAGTTGATATGACGTGATATGCAGGGGATATTTCTATGGTAAATCCATTTCTTTATAAAACACCGAGTTTGAACCATTGTTAACTGTTTTCAATGCATTCATCTACTTGTAATACATCACAGAACTTTTTTTACACAACACAATCTTTTTTGACGTAAACAAGGTTTAATATTCCATACGCCTGATAACTGAAGGGCATCATTTTTAAGAAACTCCCAATTATTCCTTAAGTTCTGGATTTGGGTTATGAGTGATTAAAGTTTCTCAACAGATTTCTGTATATCTTCACAAGTACCTTGCAGCATTTTTGAGATTTTATTAAAAGTTTCAAGTATTTTACTTTGTACAATTATTAAAATAATTGTTGGAAATTGTTCAAAATACTTGTAATTAATCAAATTTTCAGCTTCATGTTGATTATCACAATTTTTTCTATTCAATAAAAAATATGTCAATATTTTAATTACAAAGTGCCTATATTTTTAAGATCTATAAGGCGTGGATGTTCTAATGGTTCAGAATCCACTTTAAACCATAGGTCTCAGTCCAAAATGAGCATATTTGACCATACAGTTACAAATCAACCAACCCAATAGTCCAATTTTAATATTGTCTGTGTCATTTTTGTTAATTTCTAATTAAAATATCTTCTAAATAAGGATTAGCAGAATTTGAGATAAAAAATATCTTGCTCTTTAAAAATGATTTAATCATTATCAACCTGAATTAAAATTAAGGTATAAACTGAAGCTACTAAATGAATTCAACGGTTGAAGATTATAAAGGTACTAATTATGGCTACTAGGTTATCTAGTGTAATATGTACTCAACTTTTCTTAGAATTAGATCTCATGGAATCCCAAGAAACATAAATTATTTATCTCTATTACCCAAAAAAGTTACAGAATTTACAGTGTTTCATTTAGCTCTCTTTGGTAATTGTAAAAATGCACTTAGCATCCTTCAATTTATCGCCACAGCTTCGAAAGGTATTGGCTTTTGAGGTTATTGAATATTAGAAGTTCATTAGTATTGTTATATACAATACAAATGATAAATGCAATCTTTTCAGGTAAGTAATTTTTTAGTAATTTTTATAAAATAAAATTACTAAATAAATAAAAAAAAAAGCAATGTGCAGTAGTATATGCCCAAAGACTTGTATGATCATAACACAAGAAATAAAAATGTTGAATACAGAACTTTAAAGTTGTTTCAAAATGCTCTAAATCTTTAAACAACAAAATAAAAACCCATTAAATTAATTTCTACACTTAATGAGCAGTATAATAAATAAAAAAAAACGTTCAAACATTAATAACTGCAACAGCATACGTATTTAAAAAATATAAATTGATAAATGAAAAAATTACTAATTCAAGGTGGTAATAATAGATGGCGAAATAAAAATTTGATTAATTACAAGTATTTTGAACAATTTCCAACAATTGTTTTAATAATTGTACAAAGTAAAATACTTGAAACTTTTAATAAAATCTAAAAAATGCTGCAAGGTACTTGTTAAGAAATACAGAAATTGGGTGCCACGCATTGAGTGCCGCGTCGGGTACCACGCATTGAGAGCCAAGTCGGCAAGTGAATCGTAGATTAGCGAATAGATGGCACGACCCTACAACCTAACGTATCGCACCTCTAAATATAAATGGACTGTTCCACGCATTGGGAGCCGAGTTGCGAAAGACGCGCTAGTGGGGGGAGTCAGTGTTGTTGTATAGCTCTGAGAGAGACAGAGTAAGAGAGCTAGCTTTATTCATTAGAGAGAGGAATAAAGAAATTAAATACTATGAGAGTTAATTATTTTGTGTGAGATTTCTTGTGGAATAGAGCCCAAGATCTAACATTTTAATGGTCCGTCCAGAGTCAGGAGCAGCTACCCATGGACATATAACAGGAAGTTTTCTTTACGTAGTGCCTTTGTGTTATAGTGGAGAGAGAAACCGTTGGACTACGCGGGAAGCCATTAGAGAGTGAGTGAAATTTTACTGTTGTTTATAGTGTAAGAGATATGTTTAAGAACGCTTTAAAGCAAGATTTAAGGCTTATTGCCACAGAGATAAATGAGAAAATAAATGACAAAACGACTGTCGCTGATTTAAATAATGTCATATCGAATAGTGAACTGTATAAAAATGACCCAGAGCAAGTTATGAATATCGCGGACTCGATCATTGAAGAACGCAGAAGCGAAGAACAACGACAGATAACGTTAGAAAATATTAGGCTCGAAAGAGCTAAAGCAGAACTTGAGCTACAGAAATTAAAAGCCGAAAGTAGATCAGAAGTATCATCCGAGAAGGATGCTGAGTTGTGCAGTTTGGATACGTTATTAAAAAGTATTCGAACACTAACACTGAAATTACCAAGTAAAGCTGAAGGCTGGGGCTTATTCTTTTCTTCCCTAGAGAGGGCTTTCATAGCAAAAAGTGTTCCAAATAAATATAAGGCCGAAATTCTTTTAAATTTAATGGGTGAGAAAGCCTCTAATATAATTATATATTTGAAAGACGAGGATATTGGGGATTATGGAAAAGTAAAAGAATTAATTTTGAGGGAATTTGAGCCAACGCCACAAGCTTGTTTAGAGCAGTTTCGAAAAGCAACTCGTCAGCAAGGCGAGACTTGTGTTCAGTTTTCGTCACGTTTAGCAACTAGTTGGGAGTACTATTTAAAATTGAGAAAGATCACAGATTTTAAGACTTTAAACCAACTAATTGTATCGGATAAAATATTCCAGACTCTAGATAAAGAGACCGCATCCCATATTAGCATAAGGGAAGCAGATGGTTGGTTTAACCCTTTAAAATTATCCCAGGAAGTCGATCTATATACAACTTCGCGAGGAAAACCGTCAGAGAATTATAATGCATCTCGTAGATACCCAAACTCAAAAAATGTGTCGAAAGTGTTTTTTTCTGATATGAAAAATTCTAAATGCATATTATGCTCAGAATCCCACCCTTTGTATCGATGCACTAATTATAAACAACTATCAGTTAATGAGAGATTAAATGTTGTTAAAAATAATAAATTATGTTTTAATTGTCTTGCTCAGCATAAAATTGCGCTATGTAAATCAAAAAACAGGTGTAGTTATTGTCTAAAATCACATCACTACACGCTTTGTTTTTCTCAAGAGAAAATTGCAGACCAGTCTGACAAAAAGAATGAGTTTAGAGCGGACTATGTTGGGAACCAAGAGACTCGCAATTCTTCCAATGAAGGGCAAAATCTTTCGCCGTTCTCGGCAGAGTTTATACCATCAACAAGCAGTGAGTTACCTAATAAATTATTTACAACGAGAAGTGATGACAGCTGTAAAATTGTTTTACTGAGTACAATTAACTGTTTTATTAAGGATGAGAGGGGTAATACTCAAAAATTGCGATGCTTGATGGATTCGGGATCAATGTGTAACTAGATCACTCTTTCATGCGCCGAAAGGCTAGGATTAAGGAAAGAAAAAATAAATAGAGTTTTGTCAGGTTTAAATGATATTTCGATGAATGTGAAGTCAAACGTTAATGCAACGTTAACGAATGCAGATATGAGTTTCCAAACAAATCTAGATCTTTTAATCGTACCGCGAATAACGGATTCATTCGTACCTTCGGAACTCCTGAATGTAAACAAACAGGGATTTAACAAAATAAAACTAGCAGATGAAAATTTTGATGTACCTGGTAGCATAGATGCATTATTAGGAGCTGGAATATTCTACGAGAGTTTAATTCCTGGTCAAATACATTCCTTAGACGCTAAATTAATTTTGCAAAATTCAGTCTTTGGATATATTGTTAGTGGAAATGTACTAGCTTCTAATGTAAATAAGATACACTGTGGGCTTGTTAAAGATAGCGTTGATTTAGATAAATTATTGAGAGGTTTTTGGGAAATTGAGAATATCGAATCAGAGCCGATAAAAATAAAGAAACTGTAATTTGTGAGGAGCACTTTTTGGAAAGCCATACGAGAGATGAAACAGGGAAATATATAGTGAAAATACCCCTAAAGGAAAATCCAGAGTGCTTAGGCAGATCTAGAGCCATTGCTGTTAGAAGACTTAATTCATTATGGAATAAACTGAAATTAGAGCCTTCTTATTTAGAGTTGTATAAAAACTTTTTGGCCGAATACAGAGCAATGGGTCATATGACTGAGGTTACAGATAATGAAGAAGAGGGTATGTATTTTATACCCCATTTAGGCGTATATCGTCCAGAGAGTAATACTACACCACTTCGGGTAGTTTTTAATGCTTCTTCTGTAACAACCAGCGGAACTTCGTTAAATTCTCTACAATATAATGGAGGGGTGCCGCAAGATGACCTCCTTTCGATAATGATTCGATTCAGAACTCACATTTTTGCATTCACTGCGGACGTTCAGAAGATGTACCGCATGATATGGATTCATCCAAATCAGAGGAGGTTACAACGAATCGTGTGGAAAGAGGGAATAGATGAACCCATAAAAACCTACGAGTTAAACACAGTCACGTACGGCACCACTAGAGCTCCATTCTTGGCTACGCGAACGTTGAAACAACTAGCTATAGATGAAGCCCACCACTTTCCATTAGCAGCTCAGGTCGTGTTGAGAGACATGTATATAAATGATATACTTAGTGGTGCAAGAACTTTGAATGAGGCAGAAGAGCTTCAAAAACAATTAGTGGGAATGTTCAAAAAGGCAGGAATGTCTTTACATAAATGGTGCAGTAATGATAAAACACTTGTACAAAGCAATGAAGAAAATTATACTTTTTCGAATCCCGAGGAAACCAAAACACTAGGAGTTTTTTGGAATCAAAGTGTTGATTGTTTTGCATTTCACGTAAAACCTGATTTGAAATCTTCCTATAGTAAAAGAGATGTTCTTTCCACGATTGCAAGACTGTTTGACCCTCTGGGCCTGTTAGGACCGGTTATAACTAAAGCAAAAATAATGCTTCAGAAGCTTTGGCTATTAAAAATTGACTGGGTTGACTTACTGCCATCAAAGGAAGAACAAGAGTGGAAGAAGTTTATTGAGTCGCTGCAACATCTAAACAGCTTAACAATTGGTCGGTGCATTTTACAGGAAAATCCTGCAGTGATAGAATTGCATGGGTTCTCTGATGCATCGGAAGTAGCTTACGGTGCGGCTGTTTATTGTAAATCAATAACGAATGAGGGAAAAATCCAAGTGCACCTAATTTCGAGTAAATCTCGTGTATCACCTATAAAGAGAACAACCATACCAAGGTTGGAACTTTGTGCAGCCTTATTATTAGCTAAGCTAATTCGAAAGATTAAATCTTCGATACAATTTGAGATACAGCGTACTTTCTTATGGTGCGACTCTATGATTGTACTATCATGGATAAACAAAGAACCCTATCAGCTTAAAACAATTGTTGTGAACCGTATTTCAAGAATACAAGAACTGACTGACGTGTCGCAGTGGCGTCATGTACCATCCGACGAGAACCCAGCGGATTTAATATCCAGAGGAATGAACCCCCAAGAGTTATCTGATTGTTCACTTTGGTGGAGTGGACCTGAATACCTGACAACCAACGAGTATCCCAATACACCAGTTCCAGAGGCAGTTATAAAAGATGACCATACACCAGAGCTGAAAATTCCTTGTGACTCTAATGTGGTTAATTTAAACATAACTACTAACAATTTTGTGAATGACTTACTAAGTATTAGTAACAAGTACTTAAAAATCCTTCGGGTATTGAGTTTTATTTTCAGGTTTGTGGAAAACTGCAAAGTAATAGACCGCAAGACTGAGCCATTGGACACAGCAGAACTGGAAAAAGCTCAGTTATATCTGGTAAAGTTAGTACAGCATCAGACCTTCAGAGATGAGCTAACCAATGTAAAGGGCTCTAAGACCAGTCCACTTAACAATGTAAACCCCTTTGTTGATAAGGATGGTATTTTAAGGGTAGGAGGCAGACTGAGTAATAGTAATTTACCCTATGAGAAAAAGTTTCCAATTTTGTTGCCAACCAAGCATAAATTAACAGAGTTAATTGTTAAATATTTTCACCTAAAGTATTTGCATTCAGGGCCTCAAGCTTTACTGTATCAAATTAAGCAGCAGTTTTGGATAATTAATGGGCGAAGCATATGTAGGAGAATTGTACATGGTTGCATTACCGGCTTTAAGGCTAATCCACAGGTAATGGATCAGTTGATGGCCGATTTGCCTAGAGAAAGAGTCAGGCAAACCTTTCCCTTCAATATTACAGGGGCAGATTTTTGCGGCCCTTTCTATGTTAAGTATAAGGGTCAAAGGAAGGGTATCTATCACAAAGTTTATGTATGCATATTTATTTGCTTTGTGACTAAGGCAATGCATTTGGAGGTAGTGTCAGATTTAACATCGACTTCGTTTATTGCTGCCCTTAAACGGTTTATATTTAGAAGGGGCAAATGCGCTAAGTTGTTTACTGACAACGCGAAAAACTTTGTAGGCGCGAATAATGAGCTTAAAAAGTTGCAAAGGTTAGTGAAGCTACCAGATGAAACTCTAGCAAACTATATGTCATCAGAGGGTATCGATTGGAAGTTCCTTCCCCCTAGAGCCCCAAATTTCGGAGGTATCTGGGAGGCAGGAGTAAAGTCCATTAAATATTACTTGAAGAGAGTATTGGGCAATTTAAAAATGACTTACGAAGAGTTTCTGACAGTGTTAGTTCAGGTGGAGGGAATGTTAAACTCTCGCCCGCTTGTTCCGTTATCTGCTGACATTGATGATTTAAATGTTTTGACCCCTTCCCATTTTTTAACTGGGCGACCTATTACATCAATAGTTGAACCTGATTTAACAATTATTGGTGGAAATAGGCTTGATCACTGGCAAAATTTAACCAAAAATGTGCAGATAATCTGGAAAAGATGGCATTCAGATTATCTCAGCCATTTGCAACAGAGGAACAAGTGGAAATTTGAGAAGGATAATGGAAAGGTAGGAGACTTAGTAGTAGTTAAGGAGGATAACTTACCACCGTGTCAATGGTCTTTAGGAAGAATTTGTGAAATTTATCCTGGAAAAGACTCAAAGGTTAGAGTTGTCAAAGTTAAAACTGCATTGGGTGAATACAAGCGCCCAATTTCGAAGTTATGTCTCCTACCCATGATTGAATAATTAATTAGTTTTTTTAATCGTATTATTGTTTAAGAGCTATCATGTGATTTCATTTTTTTATATTGTATTTGCATTTGTGATATTGAATATTGGACTTTTGTATCTAATCTAGTCCATTAAGTGTATGTAATCTACCTTTCTTGAATGTTTAAAAACATTGCAAGGCGTGGCGGTATGTTCTGGCAGATGCCAAAAATGTAGCAACCCTTCTACGAAAGGGCCATACCAAAAATGTAGCAACCCTATGAGGGACGCTCCCTGACCAGGAGAGGGGGGAGTCAGTGTTGTTGTATATCTCTGAGAGAGACAGAGTAAGAGAGCTAGCTTTATTCATTAGAGAGAGGAATAAAGAAATTAAATACTATGAGAGTTAATTATTTTGTGTGAGATTTCTTGTGGAATAGAGCCCAAGATCTAACAATATATATACATAACACATACATACATATATACATACAAAAGAGGTAAGCAACGATAAGTAATCCTACGTTAATAACCCGCGGTAGTTTCATTAGATGAGACTACCAGCAATTTTTTTTCGATACAGAACCAAATAGTTCAATATGTATGATTTGTTCAATGAACCCGATTTATATCCTAATCAGTCTCAGAACTAACTTACCGAAAACGTTTCTCCGACTGACGTTATATTCTTCATTCATTCCACGTTTTATGCATTAAATAAGCAGAGACAAAATTGAAAAATTGCAATCTGTTTTATCCGGTCGTTTGTTGATCCGTTTCTGTTAAAACGAAAGATTATGTTCTTAAAAAAAAATAATAATAAAAAACAAAAATAATTTTAAAAAAAAATCACCCTGCTGCATAAGAATTGATCTTGTAAGCCGCCAAATTGCAAAGCATGAAAATAAACTGAGTTAGTTCAGAGAAAAAAATCTTTTAGCGCTGAGATTAAAACTTGCTCGCGTGAAAACTTTTCTGTTGTTTTAGGGTTTTTACTATTATTATACTGACCTTTAATAAAATATTGGAAGTGTGATTTACTTTAAATTTCTTACGCATGAATGATATCAATGGGAATACATTTTGCATTAAAATTTCGTCAAAGTAAAACAATTTAAGTAATAATCTACTGGTTTATTTTATTAAGATTATTTTTGTTCAAATGCTTATAGATTAATACCCAAACAGATTAAATGCATTTTATCACGTTATACTTTGCATACTTTTATATTTGCATTATAAATTATTGAGTTTTTAATTTTTAGCATCTCCTTTTAATGAGAATGGATGAACTCAATTTGGGAATAGAGCTGCAAGTATCGCACATAATGTCAAGGATCAAGCAACAGGATTCAGCCACTGATGAAATAAATCTTCCGACCGGCTGCGTCTAGTGATGGATTTTTTTTTTTTTAACTACAAAAATCTATATATATAAAACAGTTCCGTAACTGACTCATTCATTCACTGACTGACTGACATACAACGCACAGACCGCTGGACCTAAAGGGCTGAAATTTTGCATGGCGATTCTTCTTAGAGTGTAGGGGTGCACTAAGAGAGATTTTTGAAAAATTCTTCTTAGATTTTTTTAAATTAAATTTTTAAGCTGATTTTTTTACTTTTTTTTAAGTTTGCATTTAAAATAATAATTTGAGGGTTGTACCAATTTATCTATCTTTCCATTCTGATTAATATTACAGATATTGGAAGAAAATTAACCCTTTAAATTTTTTTATGCATCATTCTGAATGTTTACGAACCTAAAGCAACGTACACCCTCAATATGTTTACAACTCACACTACTGAGTTTTCCTGCCAAATTTTAGCATTTCGTACAAAATCTAAAAATTTTCGAGAATACACTCAAAACTTAACGAGACAACAGCAATTAATTTCTTCTAAATCTAAAATTTTCTGATCCCCCCCCCCCCCCCCCCTCCATAACCGATGAAATAGCCTAAAAAATTCCGATAAAATCACCAGATTCCCGACAAAAAGTTTTTCTACTAACCTCCAAAATTTTCCGAGAAAATCTTAAAATTTTCCGATTTTGTATCTAACTCGGGATTTTCGGCCTTGATTTCATACGTAGTGAAATATGTTTACAACTCACACTACTGAGTTTTCCTGCCAAATTTTAGCATTTCGTACAAAATCTAAAAATTTTCGAGAATACACTCAAAACTTAACGAGACAACAGCAATTAATTTCTTCTAAATCTAAAATTTTCTGATCCCCCCCCCCCTCCATAACCGATGAAATAGCCTAAAAAATTCCGATAAAATCACCAGATTCCCGACAAAAAGTTTTTCTACTAACCTCCAAAATTTTCCGAGAAAATCTTAAAATTTTCCGATTTTGTATCTAACTCGGGATTTTCGGCCTTGATTTCATACGTAGTGAAATAAATTATGTCAGCCGAATGATTTGATCAATTTGTTGGTGTAGTAACTTAAAAATTGGGCCATTGTTCCTGCTTTTTTTTTAAAAAAAAGAAAAACCAAGCCTAAGACAAAAAAAAAATAAAAAAGTTGCTTATCTTGACATATTATTTAAATTTACCCTTCCCTATTTAAAAAAAAAAAAATAACACCTAATACATATTTAAGTCACAAGTCGCCACATAAACATTAAATATTCTCATTTGTTTATTCAGCTGTAATGCCTTTCACGCGTTGTTATATAAAGCAAGAGATTATGTACATTTTTTTTTTCTCTTGTTGTGACTAAATAAAAACTGTGGGCGTACCAAAAAAAGAAAAGAGAGTATAAACAAAATAAAGCAACGGTTGCTAGGACATTCAAATAGCTGGAGTACGGGTAGAGAGAGAGGTTGGCTGATGTTTCCGACCAACCACGATGCAGCGTACTCAATTTGAACTCGCCGAAAGGGGGATTGCCTTGGGGGGAAGTAGAGGAGGTGTTTCTGTTGTTCGTTGACGTTAGGTCACGTGGTCGCGCGCGAAGGGCCAACGGCCTCGCGCGAAACGAAACCCGAAAACTCCGCAAAGGTTTCGATACTTTGTCAAAAAAAATCAAGCTAATATATTACTGCCATTTTGTTTCTGTTAAAATGCAATGGGATGCATAATTACGGTTTTCTATCCGGGTGATATGAAAGAAAAAAACAATTGAAAGATGTAATTCTTAGATTTATACTTGCGTTAAATGGAGTCCAGTGTAGATGAGTTAGTGGCATACAGGAAATGTTTCCTAGCTGTCTCACTCATTTCTCCACTTTGTTCTCATCAATCTAATATAGACATGATGACATATTAACTTTCACAACAATCCGCTTTAGAACTAATGCACATTACATGATGAACATAAGTATTAACAAAAAACTTCAACAATGAACTATAAAATGTTTTTTATCATTTATTACTTTGTTATTATGGATGTAATGGCCAAAAAAAAAATCGATTTTCCGTTCCAAAATCGACTGTGTAATAAACCACAAATAATTTTTAAATAACAAATTAGTTTGGTCATATAATGCCACGCGTAAAGTATTTAATTATAAACAATTAAATAAGAAATAAAAATTCTACACATATTAAGGGTACTCGTAAATTGTTAATATGAACTAACTAATACATGTGTGTGTAAAGCATATCAAAATTTATACAAATGACTGGACGACGCTTTTAAATTACAGTAGGTAATACGATTCTGCCCCCTTTTTTTTCTGTTCGAGTCCATATATGTTTCGTAAGTATGAACTCAAATCTGTGTTCGTAACTATGGGATAGCAAAAGTTGATTATTAAAAATGAAATTTTTTTACAAAAGAGAGATTTAAAGCATGTATATATAGAGGGACGTTTCAAGAAATTTTAGTTATATAGAATATTCAAAGACTGTAGGAAAATTTTGCATGAAAAATTGAAATGATTTGCATGCACGTGTATTAGGTTGTATTAATGCATATTACATAATTTAAGTGTTATTTGTTATTTATAGTATGAACATACATTACAACAAGTAATAAATTCACACAGTCTTCAATGAAATATTTTCTGGAGACTAATTTATTTCTTGTATGCAAAAAATAAATAGCTAAATAACAACAACAACAACAACAAAATAAAAAACACGTCGTTGTTATAAAACTTCATATTGCTGAAAATTGCTGTTTTGGTTGAAAACACAGTTGAAACACAGTTCAGAAGTTAGGACAAGATGGAGTCATAGGAGTTTGTTTACAGGTTTAATGTGCACTTAGAAAACATAAATTATGTTATATTACTAGCTGAAAACCCGCGCTTCGCTACGGAGTACATTCAAATTAAATACAACGGTCAACGTATGCAATTTATGCCAAAAAATAAATATATATGTTTATAATAAATGCGATGATCAATGTATACAATTGATGTAAAATATCTATCTATCTATATATATATATTTATAAAAAAAATCGTAAGGGATATGCATTTTTTTTTTATAATATCCGATCGTATGCTGCATTAGAAAGAGAAAAAAATATTTTTTTGTCTATTTAGTTGTTACGCACGTGACGATAAATTTATTGAAAGTACCAGAAAAAGAAATCACGTGATCAGCATTTAATAAATTAAATTCTAAAAATTAATCTTTAAAAATTCACCAAAAATCAGGAAATGGAGGTAAAAATTCGAAAAAAATTTCATTTTGAAGGAATTTTTATGATCTTTCTCGTGATATAAATTTTATAACCCTCAATGTATTATTTTAAATGCAAACGTAAAAAAAGTTTAAAAAACAGCTTAAAAATTTAATTTAAAAAAATCTAAGAAGAATTTTTGAAAAATCTTTCTTAGTGCACCCCTACACTATTAGAATAATCGCCATGCAAAATTTCAGCCCTTTAGGTCCAGCGGTTTGGTCTGTGCGTTGTATGTCAGTCAGTGAATGAATGAATGAGTTAGTTACGGAACTGTTTTATATATATAGATTAATAAATTACATAAACATGGCATTATTTCATCCTGATTATGTCTTTCTGCAAAGCAAAACGGGCGATATATACTTAGTTATAATGCAACTTTGACTGACTTCTGCAAGGGCTGTATATCTCACTCCAGCGGTTCTCAACCGGGGGGGGGGGGAATATGGCACCCTGGGGGCCTAAGGATATTCCAGGGGGCCACGGCACAAGACTAGGGGCCACAGAGGGAAACAAAGCGCAACATAGGGTTATCATACAGATGTTGAACACTTCCAGTTTTACTTTTTGGTAGCATTTAGTGATGAACTGAAACGTGATGAAATACTGCGTATGTGGATAATATGATGCAGCTTTATCATGATATGGAAGTTTGTTTCCGTGATATGCTTGCTGGACACGGATATTCCATCCTGGGTAGCTGATCTTTTTGCTGTGAATGCTGCTGACGTTCCTGTTTCTTTGAATGAAGCGCTCATAGAGTTGCAGAGCGACCTAGCAGCCAAAGTAACTTTTATTCAAAAAAAACAACGGTTCTCCATTAAAGAGCAGAGTATCGAAAAATTTTCCACGTCTTTGGAATAAAGCAAAATCCTTTTTCATAGCATTTCTTACATCTTATTCGGTATAACCATCAGGTTTCACTCGGGTGAGTTACTTACTCAGGCAAACGTGCAATTGCCTTAACATAATGGAGAGAGGTGATCTTCTGTTATCTCTCCCAGAAATAGAACCGGATAGGGGGCCGTTCAAGTATTGCGTAAGTACATTTTTAGTCATTTTAAACCGCTTCCCTACTCTTGCAAGCAAAAGTAAGCCGATAT
Organism: Dolomedes plantarius; assembly: GCA_907164885.2. NCBI lineage: Eukaryota > Metazoa > Arthropoda > Arachnida > Araneae > Dolomedidae > Dolomedes > Dolomedes plantarius. The sequence goes on along the minus strand of OU015493.1, from coordinate 133,663,639 downwards.
CCTCCCCCTTCCCCCACCCTTTTGCTTATGTAAAATTTGGCAAATTTCTTGTCGCTATTTCATAGCCAAAACAATTATTTTTTAGACAACAAATTAATTATATATTTCTAATTAAAAGTGCATTTATATTAAATCATTAGCAGTAAGAACAGAACAACTAATTTTAAGTTATGGATGGTCGGAAAGTTGGTATAGTCGGGAGCACATAGCAGATCACTCTCTTGTTAGCATGTTTATCTGTCTTGCGTAAGCACTGCTCTGATTCCCCCCCCCCCCAATTTGTCAGCAAAAATAAGCAAAGTTAGAACAACCCCCCCCCCCTTCGTGAATGTTTACGTAATACTTGAAAGGCCTCATATAAAAAATTTTATAATTGGTCATCAATCACAAGGATCACACTGATCGAGAAATTCTTATAGTATAAATTATGTAAATGCATTTTGAACAAATTATTATTTTTAAAAAAGTGTTCAAGTTAAAAAAAGAGCGAAAGAGAGATAGAAAAAAAAAAGCTTCGATAGAGCTACCGTACTGCCCGTACAGCAGGGGGGGGGGGGGGGGCACAGCAAAAACACTAGGTTGAAACACAGACGAAAAAGGTTGAGAAATTCTGCCTCTCACGGGGTCCGTAGCAGTCCATTTCTACAGCTATCATAATCGGAAGGATGGACAAATTTTCTACTCGTAGCTTCTTATTTAGAAACAAAATGGCGAACAGCAAGAACGAGTACATTTCTTTTTACACGTGTTTAAATGGAGATAGAATCGGATACAGTCGTCAATAGAGGTTACTGAACGGTCAGGAATAATGCACACTCTTCTAACGTTTCGTGCATATACTTAGGTTTTGTTTTAAATTTGGAGATATACACACGAATCATTATGGCTGCAGTATTCATCATTTACTAGAGCCAAGTCAAGTATAGAAACTTTGCATAAGAAATATTCCATTTAGGCACGTTTCTCCGTAATCTTGAGCATTATTATTATGAGGAGATTAAAAAAAAGAACTGGGCCAGAGAGCTATTTGATTGATTCTCGTTCTATTTTCTAGTGCCGTTTCATTCTTATACAAATCAAAACCAGGCAGTTCGCTTGCAGAGTCTAAAGAACGTAGGGCGAGTTCAGTGCGGTGCCTCCAGTTTGTAATAGTATTCTTAGGCTTATTTAAAAGAATATTTTAAACATATTTTTAGCATCACATTAATTTTTCGCGCTCAAAACTTCGAATAATCCGTGCCGTTTACGGCGGTTAATTGGTTGACATTGCAAATCTTCATCCCAAAATGTTAATCTACGGCAAATTCCCTCCCCCCCCCCCAGTAATTTTCCTAATCACAGATTAGCAAATGTATAGTTTTGATTTTATTTATTTCTCTAACGTGAAGGTAGTCGTTTACATAAAGAGTGCGTAGTTTTTTAAGATCAGAATTTTCAGCCATAATTTTTTACTGGATATTAAATTATGGAAGCCCTTTGCTACAAAAATTATATATATTTTTTAAATGTGAAATTAATATTAAAAACATTTCTGAAAAACGAGCGCATTGTATTTAAAGATCTACTTCGAAATGCAGAAAAACCGAATTCAAAAATTTGCTGTATCTGATCTATCATTAGAACAATACTGGGCGGAAAATTCCCGACAGCTTAAGAAGAGGAATTTTAACAGGAAAAAATTAAAATCGAAGACCATAGCGGTTGTAGTCACGAATTATTTATTTATTAGCATAATTCTGTCAAAATTGAAAAAAAAAAGTATTTCATTTTGCTGTGTGCTTTTTGTCAGGCAAAAATCTTTTCACCAATATCAGAAAAAGGAGTATTGTGCGACCCATTTCACCAATTTCTCCAAATGAAATTGGAGAAATTGGTGAAATGGGTCGCACACCAATTCTCTGTTCTCCGTTTCCCCAGCATTTATGTAATTAGATTTTTTTTATACATAACCATTCACAGTGATTATGGACTTATTTTAAAATTATTCTGTCTTTTCTATATTTCGAAACGGCCCCTTCAAACTGCATCACAATAATAAATTCGTGAAAATGTTTGTGTCGTGGTACGGCGATATGAGTGTATGCTTCAAGAATGAATAACAAAAAACAAAAACGGCTAAAGGACTGTCGACGAGATTTGGGGCAGCTTCGCGGAACTCCATCATTTTTCTTTTCAAACGTTTATGATTGTTTCTGGACAGTTTTAATTCTTCATCTCTTAATTACTATGGGGTGTAACTATGGGGCTATAAATTGTATGGAGTATACACAGGAAAATGAATAGAGGTCCGCAATTTTGATGACAATCATTTTAAATCGTTCTTCAGACCGTTTAAAAATACGAGAAACAATTAACAGTATGAAATAGGGCATTTCTGCGAGTAATAGCCTCATTATCTGGCAAAAATATCCTACACAAGTGTATGCTTAAACTGCGCACTCTGGGGCGTTATTGGGGCTAAGTCATCATCGCCTGCATACTAATAAGTATTTTACTTGCCTATCTTTTTGTTAGCGTGTTAGTAGTAATGATCGGAGAGCTGCGACCCATAAAAATGAACGAGAAAAATTACTGATAGTTGGATAATCCTAAAACTTATATTAAGTATATTTTAACGTAGGATTACGTTCCTCAATAACGGTCCTTCTGAGAAGAAAAAAATTGTTCTGCGTCGCGAGTTATAATTTTGGCAGCGCGCCAAACCCAGTAGCCCGTAAACAGTTAAACAGAAAAGTACCAAAATGCGTCGAAAGAAAAATAATGGTAAACAAACAATATAACTCACGGTAGTTTCGTTAGAGGAGACTACCTGAAATTTTTTTTTCTCAGTAAAATTTACTCAACGTGAAATTTTATAAGTAGTATTTCATAAGTAGTGAGTAATATGGACTGAAGGCAGGGCCCGACTTTGACCCAATGGGGCCCTGGGCAAAGCAGACTTTGGGGGCCCCCTCCAAGGACAGATCCAGAGGCCCCCTCCAGGAGTAGATTTCCACATGAACATGTGGGACACTCACCAAGGGCCCCCCCCCCCCCCATAAATTCGGACCGCAAATTCAAAAAATTTTCGACCAAAAAGTCAAACATTTGAAAAAAAATAATAATAATAATGTGTTAATTAATTTACTTTTAATGTTAATAAATAAATTCAGGAAATTTTCTTTTGAAATGAATATAGTGGGTGCACTGTGCCCCACCCAGGATTTTTTTCTGTATCCGCCACTGCCCACCTTTACTGAATTAACCTAAAACCAAATTTTCAAAAATATGTACAACTTAATACTAAATTAGGGGGCCCCATAAATTTGGGGGCCCTGGGCAAGTGCCCCACTTGCCCATGCGGAAATCTGGGCCTGACTGAAGGAACTGCCCTTGACAGAGAACGAAGCAAACTGAGGCGGCTAGGCAGATGATTCCGAAATTAAACTTCCTAAGGTCGATCTGGAATCAAGTGATTAGCGTACTGGACATCGTCCAAGTTGTACGAACGATAACGAACTCCCGTAGTTAAAACAAAACTACGCACAGTTCACTGGCGTAAATACGGCGCATTCCTCACGATAGCGTCTTTTTTTAGAGGCCATTCATTCCTCACTTCTGACACCTCACGTCGTATATTCCGAATACACCATCTGATACTCCAATTTCCACGAGTTTTTTTTTTCTTCTAATTTGCCCAAGAGGTATTCGTTTCGTAGGAAAGTCCCAAATCAACCTCAGCCAATAGGAGATAACAAGCACCCCCCCCCCCCCCCCCCTCCTCCGGTCGCGATCGAGAACAGTGAGTTAGCTACCTCCTCCATAGCTACTCATCTTTCTTAAATAGACCTCGCATTTAAAATTAAAATGATACACCAAGTCACACAGTGCCCCAGATTTGCGGTTCTAAGTGGCGGCTATCCAAACTACACACACTCTGTCGGGTTGGCGCGCAACCAACTGAATCGTCGGATCGGCGAAAGATGGAGGCCACGGGGCTGTACGGACAGAGCGAAAACAGAATGTATATATATTGCACGTCACGCCAAAACCTGCGGGCGAAGACAGGCAGCATCGATACGATTTGCATAACTGTCGCCACGCTTACAGGACGAAATTGCCGAAGAGGTAAAAGATGATCTTGAAAATTGAGGTCAGCGCGCGAGGAAGGGTGCTGCGTTGATCGGATTACGCAGGAGAGATACGTAATATGTTTACGAAGCGATCGCCCTTGGAACGGCAAACTTCTGCCGCTGTAAGCGAAGGGCTAGATGATGACAGCGGAAGAGTTCATCATGATTTGTGGTTTTTATTAGGCGTTACTAGTCGTTTAAGAGTTTGGTGAAATTTCAAGGGAAAAAAATTAAATAGTTATATGAAATGGAAAAACACGCATAATATGACAGCATCTCATGGTTCTTAAACACCACAAAAAGTAATTCGTAAAAATTAATGCTAAAATACTGACCACTTGGGAGACAACGGTTCTACGATTTGCAATGAAAACGTAAAAATTGCTATGGTTTTCTATTCTTTAATTTAACAATAAAACCGTGGAAGATTTGTGTATAATAGATTTAACAAAATGTAACAGCAGTTTTTACCATATACGTTTAAATTTTACGAGTTTTAATGCACTTTGCTGTTAGATATCCGTGGACGCTGTTTTAATGGAAGGTATCCGTTCCCCTAAATTTTATATAAGAATTAGGATTTGAGATAAAATTACAGTAAAAATGGATACAAAGGTTGAAGAAATATTTTATTCATTTAATACTGAAAAGTTTCTTTCATACTCATAAGCAACTTTAGGATTTTAAGAGCTTCCTAGTCACCGAACATGCTGATTTTCCTTTATACTATTAGGCTCAAATATGTATCACCAAATAAGGACATTTTTTGTTTTCAGGAAACCAACTGTAAATTCACCAGTAGCACAAATAAACAAATTGAAATAATAAAAGTATTGGCATAATAAAGAATTAATCTATACTTATATATAAAGAGAGAGAGCGATTTTGTACGTGGAGGGTAATCTCCGGAACCACTGCACCTATTTGAAAAATTCTTTCACTGTTTGAAAGGTACATTATTCCAGATGGACATAGGCTATATATTATGTATATCTGATCAGTAGAAATAAAGTTAGGGGGGATACTCTAGATTTGTGTGCACGGCCGCCATCTTGGATTTTTCCGCCAGGGTTTGGCGCATTTCGCATGGCGATAATTATTGCGTTCTGGTAAAAATAACCCAATGTCAAATTCTCTAATTTTAAGATGAAACAGTTATTTCTGGTGTGATCTTTTAATTACAGTATAATAATTTTAGGTCAGATCTTGGCCTTGACCTGGAAATCTGAGTCAAATTGACTATACTCAAAAGAGTAAATTATTTTTAAAACTAAGAGTCTTTTTGTTGAAAATTTTTGAATCCATTATCAGTTTTTCGTTAACTTATTAAATTTAAGTTGTTTTTAATTTTGTTTATCGATTGTCAATTAGTATACTATAATGACACACCATTTCATTTATTTGAAGTAAAAATTATCTGCCATCATTTTTTCGTAAAATGTAAAATACAGTATACATTTTAAATACAATATATTTTAAAATATTTTATAATTCCAAGTTGTAGTGGATTACAAATAAATTTAAATAACTGAAGTTCAACTTCTCTCTCCCCAGGAACCTAAGTTAAAAAGTTAGTTAAGGTTAAGTTATTGGTTTAGGAAAAGGGTTTTTTTTCTTATTTCCAACACAGCAGGATAAATGGTCAAATAATCCTTGTCCCAATTTTATTGTATGCACCAAATATTTGGTTAAGGTCAAATCTGAAGCAAAATTTTATTACCACAATGCCCTAACCAAATAAATAAAATTTAAAAAAAAGTGCATCTGGTTACTCACCATAAATTTATGGGTTCATAATTATTTTACATTTTTCAAAGCTGAATTTTAGATAATTTTTAAATTGCAAGTTATTTAGGTGGTACGAAAATGCTGTATTTTTTTTCTAATTAACAATATATTGGCATAATATTTTGGTGATTCATTGCTATTAGTCAAAGAGTTGAAATTTTATCTGTAAGTAAAATTCATTTGACCAAATTTTTCATATGGATCATAATTTGAAAAGGTAGTTTTTAATTAAAAATGACAAAACAAAATCTCAGTCCAACGATTAAATGATTTTTCAAAAATATTTCTAAGTTTCACAATTTAAAAAGGTCGTTTTTATTAAAAAAGCTAAAAGAAAACCCCAAAATTTCCAATATTTGAGAATGATTTTTTCAAAAAAGTGGTTTTTATCAAAAACCCAAAAATAAATCTAAGTCCAACGTTTAAATGATTTTTCAAAAATTTTTCTAAGTTTCATAATTTAAACAGGTGGTTTTTATTAAAAAAGCTAAAAAAATTCAAAGTCCAGCTTTTTGAAAACACCGCTTAAAACACATTGGCGAGAAATTTTCCACTCCTCAAAACACGGTAAAATCGCCAAGTTGGCGCAAAAAAATCCAAGATGGCGGCCGTGAACACAATTATTAAGTAACGTAATATTAATTTGAATATTATTTTAGGTGCTTAAAATAATTAAAAAAACATTCTTTACTTAAAATTCTTTTTTTATTTTTGTATTTTTATTTCATCTCTTACTCTAATTTTGAGATACCAATGTGTATCTACACTTCTATAATCTATATATATATAACAGTTCCGTAACTGGCTCATTCATTCACTGACTGACTGACTGACTGACATACAACGCACAGACCAAACCGCTGGACCTAAAGGGCTGAAATTTTGCATGGCGATTCTTCTAATAGTGTAGGGGTGCACTAAGAAAGATTTTTCAAAAATTCTTCTTAGATATTTTAAATTAAATTTTTAAGCTGTTTTTTAAACTTTTTTTACGTTTGCATTTAAAATAATACATTGAGGGTTATAAAATTTATATCACGAGAATGATCATAAAAATTCCTTCAAAATGAAATTTTTTTCGAATTTTTACCTCCATTTCCTGATTTTTGGTGAATTTTTAAAGATTAATTTTTAGAATTTAATGTATTAAATGCTGATCACGTGATTTCTTTTTCTGGTACTTTCAATAAATTTATCGTCACGTGCGTAAAAACTAAATAGACAAAAAATATATTTTTTTCTCTTTCTAATGCAGCAGATGATTGGATATTATACAAAAAAAATGCATATCCCTTACGATTTTTTTATAAATATATATATATAGATAGATATATATTTTACATCCATTGTATACATTGATCATCTCATTTATTATAAACTAGCGGCCCGTCCTGACTTTGTCCGGGTTGAACAAAATATTATACCAATAAATTTCCAGTTGATAGCCAATAAATTGTAAATCTTTTTTTTACCTTAATAATAACCTAAATAATACCTTAAATTAATTTTATGTTAGTTAATAATTAAAATAAATTTTTAAAAGAAAAAGGCGTGCCGGAGAACGGCTAGGTTCGAACCGTTAGAGTCAGAACAGAAGCCCACCGCGATAGCACCACGATAAGGATCGTTGAAATCTTCGGAACAAAAAGCGGTAGAAGACAGTAGCGGAAACAATGGAGACTGTTAGGATTAAGCCCCTAACTTTATTTCTACTGATCAGATATACATAATATATAGCCTATGTCCATCTGGAATAATGTACCTTTCAAACAGTGAAAGAATTTTTCAAATAGGTACAGTGGTTCTGAAGATTACCCTCCACGTACAAAATCGCTCTCTCTTTATATATAAGTATAGATAGCACCACGCTAAGGATCGTTGAAGACTTCGGCACAAAAAGCGGTAGAGGACAGTAGCGGTAACAATGGAGATTGTTAGGATTAAGCCCCTAACTTTATTTCTACTGATTAGATATACATAATATATAGCCTATGACCATCTGGAATAATGTACCTTTCAAACAGTGAAAGAATTTTTCAAATGGGTACAGTGGTTCTGAAGATTACCCTCCACGTACAAAATCACTCTCTCTCTTTATATATAAGTATAGATATATGTATTTATTTTTTGGCATAAATTGCATACGTTGATCGTTGTATTTAATTTGAATGTACTCCGTAGCGAAGCGCGGGTTTTCAGCTAGTAGCAGATAAAACAGATAGCTTGATGATCTAATCTCACTCATTTCATTGGCCCACTTGATGCGTATTTTAAATAATAGCGAAACGGGAAGTATAGTTTAATACATAACTGCAAAATGAATGTTTTCTCAGCTTTGTTTGGGCTCTAAAATGCAATGCCTCCAAATGCTGTAGAGTGGATTTGGCTGCTTCAGAAAGGCTGAGAAAACAGACGAGCGATAATTCAAAAGAACAGAATTTCTAAATTTACTCTTTTTCGACTCCTTTCCGCTCCACTCCGGAAAAGTTACGGCGCAACTCTCTGCATCCGAATTCAACTATTGAAAAACATCTTCCAAAGTCTGTTTTTTTCTGCGCTGGAAGCCGGCTTCGTTTCTTTTTTTCCCTTCCTCGACGGAATAATTCATTGTTACAAAGACCTTGAAAAAAAAAAGTACATCCGTCACATCACGTGTATGTTGCTGATGTATATTTATGCAATGTTGTATATTTATGCAATATTATTATGGGTGGCACGTGCCCACCCCCAACTTAAAATAAATTAAAATGTGCAACTTGAAATAAATTAAAACGTTAATAGAAGTTCAGTTAAAATCAGAAAATTGTAGAAAACTTTTAAGAAAGTTGGTTTTTTTCCCGCTTTTTCAAACTGGGAAACTGAAGATTCCGATTATGTCTTTAGCCTGAACATAGTTTTTAACAATGATATAATCCGTAACAAAAATTCGATGCTATATACTTTTTTCTCATTTTGTATATATTATATTTATTTTTGTCATTGTATAACTTTTGAATACTACTCAAACACCCATTCTATTGTTATTCAATTAAAAAAATCCTAATATTTCATATTTTAAGGACCACCCTGTAGTTAATGTGCTGAGGAGGGCCGTAACTGAATTCAATTCGTGCCCATTTCCGGTCCAGAGATGGAGGTATTTAGTGGCGGAAATCGGGATTCGATCCCAGCATCCTCAGCACTGAAAGCCAGCGCGCTACCACAAGGCTACCCCGAGCCTACATTTACTGAGATAAATCGCGTTATCAAGAAAATATAACGGAAATTAACTTACTGTATTTAATTTTGTATAGTCTAAATCAGATTGTTGAAAATCACACTGTAGCGTACTGGAAATATGGTCTTATTTTTTCCCGAGACCCCACAAGAGCTTGAAACACAGCTGCGTATTTTTCAAGGAATGTGTTGCTCGGTTCCACCAGTTCGGAACACGTGAGGGGATTAAAAAACGTTTTTCCGACATATGCAGCCAGTAAAGCTGTCATCCTAACGTTTCTGCTAGGTAATAAAGTTCGGCGCCTACGAAGAGACTGACACCAACGCTTGCCGACCCCCTCGCTGGGAGGGAGAGACGCTAGAGAACGCGGCCTGTGCGGATGTGTGTTTTAGGCTCCGTACGTTGTGAATCTGCACGGGATTTTAATTTAATATGTTGCACTGTTTAAATGTTAATTTTTTTTTGTAAATAAATTGTTGAGTTTTTGTTTTAAAAATTTGGCCTTCGTTTGTTAATTAGAACTCTGTCTTTCTTTGTTATGGATCCCATGGTAGTAATTTTTAGCAACGCCTCAGAGAGAATCGCCTTACCTACTTGTCGTGACGCTACAACACCTTCTAGTTATTTTTATGACTGTGATGTAGGTAAAACACACTTAATAATTAAGATTATAGGATATAATTAATAAATAACGCGCGTTGTAATGTCTGTCTTTAAATATATTTGCATTGTTAAAACTCTGTAAGCCTCTACTCAACTTGTTCCAACTAGCTGCGATCCAATTTTTAATTGCTTGATTATTACTGAAGATTATTAGAAAAAGGTGTGCGATTTTTCTGTTAATGGGAGGTAGCATGAGAGTATATTAAAATATTGGATCACGGCAAGCACTAATATTTGATTCCTTAACTTTAAATAACTAGATATGACTGACATTTATTTTGCATTTTATTCTTTTACTTGTTAAAGTGGCTGGTATATTGCTTTTTGGTGGCTGGTAAATATTCAACATAGTTAATTATTAATTTTAGAGTGTTTTTTTTTTCAATTAATAGTAAATTTTGTATAATGTACCCATACCCTTGTTTAAACTGGGCTGGTAAGGCAATGTAATCTATCCACGAACTCTTCGCCATTTTACAGTATTTTCGCAGCACATACCCAGAACTACACCGGATAAAGGTATTAGGAAAAAGTATCCATTACAAGAAGGCATCCGAAAAACAACCCCTTTTTGATGGCTTTTGCAAACGGAGGGAAAGTGATGGTCGAACACCTGGCTGTGAGCGATATGCGCATGGATACTTCGAGCATCGCCAAACGCCGGGTTTAGTCCCAGAGTTTAAAAAAAATAAATCCTGATTTACTGCAAGATCAAAGTTTGAAAATAAAATACTATACAGCCTATCAATTTATAATTCAAGCCCCTCAAATTCTGTTGGTCCGATTTTCCCTTTTAAAATCAAGGAGCGAAGACGCCCTTTTTTTCACCCACGCGTAGCCATACAAAGGGGTGCCGAGGTCAACTGGAGGGAGAAGTTCGAAAGGAGAATTTTTGGAGGGGGAGAAGTTTTTTTTCTTCCTCGGACCGGCGCTTTGGAAGGTGGACATCCCTCAAGCACTACTACCTCGGAGATGCGAGTTTGATCCCGAGATGATGATGAAATTGCCCGAGCGTGCCCCTAGATGTCTGAGGAAGGGGAGAAAGACTTGCCTGACTATGACAAAACCTGCTGGCCCATCCCCTTTTAAATTCTGCTAATGAAGACGGTACCGTCCCCCCTTTTTTTTAATCGCTGCAGCTATAATGGTGTTTTCCTTATTTTTTTATTTAACTTAACTTAAATATTTAATGAATTAAAATTTTTTTAATTCATTACTTACGCGACTTTGTTATATTAAATTATAACATGAAAGAATTGATTATGATGAAAATTAGAGGATAGTGTATCCTCAGTGTGAAATTAGCTATAGGCAGTGTGTACTTAATGGTCAAACAACGTTTAATAAATTATGTTAATTTTTGGTATAAATTTTGTCATGTCATTCAGTTGCCTCTTAGTTTTTTCTTCGCTCCTTTTTAGGTAATTTTTATTTCAGTTTTCTTTTTCAGTGAATTTTTATCAATTTAAAATAATTTTCATGATTCAACCCTTTACAGCAGGGGCATCAGCAAACAAATCAGGTATTTTATTTTAATGGGTTATTGTTTAACACAACGCGCGTCTTTAAATGTACTAACCACAAAGCAATTGAATTAATATGTTTCATGCAACTATTTTTTAAACACCTCTCTAAGAGTGTATGTAAGCTTTAACAAGCTTAACAAATTATATTAACTTAATTCTACCCGTTTTAAAGATATAAAACGTAACATGACTACATTAATTTAAGCTCCCGAGTCAATTTTTAGTAGATTTCTAACTTAAAAATAAAAAGATTATTAACGAATAAATGCTCGAAAAGTTTACTATTAAACAGTTCCTAGTAGTTTAAATACAATGGGATGATTTTATGTGGGAAATAAAAATTTACTATTTTTAAAAAGAACGAAAGATGTTACGGATGTTCTAATGGAACAGAAATATTTTTTCTTGTCATATTTGATAGAGTATCTTTTGCATAATCTTCATTTAGCGTATATTTGTGCTATATATATCTATTTTCTCCTTCCATTTAATTAAACATTTCCTTGATAACTTTATCGACTTCAGATGAAGCTTCCGCTTTTTAATTCATTTTAGAGTCTCTGCAATATTCTGGAATATTTTTCCTATAGAAGTGTTAAAAATGAGTGAAAATCAGCAAAAAAAAGGTGGAATTTCTGAAATATACTTAATTCTAAAGGCAAATAAATAGCGTAAAGTTATTATGCATTATCTGAGAATATTTAGGATCGTTTAATTTATCCTTCATATTTATATTTTCTTCTTTGCTACACGTTTAAACTACACTGAAGTGCCACTGAATTAGGGATAGCAAAGCCTATGCAAATTGTGTAGCGCTGCGCATCATGTATAAGCAAGTGAGGGCGCTTTGGTAACTGCATATATAGCGCGTACTGTGGTTGTTCTGAATTAGTTGTTGGAATTGCCAGTATGGGTAAACTGCCTGATTTAGACGCCTTCAATCGCGGACAAATCGTAGGTGCGCGACGCATAGGCCATTCAATTTCCGAAATCGTCAGACAGCTAGGATTTTCAAGGTCGACAGTGTCAAGAGTATACCAAGAATACATGGATGGTGGAAAAAAAAACTAGCGATCGGGCAAACTGCAAAGGACAATTAGCCTTGACAGTGCGTGGTGAGAGACGGCTCAGGCGTATTGTACGTAGCCAGCGAAGCCAAACATTAGCTCAAATTACCACCCAGTTAAATGACGGCTCTAGTCATACAGTCAGTAAACGGACTGTGCAACGCTCGCTTCACCGTATGGGTTTCGGTAGCCGTCGACCTACGAGAGTATGGTGGCTCGTGTATACCACCAATATTGTAGAAGCCAAGTTAATCACTCTAAACTCATTAACAAACTTAACAACTTTATTCACAAAGTAATAGTATAGGCAGATTACGCCGACATACACAACATACTTAAATTATGGCGCGAACCTGCTTTGATAAAATCAACTTTAAACATCTCGAGAGGTCTAAAAGAATTTGTGATAAATCGTAAATGAGGGAGCCATCGCCTCAGCCTCAACTTAAACACATCAGGCAAACTGACAAATGACTAAAACAAATAAACCGCAAAAACTTAAGAACCTCTGACTCCCATCTGTCTGGCTATGGCTTATAACTGCTTACGCAGCCAATCAGAGTTTGCTATGACGTTTGCTGCTTCGAAGCGATTCAATGCATAAGTTAACGTGATTCATTGAATATTTAATTAGTAATTAATCTTTCTAAAATGTAATCGGAAAATTTATACCATGGAGCACCACACACTCCCCCCGTAGAGAAGATTGAAATTTAGTTTTAAAATTTAAATCTAACAACTGGCTTTGAAATTCGCCCAGATTTAGTTACTGTATTTTCCTGTCGGGGAATGTGTTGTTTCTCAGTGTCTCCATGTATTTTAGTTAATACATAAGCAGGCTTTACACGATCAATGCTTACAGATTGAGGTTTACCCTTGATACAAATAGTCAGTGTCTTTGGTTTTCTTGACACGACAGCATATGGTCCTTCATATGGTGGCGCCAAAGGAGGCTTCACATGGTCTGTTCGCAGGAACACATGTGTACAGTCCTTGAGATCCTTGAAGACAAAAACTGGTGGCTTGGCATGTCTTCCTGTCGTATTTGGTGTCAAGTTGGTCATATGGGAACTCAGTCTCTGCAACATCTCAGCTGGCTCGTCCTTCACCGGGTTACTCTGAAAAAACTCACCTGGAAGTCTTAACAGACCACCGAACACTAATTGTGCTGGGGCAGCCTTCAGATCCTCCCTTACAGTTGATCTGATAGCCAGAAGCACCAGTGGTAGAGCATCAACCCAATGTACCGGATCTACTGCCATCAGAGATGATTTAAGCACTCGATGGAATCGTTCCACCAATCCATTGCTCTGTGGGTGGTATGCCGTGGTCCTGCTGCGCCGGATCCCCAAGTACGTTGACAGCCTATTAAAAAGTTGAGACTCAAAGTTTGGTCCGCGGTCTGTCGTTACCACCTCGGGAATACCATAACGAGCTATCCAAGTAGATAAGAAAGCGTCCGCTATGGTTTCTGCCCGTTGGTCCGGAAGTGGCACAGCTTCAGGCCATCGCGTCTGGCGATCCACACAAGTCAGCAGATACCGGTTGCCTTTGGATGGAGGTAGGGGCCCCACTATATCGATGTGGACATGAGAAAACCTATTTGTTGCGACGAATGTTCCCAGAGGCGCCTTGTTGTGTCTGGTCACCTTGACTCGCTGGCACTGGTTGCATTGTCTACACCATTCTGCACAATCTTTCCTCATGCCCGTCCACACGAACCGTTGTTGGATGAGTCGCCAAGTTCCTTTTACACCAGGATGTGAAAGTTTGTGGTTGGCTTCAAAAATCCTCCGTCTCCATACTCTAGGTACAAATGGTCTAACTAGGTCGTGAGACACATCACAATACAATTTTCTTTCACAGGCAGGCAAAGCAATTAACTTTAACTCAAGACCTCTTACCTCCTTTGAACGCAACATTTGTTGTAAATCGGGATCCGTTGCTTGATCCTCGGCAAATAAATTAAAATCAATTGAACTATTTAAATTCAAAGTGTATATTCTGGATAGCGCGTCGGCTACTATATTTTGTTTTCCTGGCAAATATTGGATATCTGCAGTGTATTGGCTAACAAGTTCTAAGTGTCTAACCTGTCGAGGGCTAGCACTTGTTAATTTTTGGTGAAGTGCGAAGGTTAAGGGTTTGTGATCAGTGAAGATCGTGACTGTTCTTCCTTCAAGCATGTGCCTAAAATGTTTTACTGCAGAATATACCGCCAACAGTTCTCTATCAAATGCACTGTATTTAGTTTGAGTGGGGGTTAATTTTCGTGAAAAGAATCCTAATGGCTCCTCACCGTCCTTGGTAAGTTGAGAAAGAACGGCACCGACTGCTCGGTCCGACGCATCGACAGTTAACAATAGGCGTGCGCTGGGAGCTGGGAATTTCAGTGCATTTACCTCCGAAATAGCTTTCCTACAAGTTTCGAATGCATTTATTAATGGTTCTGTCCACGGTATTGGAGTCATATCCTTTTTCTTTCTGTTAATTATGAGATCAAAAAGCAATGCCTGTTTCTCCGCAATATTAGGCAAAAAACGATGATAAAAATTTAAAATTGCTAGAAAGGTCCGAAGTTGACTGATATTGTTTGGGCGAGGGTATTGCTGTAATGTTTGGACCTTTTCAGGTAGCGGCTCAATTCCCTGCTTTGAAATTTGAAAACCCAAAAATGGTATTTTGTCAACTCCGAATATGCATTTCTGGAGGTTTAAAATCAGGCCATGTTGACTTAGAGTTGAAAAAAGTAATTCTAAGTGTTTTTTGTGCTGTATCTCGTTCTCAGAAAAGACAAAGATATCGTCAAGATATGACAAACAAAAATCCAGGTCTCTAAGTATGCTGTCTAGATAACGCTGGAATGTGTTTCCACTGTTTCTCAAACCGAATGGCCTTTTCCGGAATTCAAACAAACCTATAGGGGTTGTCACCGCGGTCTTAGGAATGTCTGTAACCTCAACCGGAATCTGATAGTATGCTCGAACCAAGTCGACTTTCGAAAAAACCTGTTTCCCCCGTAATCCCATAACTACATCATGGATGTGTGGGAGGGGGTAGCGGTCGGCAGTTGTGACCTTATTGAGTGCCCTATAATCTCCGCATATTCTCCAAGTTCCGTCCTTTTTCTTCACAAAATGAATAGGGCTGGCCCATGGGCTTTTAGAGGGCTGAATAACACCCTGTTCCATTAGAGCTTTAAATTCCAACTTCAATGTTTGAAGCTTCTCGGGGTTCAACCTACGAGGTCTCGAAAAAATGGGTTGTCCTGTGGTTTCAATACAGTGCGTTACCGGAAAGTTTTGCAAATTATTATTGCAATGCACATTCGGATTGAAAAGTTTTGGAAATCGCGCTAGAATTCTTTCGTATTCAGTTTTCCCCTCCAGTGGAGTAAGTTTTAAACTAGGGCCAGTCCCTGGATATCCCGATACTGCTAACGCTGTAACGTTATCTGTAACTTTTTTATTTTGTACATCCACCAGGATACCATAATGGTTAAGGAAGTCGGCTCCTAGAATTGGCGTGGTAATGTCTGCCACCACCAAATTCCAACTGAATGCTCGACGAAGTCCAAAATCTAACTTCAAATTGACTGTACCAAATGTTTTGATAACAGAGTTGTTTGCAGCATACAATTTTAAATCCTGCACAACTCTATTTCTTGTTAGCTTTTGGGGAAAACAGCTTAATGCTGCCCCCGTGTCCACTAAAAACTTAGCACCTGTATTTTTCTCGTAAATAAACAACCGGCTTCCGAAACCACGCTCATCTGGTGCCGGTATTCCAGATGTGCCTAGGCGTTTTCCGAAAAATTACATGGCGATACACATTTTTTAGCTAACCTTCCGAACTTCCGGTGGTACCAACACCTTTCTGTTGAAGTAGAAAAATGGGGTTGAGATCTAGCTTCATTCCTCGTTTTACTGCGGTCACGTTTCTTAAAGTACGTAGAACGACCGTTGTATTTTGTACTTTTACTTTGCGCCTCCAATTTAGCTATTCGTGATTCTAACTTTTGCAACTGTGTTTGAGGGGTTTGGGAATCAACGGGAGCTAAAAACTCTCCCGAGGTTTCATAAACTTTATCAGCTACTCGAGCAAGCTTTGAGTTATCTTGCATATCGTCCACACAAGCACTTAAAATTTGTCGGATGTTAATGGGTAATCTCTGTAACCAGAGTTCTCGCAATGCGGTATTATTAAGTTTTCCCCCATTTAAACTATCCATTTCGCAAAGTAGCTGTGAAGGTCTTTGATCCCCTAAGCATAATCCACTAAACAACTTTTTAAGTTTCAAACTCTCAGATTCCTCATAATAGGATAAAATGCTATTTTTTAGAGTGATGTATGCATTTTCTGAAGGGGTATTAAGTACTATATCACGTACACATTTAAGTATTTTTGTATCCAGAGCGGCTATGATTGAATGAAATTTTGTAGAATCCTCTGTTATACCCGCATTTTTAAATTGAGCTTCCACCTGTCGGAACCATAACGCAGGATCAGCCTCCCAAAAAACCGGGGCTTTAAATGCCACCCTACATATGTCGGCATCCACATTCAAATTAGTATTAGGCATTTTCCTTTCTTTTTTTTTTAAAATAATATGTATGCAATACGAAAAAATACAGTTTATACTTTTGGGAAATTTGTGTATATATTAAAAGCGTACTTTAAGCTATAAAAATACCAAAAACACTATCACACAAATGAGCATTCTTCTGTATAAACATTACATGCAAATTTTCTTTGAACTCAATCAAATATAAACAGATTACAACTTCAAGAGGTCAAGAGTTAAGGTCAAAAATTATAGCCTACCTGCACCTGTGTTGACGAAACCACTTCAAAATTTGCGCTGATGAAACCTGCATCAAAAAATTTATACTGCTTCAAAACTTGCAATGTCATCCATTACGAAGTCATCAAAAAGGGGGTGTTGCAAACAAGTGTTCGGTTTACTCTAGTAGAACTGTCCAAAAGGTCACCACTATATGGTGGCTCGTGTATACCACCAATATTGTAGAAGCCAAGTTAATCACTCTAAACTCATTAACAAACTTAACAACTTTATTCACAAAGTAATAGTATAGGCAGATTACGCCGACATACACAACATACTTAAATTATGGCGCGAACCTGCTTTGATAAAATCAACTTTAAACATCTCGAGAGGTCTAAAAGAATTTGTGATAAATCGTAAATGAGGGAGCCATCGCCTCAGCCTCAACTTAAACACATCAGGCAAACTGACAAATGACTAAAACAAATAAACCGCAAAAACTTAAGAACCTCTGACTCCCATCTGTCTGGCTATGGCTTATAACTGCTTACGCAGCCAATCAGAGTTTGCTATGACGTTTGCTGCTTCGAAGCGATTCAATGCATAAGTTAACGTGATTCATTGAATATTTAATTAGTAATTAATCTTTCTAAAATGTAATCGGAAAATTTATACCATGGAGCACCACAAGAGTACCATTGCTCTATACTCGCCATCGGGCTACACGTCTTGCCTGGGCAAGAGAGCACAGAGACTGGAGTGTAGAGGACTGGAAACGAGTAGCATGGAGTGATGAGTCTCGATTCCGACTACTTAACGCCGACGGGAGGCTGAGAATATGGCGTCAGGCTCATGAAGCCATGGATCCTGCATGCCTGGCTGGAACTGTACAAGGGCATGGTGGCTCAATCATGGTCTAGGGTGTTTTTTCGTGGCACAGTTTGGGATCTTTGGTGCGTGTACCAACCTCCCTCAATGCAATTTGGTACGTAGAGTTGCTGGGTGATCATCTCCATCCGTTTATGCTGTTCTGTTATCCGCACGGTAATGGAGTTTTCCAGCAAGACAACTGTACCTCTCACAAGTCCCGGTTGGCTACTGGCTGGTTGGATGAGCATTCCTCTGACTTCTCTGTCATGAATTGGCCACCTAGAAGACCAGACTTAAATCCTATTGAGCATCTTTGGGATGTTTTGGAACAAGGCGTGAAAGGCCATCACACAACACCAAAGAACCTTACTGAATTATGGACAGCTTTAGCCAATATTTGGCAAGCCATTCCCGTGGAACTTTTCCAGAAACTTGTTGAATCTATGCCTCGTCGTGTGGCAGCCGTTATCAAGGCCAGAGGAGGCCCAACTCGTTAGTAGGTAGGTATCCCTAATTCAGTGGCACTTCAGTGTATATGCTTTCTCTTAAATGCGAAATTTCACAGTATTTATTCTGCATTTCTTTATTTTCAAAATTTCTCTTTCAAAAGGGTATATTCATTTTAAATTTATTGTAAAAGAGTGAAATGTGTTATCAATTTATATTTACATTCTTAATTCCCAGTTACTCGAGGTACTTAATAAATAGGTAAGTACATATATTCCATAAATGACCTTATGCCTACCACACACACACACACACACATATATATATATATATATATATGTGTGTGTGTGTGTTATGTGTGTGTGTGTGTGTGTATACACACACAGATACTCCTTTACCCTCTTTGGTAACTAACACACACACACACACAAATGAATTATTGGTCACATAAGGGAGATTACATTGTTAGGGAGAAATAAAATAATTGTTTCATTTACTCTTATGTATATACAGTCGACGCTCGTTATAACGACCGCCCATTGTAGCGATCGTTCCAATACGAGCTGCGCAAAAAGGGGCTTCCCAAATGGAATCCCCTTTGATTATATGCTTTTTTGTTTTTTTATATCCCATAAAATGACCCTGCAGATCATTTAATCCCAACACCCTGATTCCCCCTGGCGACACGATAAAAAAGCTAATATGGA
The DNA here is from genome assembly GCA_907164885.2 of Dolomedes plantarius. Classification (NCBI taxonomy): domain Eukaryota; kingdom Metazoa; phylum Arthropoda; class Arachnida; order Araneae; family Dolomedidae; genus Dolomedes; species Dolomedes plantarius. The sequence continues at coordinate 133,644,456 of OU015493.1, read as the reverse complement.
AAATCATGTTTAAAACAAGCAATATATAAAAAAAAAATTTAAAGTCAATTCCTACTTAGGTCAACAAAGAAAAATTTGAGTGTGAACTAATAGTAGGAATTGAAAAAAAGGGTTGCCTGCCAGAACCTTGCCTACAGTGCGAGATTAGGAGGGGGGGGAAGAGAGAGAAAAAGTTTGTCAGGTTGGGGATTCGATCTCGCAACTTACATGACGGGAGAAGCCCGCGATACCGCAGTGCTACCGTACAAGAGGGACACAGTAACCGTACACAGTAACAAGAGGGAAATTACTATTCAAGAGCAAGAGGCGCTCTAGGTCTAAAACTAAAATTGATTAATTAAATTTAATTAATGAATTAATATTTGAAAAAAACTGTATTAATATCAAGTGCCATCCACTATAAGTTTAAAAAATGTATTTGAACTTGAGTGGATGAATAAAAAGTACTTTTATTAACGATTGAAAATTTGAACAAGATATATATAGAGAGAGTGTGAACTAATAGTAGGAATTGAATAATTAAATTTAATTAATGAATTAATATTTGAAAAAACTGTATTAACATCACGTGTCATCCACTTCAAGTTTTAAAAAAATGTATTTGAACTTGAGTGGATGAATAAAAAGTACTTTTATTAACGATTGAAAATTTGAACAAGATATATATAGAGAGAGTGTGAACTAATAGTAGGAATTGAAAAAGAATCTCAAATGCACAAAAAACAATGATGTCTGATTTTTTTTTTCGAGGAAATAAATGTGAAACCCAATTTTTTTGTGATTTCATTAATTTTTACTTTAAATTTTTATTTTATAGTTTATTCCTCTCTTAAATTGTATACACTTGAATTTCCGTTGTCAATGCTTACTTAATAGCGAAGTGAACAATAAATAGAATGTACATTGTTCGTCTTAACGAACTTTATGTATGGGACGCGGGGTCGTTATAACGAGCATCGACTGTGTGTGTGATGAAACATCTCTTTAAAGCCACCCCTCAAAACGGCCACTTTTTTTCGGAACCACCTTTTATAATATATATATATATATATATATATATATATATATATATATATATATATATATATATATATATGATAATAACGGCCCACCATTATATATCTAAAGCGTATTTAAAATTATCCTGTTAATAAAGCTCGACCCCTTTTCTAAAATTGCAACCTAAAAGTAAAATAAGATAATTTATATTAGCCCTGCAGATCATTATACAGGCATGTGAAGTAGCTGAACTCAATAACATCCCCAGATATGAGTGTAGGAAGTTTATGAGATTCCGAATGTCAGTGTAATGTAAAAATTCTTGAAGAGCCCTCGAACCACTCTGGATTTATGGGTTCTGTAGCGTCAAAACCACACTTTACAAGAACTTTATGGCCACTTATCCTGCACCCAGGTCAATAGTTCGCGGTTCTAACAAGCGCGGGATATATCAATCTCCGGGAAACTGAAGTGGACACGTGAACTCCACGAATCTAAAGACGCCCAATTAAAATATTAAGTAGTTTAGGCCCTCTGGCGTCAATATCGCCAAACACCCATTTTAATATTGCATGAACAGAAGATTTCTGTCGCTTCGTGTCTAACTCTCGTTGCTGTCGGACCTGCTGTCCGATATGATGTAAAATCTGCGTTCTGAATGCGTCCCGGCAGGGACCGGTGGCGTTGCTATTGTGTGTGTCCAATTGTCAAGATACCTGTGTTTTGCTGAATAATGTTTGTCTACATTAGAATCCGGAATAAATTAATATGCGTCAAATTTTTTTTTTAAATTAAAATGTTCACTTTAAAAGGAGTTAAAGGTAGGTCAGAAAAAATAAGAAAATGAAAATGATCTAATTGATTTATAGTGATGATATTTTATTTTTGTACGGTAGTTATGTGAGGGATATTTATATTATTGAAAGTTTTTATGTAATATATTGATGTTTTTACGTTCTGGAAAATTGCTAATCATGTCCGAGTGTGAAGAAACGATACCCCCTGCCAATGCTCAATTACCAAATGTAACCGACGGGAGTGCTCCAATCGAGCCTAAATCAGTAATTACTAGCACTAGTAATGTAATACCCCCTACCAATGTCAACATACCAAATGTAATGGATCAAAGTACTTCAATGGAACCTAAATTAGTAGCCGCCAGCACCAGTACTGAATTAAAAATGCTTAGTACTGCTGAAAAGCACATTATTAGTTTTGATGCCGAAGCTGGCATGAATCTGGATTCATGGCTAAACTATTTTAACCGAAAGTGTCAGGAAAGTAGTAAAAATGAGGAATGGAAAATAAATAACTTAAGTAAATATTTAAAGGGGAAAGCACTTACTGTTTTTATTAATTCTTGTTTAGATATTCAAAATTGGGAAGAATTATGTTTAATTTTAAGGGAAAATTTCATAGAAATCAATGTAGTCTCATTTAGCGAGTTCACAAATCTCAAATTAAAGGATGCTAAAGGGGTTACTGATTATTTCCATAAGAAATTCGCGTGTGGTCGAAAGCTGGGATTATCAAACAGTCTATTAATGGAGGGTTTAACTGGTGGTCTTCCTCCAAATCTTCAGCAGTTGATGGCGCTTAGTCCTCCTGCTACCCCAACAGCATGGCTCACTTTAATTTCTAAATTGCTTAAAAGTCAAGAGACACATGCTGAATCTAACAGTCCCAGACCTCATCAAGCAAATAATTTCAGTCCTAGAATTCCACAAAATAACAGATTTAATTTTAGACCTGGATTTCAACGACCACCATATTATTGAAATTTCAACAGTCGCAATCCAAATAATTTCAATAACCCATATCCGAGATTTCAAATCCCACGAACTCAATATAATAATATCCATTCCCAAACTCAACTGCCTCCAGCTCCATGTAGAGAATGTACAGGGAGAGGAATACTGAATGCATATCATTGGGTGCAGACGTGCCCCTTTCGAAATGCACTTAGTAATCCGATGGCTCCTCAAGTAGTGGAAAACACTGAGAGTCAGATACCTAACCTTAATGATGACAAACAGATTTGACAATTGAACGTATCCGGATACATAAATAAGAGATCAATTCCTTGTGTGATAGATACTGGCAGCTCCTTGTCTATCATCCCCTCGACTTTGACAACCCAACATAGACTAAAAACACAGACGTCTGAAAGACTTTTAGTAAAACAAGCAAAAGGCCTTCTCCAATTAAAGAGATCATGTTTCATTAACTTATGCATAGGAAATGTAACTAAAAAGGTAAAAATGTATGTTATAGACCAGGGCTTCTTAAACTTTTTTATATAGCGACCCCCTTCAAGCTTAGGAAATTTTAAACGACCCCCTCCTCCATATAATGAAATATATATTAACCGTAGATGTAGATGTAATATCGCACTATTTTACAATGTAAATAAAATAAGGATTAAAGAATACGTACCCATTCATTTCACATATATATAATTGGAAACGTTGACGGGATATCGGTCGTAATAAAACACAATAAATAGAATGACATAAAACTATATATATATTTATTCAATAGAAAAAATAAACTTTTGTAACAATTTTTTTATAAGAAAACATAAAACTATATCTATATATTCAATAGAAAAAATAAACTTTTGTAACAATTTTTTTAATAAAAACATATTATTAACATCAAACAATATTAATGTGACGGATGTGATTGTTTATTTTTACACAAATAATTAAATCTAGGCTCAATTTGAGTTATTGCAGATCGTAATAAATTTTCAACGTTTATTAAAGTTGAACGGTATTTTGATTTTATGTAAGTTAATGTGGAAAAGGCTGATTCACATAAATATGTTGTACAAAATGGCAGTAATTTATTCATTGCCATTTCCGATAGTAGGGGATATTCTGATTTGATTTCTATCCAAAATTCATGCACAGGCACTTGAGAAAATCTGAGTCGCAAGGTAGTATCACTTGTTAATTCGGCAAATTCTTCTTGTGCTTTGAAGTTTAAAAAATTAATTTCTTCCATTTCAATTGAAAATGGATTGCAAATCCATTGTTGTGTATCGATATCATTGGGAAAATACCTATGCATGTAAACTTCCATATCCTTCAAATGATTAACTATAATTTTTGTTATAGGAGTATCTTTTTTTGAAATATTGTTACTAATTATATACTCGTCAGTAAATGGAAACATTTCGAGCGATCCACTTTCCACTCTGTTCTTCCATATAAGAATTTTTTTAACAAAAGCCTCAAGTTTATTTTTTAACATAAACATATTAACGCAGACTCCCTGCATTGATAAATTCATATCATTGATTTTATCAAAAATATCTGCCAAATAGCATAGCTTGAGAAGCCATAAATTATCGTGAAAATAATCGGCCAAATTAGAATTTTGCTCTGTTAGAAATATAAGAACTTCATCTTTTAAAGTTAATAATCGTTTCAAACTTCGACCTCTTGATAGCCACCTAACTTCAGCATGTAGCAATAAACTTGTATAATCCGAATCCATATCAATGCACAAATTTTTAAACAATCGACTATTAAGTGCTCGACTTTTAATAAAGTTAATGATTTTGACTGCATCAAAAAACACAGTGTTTAATTCTGGTGCAATTTTTTTAACAACAAGTGCCTCTCGGTGAATCATACAATGTGTAAATGTAATATGATCATTTCCAGCTTTAACAAATGCTGTAAAACCAAGATCTTGTCCGGTCATTGCTGCAGCACCGTCCGTGCACACACCAACACAATTTTTCCAATTTAATCCTTCTTTTTCAAAAAACTCATTTACTTTTTTATATATATCTTTTCCACGAGTATGACCTTCCAGAGGACGACAAAACAGTATATCTTCATGAATGCTTCCCTCATAAATATATCTTACAAAAAGTAACAACTGTGCTATTTTTGAAATGTCTGTCGACTCGTCCAGTTGTATTGCAAACTTTGAGCTGTCTTTAAGCCTCATAAGAAGCTGTTGAAATTGATCATTGCTAATGTCTGAAATTCTTTTGGACACAGTGTCATTTGATAATGGAATTTTACTAATTTCAGCAGCATACTGTTTTCCATGAACAATTTCAGACATTCTTATAGCTGCAGGTAGTAAAAGTTGCTCTCCAATAGTAAAAGGCTTTTTCGTTTTTGCTATCAAATACGAAACTTCATACGATGCCAATAGATATTTATCATTCAAAGTAACATACTTCTCCAAAGTGTTCTTTTCTTTATTTGATGTTTGCAAAAGACGCTCAAAATATTCTATTGGCTTTTTTGATAACGTTGCATGTTTAGTATTCAAATGTCGTTGCAGTTTTGACGGTTTCATGCTTTCTGCAGCCAAAACTTCTTTGCAAATTAAGCACACTGGTTGTTCTTCATTGTTGTGAGAAGAGCATGTGAAGCCATACTGCAAATATGATTCGTCATATTTTCTTTTTTTGTTTTGCTAGAAGTCGGATTTGAAGCACTGCAACTTGGTTGTGACGGCGTGGCAGACTTATTAGTTGGAATTTTAATTAGCCATTTATCCATGATGGTTAAATAATAATAAATAATTAAACAAAATGTAGTTGAACTTTAACGTAATAATTAAAAACACCAACTGAAAATTACACAGTAAATACACACATGTCACTACGAAGACAAAGCTGAGTCCAAACTGAAGTACAAACAGAAAAATAACTACACTCGAATCTTTACCAGTGCAATGACAACAAATTACGATCAGATCAACCCCGACGCATGGCGTGTTCAAAGTGTGCAGCGCACAAAGGCACCGTATCACAAAGACGCCGAAAAAGAAGCTTTCATTTAATTTTTTTTATTATTCTTTCATAAAAATAATATGCCGATTCGCCTAGCCTAGCTTGATTATGCTTCCGTATTGTATGTGTAAGCTGTAACGCGACGCGGCGTCTGGGTACTTATAATCACTAAGTTATCTTGCAAACACTGACGCCGGCGGCCAGACATCAATGTCGAACGTTCAGTTGAAAATCGAGGAGCGCGTTGTATTTATTATTTTAAATGCTACTTCCATATTTTCATTTATAGGCCCTACATAACAGTTTTGCATTGCCACTTTTTTCAAAAAATAGTTATAATAAAACTACACTAGTATTTTGTATGATTTTTATTTGTATTTATATTTGTACGTAGTGTGTATACTAATTTTAAAATTTTATTTATAATGATTGAAAAGTATCAGATCTTTGCGACCCCCTTTCAGTAGTCTCGCGACCCCCAGGGGGGTCGCGACCCACAGTTTAAGAAGCCCTGTTATAGACAATGATTTACCTTATATAATCCTGGGATTTCCACAATGGGGACAATTTCAAATAAATATTGATTGTAATTCTATGCAGATTTATCAAAATGGACTAATAATTCCACTTAATAAAATGTTTATGTGTACACCAATGTCATTTCATATTCATAATAATGAGTCCAAATATGTAAATCTTAAACCAAATGAAAATCAAAATGTAAACAATGTAGGGATTGAGTTGGTTCACATTCCTCTGACCTCTGAAAACAATTCTGAAAATTTCCAGACTGTCAATAGAGAGAATGGTGAACTCAATTCTTTACTGTATAACTACTCTCATATATTTTCTAAGGACAAATATGATATAGGTTTAATTAGGGTTGAACCCCAGGGTATTAGACTTACGTCTGAGCTTCCTGTGTCCTTAAGACCTTATCGTACTTCTCCTAAAGAAGAAGAGGAAATTAGAAACCAAGTTGAGATATTACAATCCACCTGCCGAATTTAAATTATACCATGAATGAGTGAACTCTAATACTTTAATCTTTCTTAATTCTCTCCTTCTCTAAGCACTTTCCTGTCGTCCCATTAATTTAAATATGAAGAAGTCCCAGTTGAGTGTAAGAGAAACTCGCCAATATAGAAAAATTTCTCCTCTATATTTTGCGTTTTAATACTACATTTTTGAATAAAGCTACACTTTTTATAATACCTATACTACATTTGTGTATTAATATATTGTATTTCATATTAACATATTATATTTTGTATTACCATTTTGAGAGTTATTTGAATTTGAATATTGAAGTATTATTATTACCACTTCAAAATATTGAATTAGTTGTATATCAGGTATTCTATTTTTGTATTCCAGTTCTTCATATTACTTTACATTTTGAAGTATCTTAAGGTTTTCCATGTTCTTAAAGTTTGAAGCGTCATGTGTAATATATTCCAAGGACTTTTAAGAGAAATATTGATATATTGTGTATTTTTTTTTGTTAAATTGTGTGTATTGATTAACAGTATTAGTAGCTATGTTCTCAAATTTATATAATGTGTTTTTCAAGTAATGTTGTTTATTGTATTAGCCGGTACATACCGATGTATTCTAGTATCGCCGCACCCCTCACGGACGCGTTGAAAGGAAGGATTCGAAAGGGGGAAGTGATTTGGATCGAGGCTTGTGAAAAGTCATTTCTGGAGTTAAAAGGGAGACTCACGAATCAGCCGATTCTATATGCGTCTGATTTTGGAAGGGAATTTTTTGTTCAAACAGATGCATCAGATACGGGCATGGGAGTAGTTTTGTCACAAAAAAACGAAAAAGACGAGGAACACCCCATTTTATTTTTGAGTAAGAAATTCACGGAGGTGGAAAAACGGTATGGTACTACTGAAAAGGAGTGCGCGAGTATCATATTTGCAGAAAAAAAACTGAATTACTATCTGGATGGAAAAGAATTTACCGTGATGACCGATCACAATCCCTTGGTATGGCTGAGAACCAATGCCAGTACAAATCCCCGACTGATGAGGTGGGCCTTGGCTCTACAGCCATATAGTTTTAAAATTGTGCACCGATCAAGAAAGTCAAACATGAATGCGGATGGTCTCAGCCGTGTCGCATTGGACTAATTAAGAAATTAAATTGTAAATCCCAAAATGCACAGTGTACAGGGTGTCATTGAATTAGTTCCTTACGCTTTAGAAATGTATGTTATTGCTGTATTTTGTGTGCATATTATAAGTATATATATATATATATATATATATATATATTTTCCATTTTATATTTCCAGTGAATGAATATGGCATTATAGAATTTAAGTGATTTTTTTTCTAGAATGGCAGCCCGTACAAAATAACTGCACTGAACGCGAAATTAATGGTTTATTAATTTTCAAAATTTTGGTTATGTGTTTTGTATATATATATATTTTTTTGTTTCGCAACTTGAGTGTTGAAAGTGGTGCTTATTGTTGACATACCCTCTTGTGTTTGTGTCATCTACTCTGTATGCAAGTTCAAACTGTGCCAAATGTGGTTCCTAGTGGAACGTGGTGTTTGCGACGAAAAAAAGAAAAAACTTTTCATCTATGACGAAAAGTTTCCTCGGGTATGGAGGAAGCTGTGACATCACGCATGTATCGTGAGGTTCTCACGATCTGCGAAGAAGCCTTCCACAGCTGCAGGACTTAACTTTCCCACGCGTTTGCACAACATTCTAAAATTCTGCGGGTTAAGCCCCAGTTTTCATCCTCACCGACAAAATCGGGGAAAACCGCTTTCCTCCCTCATAAAGATGTCCACCGGGATCGTATCCTGACGTTATAGAAGCGATATGTTCTCATAAAAATGTCACCGAATCCAAGACTGCCTACGAGCACGGAATTCCTCGTTTCCGCCCTCTGAAATCCTAAAAATCTTCTAAGAACTGGTCGCCACCGGCGGAGGTTTCAAAACTGGGTATATATGCGAGACTCTGTTTTTTTAGAGAGAGCCCCTGTGACATCTGAGCCAGAGCGGCCGTGCTGATTTCTGCTCCTCGTAAAGACTGAGTTTACCGCTATTAAAATATTTTGCACCAGCCTGGTGATTTTGTAAACTGCTCTAACCAACACTTCTCTTGTTACGTTTTGTGTCAATAAAAGTTAAGTTTTGCGTTACTCCTGGCCTGCTATTTTAGACCACTCGGATACCACGCCAGTTGAACACGTTTCTCTTCAAGATGCTACAGCAGGCAGTTTATGAGATTCCGAATGCCAGTGTAATGTCAAAATTCTTGAAGAGCCCTCGAACCACTCTGAATTTATGGGGTCTGTAGCGTCAAAACCACACTTTATAAGAACTTTATGGCCACTTATCCTGCACCCAGGTCAATAGTTTGCGGTTCTAACAAGCGCGGGATCTAGCAGTACAGTCCCCGATAAACTTAAGTGGACACGTGAACTCCACGAATCTAAAGTCACCCAATTAAAATATTAAGTAGTTTAGGCCCTCTGGCGTCAATATCGCAAAACACCCATTTACTATTTGCGTGAACAGAAGATTTCTGTCTCTTGGTGTCTAACTCTCGTTGCTGTCGGAACTGCGGTCCGCTTCTGTCTTGTAATGTAATCCGCGCCCCGTCAGGCCAAGTCATGTGGCCACTGCAGCTGATGCTTTCTAATAAATAAAGCAATTCTTCGAAGTTGTGTATTTCATCAATGGCTCTATGAGTGCGTGTCTCGCCTAAAGTTCGTAAGTGCTTCCCTGGATCTACACTGCGCCCGTCTGCATCACACCTTCGTGCCGGCTACACCTACGATTAGTGCTATGCCTCTCCTCCACGGCGTGAGGTACGGGGCATCACACACACACACACACACACATATATATATAGGAAAAAGTTGAAAGTGAAAAACCAGTATATGCTCAAAACCACAAGAGCCAGGAACTAGAAACATGAAAAGATAAGTGAAAAATAGGTTTTAGACAGCATCTTGTCATCAGCGGTGCCGATACTGTCTAAAAACCAATGGATTGTTTCTAATAAGTATGATCTGAGCAATAAACATATTTAGACACCGTACAATCTATAAGAAACAGAAGAAGTGAATAAACAGTGGCATTTTCATTGAACACCAAACTCGGCGCCAGACAAAGTGAAAGTTATATATATATATATATATATATATATATATATATATATATATATATATATATATAAAAGACAAAGTTGAAAGTGAAAAACCAGTATATGCTCAAAACCACAAGAGCCAGGAACTAGAAACATGAAAAGATAAGTGAAAAATAGGTTTTGGACAGCATCTTGTCATCAGCGGTGCCGATACTGTCTAAAAACCAATGGATTGTTTCTAATAAGTATGATCTGAGCAATAAACATATTTAGACACCGTACAATCTATAAGAAACAGAAGAAGTGAATAAACAGTGGCTTTTTCATTGAACACCAAACTCGGCGCCAGACAAAGTGAAAGTTATATATATATATATATATATATATATATATATGGAACTAATTAAAAGTAGCCATGATAATATTAATGTAAACTTTCTAGATATTAATATTAAATTAAGTACTCACAGTAAATTTACTTTTGACTTATACGACAAAAGATCTGATTATAATTTTAATATTGTTAAATTTCAAAATTATCTAACCTGTTTACATAAATCTGTTTTTAATAACATTATTGTAAATCAGTTAGTTCGTATAAATAGGCTATGTTCTAAAGACAATAGGATTAAGCATATTATAGACTTGAAAGCTGTGCTAACTCGTAATAATTACCCTGTAAGTCTATCCAAAAACATAATTGGTTGTTTTTGTTTTAATGAATAGTTTGTTCTGTTGCATTAATATGTTAAACATAACAATAGGTTAAAATAGAAATAATAACTACTAAAAATAAAAATAAAAATCATAAGTAAAATAAAATAATAATAAAATTAACTCAGTGTAGTAACAGTAAAAACTAAATAATTAAAGGAATAATTGTCTTAAAATACGGTAACCTAAGTAAGTCTGTAACTGAGAATTCATTACCTCAATGGTTGCAAGTTTTATGACGTCAGTCATCTTGCGGTTACAAGTTCTTAACTTCCACTCTGACTAGCGCCAGGCTTGGTGTTCTTTGGTTAAGTACTCATTCAAACTTAATTCATTTATTAATCAATTCTTCTGTTAATAATGGATTGTACGGTGTCTGAGTGTGTTTATTTAATAGATCATACTCATCAGAAACAATCCATTGGTTTTTAGACAGTATTGACACCGCTGATGAAGAAATGCTGTCAAAACCTTATTCATACTTTTCCTTTCATGTTGTTTGTTCCTGGCTGCAAGTAGCTTTAGAGCTATTACTGGTTTTCTCTTTCATCTTATTCTTATTTATATATATACATATACAGTCGAACCTCCATATATCGAACTTCCCTATATCGAAATTTTCTATATATCGAACTCTTAGCAAATCTCCATGTTCATTACATAGAAAAATTGTTTCTATATATCGAAAAAATCTCTATATATCGAAATTTTTTTCAAGACAAATTGGGAGATTTTATTCCATTTTAGAATAAAATCTCCCAATTTTTGGCATTTGAAACAATACGTCGTACACTTCAATTCGCAAAAAATGTCCCTGATGAAGTTTTTAGTGGACTGAATAAATACGAACATTTCTTTGAACTTTCCGCAAAACTATGTTTTCAGCAAGATAATCGTAGTTTTTTTTAAAAGAATGTAACTGTGATCATTGTAATCACTGTCTGCATTATTGTTTTTTTTAAAATATGTAGTAATCAATAAATCTTTCATATTAATTTATTTTTTAGTTATTAACTTTCATTTAATGGGATTCGCATCTAAATTAGAAATGGAGTTTCATATACGAAAATTAGCTTTAATTTTTTTTTTTTTTTGAGGAGAATTATGATAAAACTAAGCTCAATTCTATATATCGAATTTTTTTCGCGCAATTTGCTACTTCGATATATGGAGGTTCGACTGTATATATACAGGTTCTACAGAACCGATGCGAACCGGCTGAAGCCCACCACTGATTAGGGCATAGAACCTGTCGTTAATTTACTTGAATCCCGTGTGTGATGATAATCACATGAAGAAATGAATTAGGAATGAGGGAAAAAGTGTTGATCACACACATAAAGCAGTCGCTATTGGAGACGCATTCGTGAATGTTGATGAGAAAAACGTAGTCACGGAGACAGAGAAGAGTTACACAAATTACACAGTCGGTATCCATTGAAATAATTTTATTTATCACGAATTATTACGAAGGCATTATTCCAGCACATCACTATTAAGGCAGATTTGCAGAAGTGACACAAATGGCGATATATGTTCAGCAGTAACGACCACCGGACCTGCCGCCGGGGCGCGAAAAGGCAGAAACGTTATTATATCGGACATCAGGGGCATACAAGTTGAGGGTTAGGCGAGAAGAGCAAAGAGTCTAAAATATTCCGTTCAAGCAATTATAAAATGAATGCTTTCGGATCTTGCTGCCAGGATTAGAATTATTTTATGAGACAATTTTAGTCACGTGGTGTCCACGTCGTGGTTTTTCGGAGATGAATTGCTTGATCATGCACCCGCTCTGCGTTTTATTATTTAGAAAGAATTTGGAAAGACTCCTTATTTATCATATACAAATCTAATAAGGCCTTCAGGTTCGGACCAGATATATGGTGATGTTATTGAATTTAGATACTTCAAATGCCTGCTTAATGATCTGCACGTGCATTAATGGCCAATATAAACCATCAATTACATTATTTCTATGTCGCAATTTGGAAGAGGGATATATATATATATATATATATATACTGTTTAAAACTGGGTTTAATTCAATTAATAATAAAACTGCCCGAGATTTTCGGGATTTTTTCATTAAGAGAGAAGTTTGTCATATTCCTTTGTTGCGAATCATGTTGACATTCTTTCGGATAGTTGCTTTGCATGAAGCCAATCTTCAAGTAGAAGTCGCAACCGCGAGCATATTGACGAATGTGTATTTAATACACAGCAATAAATAACTTTGGTGAATCCAAGATCTTATACTCTCCAACCTTTCCGAGTCATCATCACGATAGTCAACAATAAATAAAATATGAGAGAGAAAATAAGGATGATATTAGCAAAAAACGTACTGTGATAGCGCAATTTCTTCTTGCAAATTGTTAAACTGGATACAATGATTTATTCTATCACTTTCTTTAAAACTATATCATCTGAAGTATAAGAAGTGATGAATGTTTATTATAGTTCTGTGGCATTTATCTGATATCTCACCTCTTTTTACCTTATTCAAGGATAATTCCCAAAACGGATAATCTGCAAACAGATAATCGATATTTCAATGTATTATGACAATGAGTAACCAAGTATTTCGAAAGCTCGTGGAAATAAATGCCTGGAGCAAAGGGGGGTTTCTAAGCCTTAATGGGGACCCTAAAGGCCTACGTGAAAGGGGGATCTCCATCTGGTCGGGCCCGTGACAGAACTTCTGTATCGGTGGGTTGGAGAATAGAAAGCACGTATACTTTCGAACCCGCTGATCTATGAATCATCCCGACGTTATTAGCCACAGGATTTCCTTTATCGAAACTCAAATACTCGTCTTTTCTTTCACGGTCTGAGGTTTCTCATATCTTCAGCATAGCAGTCTTGTGGGGATAATCTTAATATTCTAGACTTCATCTTAGTATAACTGATAGTAAAATAAGCCATAATATACGTGATTACAATTTTAATACTTAAAAAAAATGACAAAATTATTAAAAACATGCGCACATGAATCTGTTTTCAATAAAATACGAACAAATCATCTCAACACCGTAAATACACTGTTATTTACGAGTCTCAGATTTTGACACATTATCTATTTAAAACAAATGTCGTTTCTATATGTAACAATTCTGGTAAGTCCATCAGTAACATAACACAGGCCTACAAAAAAATATATATAAATAAATAAAAAAATTCGGTGCTTAGGAAGGGGTGCTGAATTTAAACATGAAATCGGATTTTTTCTATCAGCTCTACTTTTTTAGATACAGTAAAACCTCATTTGTCCGGACTAACTGGGACCATAGGCAATCCGGACAATCGAAAATCCGAATAATCCGGGTAATATGGGAAATAAGCAATACAAAACCCTTAACTAAGAAGACTTACTTTGTTTTGTAACAAAATTACATAGTATTGTTTACAAGACATTAAGAAATATAAAAATAACTTTTCACATAATTTCTTAGCAAAAAAATGGTAAGTCTAGTAAAGATTTCTTAAACTCAACACAAAGCATTTTATTACCATAATTTATGGTACAATCTATGCGGGAACTGTACATTGAATCAAATTAAAAAGCGAATATTTGGCGTACTTGCAGTTAAAAATTATCTAATGTGAACATTAAATAAAAATAATGTCCACAAATCTGATACGGGTTATCCGGAGATCCAGATCAACGAGAACCGGATAAACGAGGTTTTACTGTACATCCACTTATCTATCAACGTTTTCTTCTATTCAATACATTCAAGTATGGGTGATTTGTCCTCCTGGGAAAAATGGATTTTCCTAGATATTTTCCAGATGATAAGCGCCTATTTATTGACAGCTCAAAGCGAAGTTTGAAATGTGTCCTTCTACACAATGGGAACAAATATGGTTCAGTACCAATTGCTCACTCAACGAAAATGAAAAAAGAATATGACATCATAGCTTTGGTCTTGGAGAAGATAAAATATCATGAAAATCAATGGGTGATTTGTGTGGACTTAAAAGTGGTAAACTTTCTCCTTGGACAGCTAAGTGGCTACACCAAATACCCTTGCATCGAGTGTTTCTGGTATAGCAGAGACAAAATACACCACTGGGTCAGAAAATAGAAAAGAGTGGCCTAGGAGAGAAAACATGGACGTTGGGGAAAAGAATGTCATTAACAACCCCTTAGTTGGACGAAAGAAAGTCATCTTTTCTCCAGTGCATATCAAGCTGGGCCTAATGAAACAGTTTGATAAGAAAGGCTCTTGATAAGAATATATAGGGGGGGGGGGATGCCTAAGTTGAGTACGGAAAAAATTAAAGCAGGAATATTTGACGGACCACAAATAAGACAACTCATTAAGGATCCTGCCTTCGCAAATTCATGAATGAGGCTGAGCGAAAAGCCCGGACTTCATTTGTTGCAGTTGTCGGAAATTTTCTGGGCGAATGCAAAGCTGAGAACTATGTTAAACTGGTGAACGAAATGCTGAACAGTTTCAGACTCCTTGGGTGTAACATGAGCATTAAGGTGCACTATTTACACAGCCACTTAGACCATTTTCGTGAAAATTTAGGAGACACCAGTGAGGAACAAGCATTTCACCAGAATATTAAAACTATGGAGGACCGCTATCAAAGAAGATAGGATACGCCCATGATAGCAGATTACTGCTGGAGTTTAAAAAGGGATGGTTATAAAATAATTCAAGAATGTCACAGAAAAGAAGTTTCCGAAGTGTTCAGTGACTAGTTAGTTTCATCGATGATTTTTCCCTCTTTCTTGAACTTCGTAATTAGATAAGTACTACTGCAATATTCTCTATGATTTTTATGTTCCTTTAACATTTAAAAAATATATACAAATAATAAAAAATTCCGTGTTTAGTTTTTTAATTTGATCCATGGATTTAACGTAAAAGTGTAACGATTATTTCATTAAAATGTTATATCTTAGAAATCTGAGCTCCTAGGCAAAAACTAATGCCATATTTAAATTAAGGGCCTCAAATTCATATGAAATCATTTCCAAATACCCCGGCACCAAAACCACTGTTGGCATGTGAATCGGTTTTACAGATTTGTCATGCCATTTTTTATTTTTGTATGTTAATCACAGCATGCTTGTATGGAATAATAAACTTTAAGAAGTTATATTAGAATACCTATTATATGCTGTTCATGCAGCAGTAAATTGCACCGTTGCTGAACTTGTCTGCTTTTTTTTTTTTTTTACATCGAGTCCCGAAAAAAAATGGCAGCTTTTACAGATGTTCGAATTCATCTTTCTCTCTTTTTTTTTTTTTTTTGTTACTTTCACTAGTTTATCTCGTAACTGTGTGATAACTGATACTTTTATCCTTTCTACATACTTTATTTAAATGGAACTTAAATCAATTTCTTTTAATTATTTATTTCTTTAACAATATATCTCTTACCCATGACTCGAGACAGCTGGTTTCACCATTCAAAATGGACAACACGCATATATTCACTTTTCGTCGAGAATTTGTTACTTCATGTCGATAGAGCACACATCTCAACTCTACCGATAGTCCAAACTCATTTGCAGTAAACGTATTTTTTTTCTCGCTCTGCGCTTTGCCTCTTTTAGTTTATTCAAGTACAGTAACCACCGCTTATAGTTATCAGTGGTTAAAAGAATCAACCGTTTATAAGAATCAATATCGCAAAAACAAAAACAAATGTATTATTTCCATGTTAAAATTTTCGCTTTAAAGAATCAATCCACCGATTTTAAGAATTAGTTTACACTCTTCGCTTTCCTTTAATTTTTCCAAAAAAGCCACTTAAACCATCAAAAGGTACGAAGTTCTTTCTTTATTCTTTTTAAAAGAAAGAGTGATAAGATGGGATGGAATACAGTTGTAAAATGCACCCCTTTCTTTGTTAGACATAACATAATAGTTTCCCCTTAAACGCTTTACCACAACTCTGTCCTATTAGCTTGACCCGGGGGCATCTTTACCCGTCCGGGTCCGATTTCACTTTTCTCCACTGACACACAAAAATAGGGACTCTTTTTTCCTACCTCCCACATCCTGGTTGCGGTTTCCTGGATCTTGAAACACATAAATCTTCGGCGAAGTGTCCACTATCACTTAGGCAAACGTGACATTAGTAGATTCAGCCCATTATCAAACCGTGAAACATAAGCTAGAAGGTGAATCTTCGTCTGAGACTATTGGTATTGAAAGAGGTATAAACAGCCTCCTGAAAACTTCATTAAGTCAAACTACCATAGAAAACTTTTTCTTGCTCCCTTCCTGAAGTTGAAATGTTAAAACTGTTAAGCAGGTATGTTGTAACAAATATTGGATTTTTTCTTCTCTTACTATAATCATGTGTATCTACTTACAGGTCTAAAAATTAAGTTTTTAAAATTATAAAAAATAATTTTAATAAAAGATAATTAACGTAAATTAAAGAGTATTTTTATGGTACATTATCTAATATATGTATATATAGGTGTGTGTGTGCCTGTCCAAAAACCTAAATTTCGGCTATAAGAATCAACCGCTTATAAGAATCAAAAACAGTAATAACAAACGTGATTCTTATAAGCGGAAATCGCTGTATTTAACTCCTTCATTTCCTCCCGGGTCCTGTTTATCCCTAAGAATGTACTTTAGTATTACAGAACACAAGCTTCTTAAAATACACAATGAAAATTAAGAATGGTCACTACTTACAAACTAATAAATATGGTTCTTCGTCATGCCGGGGAGCATCAGGTGTGATTATCTGTAATATCATAAATAAGATCATTAAATTCTTTCGTATAAACAGGGTGGAAATACAGATTACCAGAAGAAACTCGGGTGTGTCAGAAGGAAGTTTTAACAAATAACGAGAAAATATTGATTGTTTAATTTATTAAAAGAAGAAATTCATAAAAATATACAAATATAAGCGAATATTTAGGCTTTTTTAATGATATTATTATTATTATTATTATTATTATTATTATTATTATTATTATTTAAATTCTGAATTTGAGATTATGAAAAATAAATGTTTAATGCCTATTTCCAAACGTTGTTGTAAGCTCTAAGAATTCTACTAACTCTACTTGTAACAGTAACAGCGGCTTTTTCTAAACTGAAAAATTTGAAGAATTATCAATGAACAGCTCAAGCGCGATTGAATGATCTATCAATCATTTCTACAGAAAAGACTGTATGAAACACAATTATTTATAGAAATCCAATCAAACAATTTGTTGCCGTAAAGGCTCGAAGAATGATTTATAAATTATACTTATTAGATAACAAATTATATTCAAATTTATTACTTTTTCTACTTATTTTTTGTTCTGCAATTTTTTAAATTTTTGTTTAAAATAAAAACACATTTTTTCCCAAAATGTTCGTTAATCTATATAAGAGACTGTTTCTAACAGATACATTCATTACTCCTCTAAAAATTTGAAAAGGCGCCGTTTTCTAAAACTTGCCTCAAGCGCCACAAAGGATCAGCCTGGCTCTGGTGTAATTTATTGGGCTCAGTGGACACAACCGAAAAACGAAATAAACAAATAAAGCCTGATAAAGTGCAAAAGCGAAACTGAACATAACTCCATACCTGAATTAGATTTCCTAGAAAAATTTTCTATCTATACGAATATGTGTATACTGCTAACTCTATCAATTATGTATTGTATTAATACTGTAAAAGCACGAAAAAGTCAGCTTTCTATGACTCTGGTTTGACTAACTTTGTTGGTACCGATATATTGGAGCACACTGTATTATTTTACTTTCTTGGTGAGTTACATGTGTTTTGCTGAATAACGAGTTTAAGTTAAGCATGTCTGGCGATGTTCCAGTTTTTTTGCACTTTACAAAGGGTATGTACCTTTAACCCCACACATCCGCAATGTTGAGAGCCGATTGTGTAACAGACAAACACACTCGCCATTGCTTTTTATTAACTAACTGATTAATGAATTGTTGTTGTTGTTTCTAAAGCCCCCCCTGGCAGGAAGTATTCCAGACTAGGTCCATATAGGCGTTGGGCTAAGGGCTCCGGCTCGGGTTTATAATGGCACTACAATGGTCAGAATTTGATTTAGCCAGGTGCAACCTTAATTTTGACCAATCAACCCCAGGGGCAACATCTGGGGGGGGGGGGGGGGGGTCGTACCCTCTCCCACCCTCTCTGACCTCATAGAGGGACTTTCCGGTCTACGGATTTAACGTGCCCGTATCCGGCCTATTCACGGAGGTATTTAATGACGATTTTCGATATTCGATCCGAGCACCCTCAGCACAGAAAGCCGACACGCTACCACAAGGCTACCTCGAGACCATGATTAATGAATAAAATCATTGATTAACAACTCTATACGATCAATAATCATTCATTAATAAACGATTGTTTTTAACGTAGGACTGCATTCCTCAATAACGGTCCTCCGGAAAGAAAAAAATCAAAATCCGTCCTGCGTCGCACGTTATAATTTTTGCAGCGCGCCAAACCCAGTAGCAGTAAACAGTTAAACAGAACAGTGAAACAAAATGCATCAAAAGTCGAGGTAGTTTTGTTAGAAGAGACTACCTGAAATATTTTTTAAAATTCAATAACTGATTAATGGATAAAAAAAAATTGATTAACAAATCGATACGGTCCATAATCATTCATTAACCAACATGTGTGCGTGTGTACGTAAATGAGTGCATTATTACATGCATACAATGAGTGAGTTCAAGAAAAGTCTTTGAAAACTAGTTTTATTTCAATTTGCTTAGCTGAGGAGAGATAGAACAGTTCCCATCTCTCTTTAAGATTAGGAATTGTAATAAAAATATTTCGTACATTCGCAAAAGTAATAGCATGATTCGATAAAAGTAAGAGCATGTAAGAGCTGTACATTCGTGATAAAAGTAAGATAAAAGTAACAAGCATGATATCTTAGGAGAAGACTAATATTTGCTATGAATTGTTAATTAATTGTGAGGTACTGGGCTGCATTGTTAAACCGCGAGTTTACGAGGTCACGTTTACTGCGGACAGCACAATCCTTGTCCTAAATAAGCCATCTAAGTCAGGGTTATGCAGGTCATGATATGCTAAATTGTTACAGAAAAAAGCGAGTTCATTAAGCGCTAGATTACATGAGAGCTAAAGGTTCAATGTGAATTTCCTCAGAACTGATTATTATAATTTATTTGATATGCAAAATATGTAAGAAGTAAAAAAGATGACTCTGAACCAGAAAGCAGATACACTGGCAAATACTACTACAGTTACAGGTTGTGTTAGTAGAGTTCTTAGATCTACAGCGATGTTTGGAAAAATGCATTCGAAATCAAATTTACATATAATTTAATAACTATTGTGTATTTTTACCTAAAACTATGTATGTTACAGTATTTTTCTATTACAGTATTATATCTACATCTATATATATAAAACAGTTCCGTAACTGACTCATTCACTGACTGACATACAACGCACAGACCAAACCGCTGGACCTAAAGGGCTGAAATTTTGCATGGCGATTCTTCTTATAGTGTAGGGGTGCACTAAGAAAGATTTTTCAAAAATTCTTCTTAGATTTTTTAAAATTAAATTTTTAAGCTGTTTTTTAACCTTTTTTACGTTTGCATTTAAAATAATACTTTGAGGGTTATAAAATTTATATAACGAGAAAGATCATAAAAATTCCTTTAAAATGAAACATTTATCGAATCTTTACCTCCATTTTCTGATTTTTGGTGAATTTTTAAAGATTAATTTTTAGAATTTAATTTATTAAATGCCGATCACGTGATTTCTTTTTCTGGTAATTTAAATAAATTTATCGTCACGTGCATAACAACTAAATAAACAAAAAATATTTTTTTTCCTTGCTAATGCGGCAGACGATTGGACATTATCCAAAAAAATATTAAAATACAGTAAAAGAAATGTTCTACAAACTGTACTATATTAACTGTACTATATTCTTTAGTATTCTTTATATTAGATTTAGTCTGAATATTTTCTTCTACATTATTTTGTCTATAAAATTATCCTTTACGATTTTCTTATAAATATATATATATATTTTACATCAATTGTATACATTGATCGTCATATTTATCATATAATATATATATATATTTGGCATGAATTGCATACATTGACCGTTGTATTTAATTTGAATGTACTCCGTAGCGAAGTACGGGTTTTCAGCTAGTATATACAGTGGCTCCCAAAAGTGTTCGTACACTTACGATTTTAAATGAAATAGGGGTCTATCCATTAATTAAAATGAACATTTCAGAATGGGTATTTAATAATATGATCTATAATCTATTCTTAATAAAACTACATGAAGTATTTTTAAAACATAATAAAACTTTATTTTTAAGAAACCAACAATCAAAAAGCAACAAAAACTTTATCTCACAAAAGTCTTCGTACACTTGTAAAAAATCTCTACATATTAGTAAATATTCTAATTTTTCGTTAAATTAATATTTAGTAGGATACCTTTAGCATCCACAATAGCATTTAAACGTCTGGGAATAGATTGAACTAGTTCTTTTGTAATTTCTGCATCAATGTTCATCTATTCTTCCATCATAATTGTTTTTAGTTCGCTTTTCGTGGGAATATCGTGTTTTCGTACTCGATCCTCCAGTTCTTTCCAAATATGTTCTATTGGGTTTAAATCTGGTGATTGAGGCTATGTTTTCAAAACTTGTGGACAATTATAGAGACACCAGAGGCAAACGTTGAGAGCCGTGTGCTTAGGATCGTTATCTTGATAAAAATCAAAGTTGTTTCCAATACCCACATTTTGGGCTGATAATTTTAAATTGTCTCTTAAAATATTTATATAAATAGCATGATTCATTATGCCATCAATAAATACCAAATTACCTAGACTTGATGCTGATATGCACCCCCACACAAGTACACCTCCGCCGCCATGCTTAACTGTTCTAATAAGTTCATGGGATTAAGTTTCTCATTTTTTCTTCTCCATACAATTATACGCCCATCGGAACTAAAAATGGTAAACTTGCTTTCATCGGCAAATAAGACATTATTCCAATACGTTTGGGGCTTATTTATCATTGATAGTCCGAAGGAAATCCTAAGCTTTCTGTTTTTCTCACTCACAAAAAAATTTCTACCGGCAGAACGCCCATGTAATCCAGCTGCTCTGAGAACTCATCGAACAGTTTCAGGTGAAATTAAAGTAGAAAATGTTTCATTAAATTCTGCAGAAACTTTTACAGCACTCAATCGTTGATTTTTCGCAAATTTTCTAATTATAAATCTCTGATCACGTTTTGTTAACTTTGCCGGACTACCTTTTCTTACCTTGTTTTCGATCCGATTTTCTTCTTTAAAGCGTTTTATCACACACTACACAGTAGAATGGGATAAATTAAGTACTTTAGCAATATTACGAACTGATTTACAACTACTATGAGGAAAAATAATCAATTTTCGAATGCTGTTTCTTGTTTCTTTACGACTACGAGCCATTTTTAAATAATAAATAGAATATTACGGAGTAGGTAAGCAAAAATTAAAGCCAAGCGATAATTTAAATGCCACCACAATTCAAAAATAAAAATAAAGCGCCAGAAAATAATTTTAATTATGAATTTATTCGAAAATATTTCAGTGTTCGAAGACTTTTGTGAGATAAAGTTTTTGTTACTTTTTGATTACTGGTTTCTTAAAAATAAACTTTTACTATGTTTTCAAAATATTTCATGTAGTTTTGTTAAGAATAGATTATAGATCTTATTATTAAATACCCATTCTGAAATATTCATTTTAATTAATGGATAGACCCCTATTTCATTGAAAATCGTAAGTGTACGAACACTTTTGGGAGCCACTGTATATAAAACAGTTCCGTAACTGACTCATTCATTCACTGACTGACTGACTGACTGACTGACATACAATGCACAGACCAAACCGCTGGACCTAAAGGGCTGAAATTTTGCATGGCGATTCTTCTTACAGTGTAGGGGTGCACTAAGAGAGATTTTTGAAAAATTCTTCTTAGATTTTTTTAAATTAAATTTTTAAGCTGTTTTTTTTACTTTTTTTAAGTTTGCATTTAAAATAATAATTTGAGGGTTATAAAATTTATATCACAAGAAAGATCATAAAAATTCCTTTAAAATGAAATCTTTTTCGAATCTTTACCTCCATTTTCTGATTTTTGGTGAATTTTTAAAGATTAATTTTTAGAATTTAATTTATTAAATGCTGATCACGTGACTTCTTTTTCTGGTACTTTAAATAAATTTATCGTCACGTGCATAAAAACTAAATAGACAAAAAATAATTTTTTTTTTCTTTCTTATGCGGCAGACGATTGGACATTATCCAAAAAAATATTAAAATACAGTAAAAGAAATGTTCTAGAAACTGTACTATATTCTTTAGTATTCTTTATATTAGATTTAATTTGAATATCTTCTTCTACATTATTTTGTCTGTAAAAATATCCCTTACGATTTTTTTATAAATATATATATATACAGTGGCTCCCAAAAGTGTTCGTACACTTACGATTTTCAATGAAATAGGGATCTATCCATTGATTAAAATGAATATTTCAGAATGGATATTTAATAATAAGATCTATAATCTATTCTTAACAAAACTACATGAAATATTTTGAAAACATAGTAAAACTTTATTTTTAAGAAACCAATAATCCAAAAGTAACAAAAACTTTATCTCACAAAAGTCATCGTACACTTGTAAAAAATCTCTACATATTAGTAAATATTCTAATTTTTCGTTAAATTAATATTTAGTAGGATATCCTTTAGTATCCACAACAGCTTTTAAACGTCTGGGAATAGATTGCTTTAGTTCTTTTGTAATTTTTGCATCAATGTTCATCCATTCTTCCATCATAATTGTTTTTAGTTCACTTTTCGAGTGAATGTCGTGTTTTCGTACTCGAACCTCCAGTTTTCTCCAAATATGTTCTATTGGGTCCTATTTGGCGATTGAGGTGGTGTTTTCAAAACTTGTGTACAATTATAGAGACACCAGATGCGAACGTTGAGAGCCGTGTGCTTAGGATCGTTATTTTGATAAAAAACAAAGTTGTTTCCAATACCCAAATTTTGAGCTGATAATTTAAAATTGTCTCTTAAAATATTTATAAAAACAGCATGATTCATTATGCCATCAATAAATACCAAATTTCCTAGTCCTGATGCTGACATGCACCCCCACACAAGGATACCTCCACCGGCATGCTTAACTGTCCCTACTAAGTTCTTGGGATTAAGTCCCTCATTTTTTTCTTCTCCATACAATTATACGCCCATCAGTACCAAAAATGTTCATCGGCAAATAAGACATTATTCCAATAGGTTCGGGGCTTATTTATCATTGATAGTGCGAAGAGAAGCCTAAACTTTCTGTTTTTCTCACTCACAAAAAATTTTCTATGGGCAGAACGCCCATGTAATCCAGCTGTTCTGAGAACTCGTCAAAAATTTTCAGTTGAAATTGAAGTAGAAAATGTTTCATTGAATTCTGCAGAAACTTTTATGGCACTCAAACGTGAATTTTTCACAAATTTTCTAATTATAAATCTTTGATCACGTTTTGTTAACTTTGCCGGACGGCCTTTTCTTAACTTGTTTTCGATCCGATTTTCTTCTTTAAAGCGTTTTTTTCACATACTGCACAGTAGAAAGGAATAAATTAAGTAATTTAGCAATATTTCGAACTGATTTACCACTACTATTATGAAAAATAATCAATTTTCGAATGCTGTTTGTTGTTTCTTTACGACTACGAGCCATTTTTAAAAAATAAATAGAAAATTACGAAGTAGGCAAGCAAAAATTAAAGCTAAACGATATTTTACATGCCACCATAATTCAAAAATAAAAATAAAGCGCAAGATGATAATTTTAATTATGAATTTATCCGAAAATATTTCAGTGTACGATGACTTTTGTGAGATAAAGTTTTTGTTACTTTTTGATTACTGGTTTCTTAAAAATAAAGTTTTACTATGTTTTCAAAATATTTCATGTAGTTTTGCTAAGAATAGATTATAGATCTTATTATTAAATTCCCATTCTGAAATATTCATTTTAATTGATGGATAGACCCCTATTTTATTGAAATTCGTAAGTGTACGAACACTTTTGGGAGCCACTGTATATATTTTACATCAATTATATACATTGATCGTCGTATTTATTATATATATATTGGCATTAATTGCATACATTGACCGATGTTTTTACTTTGAATGTACTCCGTAGCGAAGTGCGGGTTTTCAGCTAGTATATATATATATATAAATTTTGTACTGAATACATCGTTGTTATGAGGGGTACCAGAGATACCCCTTTGCGTTGTGTAAATTTAGGGAGGTGAACTCCAAAGGTAACTATGCGTTTATAAATAAAAATAACAACATTTATTATACAATATTTTACAAGAAAAAGGTCGGGTTTACATATTATATTTAAGATCTTGGCTATACATATTTTTAACCGAATTAGGGCATACTTCATCCGCTTCCTGCGGCATAACCATTATGGGTCGAGTGAAATAAAAGTCTCGTAATCTCTCAGAAGGCATGAGCACTATTTAGAGGGGGAATTTATGACCAACCTGGGGAGATTTGAAGAAAACAGCAGAGCATGGCTTCGTTGAGGTACTTCTACAGGAGGAGGATTTAGGCATCGGGTAGAAATTCATGTGGCTCTTCACTGGCGGAAGCAACAGGATTCGGTGCTGGCGGTTGAAGACGGGTATCTCGCCATTTTACGGGGGCGTCTATCCTTCCCAGGCTCTCTTGCAGCTCGCTACCTCCAATCGCTCCCTCGCTCTCCCTCCGAACGTCGTTTTTCCCACACTCGGGGCTCCCCCAATCTTTATCATAACCCCTCCCCAGGTTAGTTATTCACGTAAATTTATTGCCTCTTCGAGTTTTTTATTCGAGGGCAGGATGCTCTGACATTCCCATGGTTGACCCACGTGGTACGCTTATTTCCAAGAAAATTGGAAGTCCGTTGAATTTCCTGGAATTTCTTTCCCGCGTCCTGAGGAATTCAGGAGGGGTGATGTTTCTTGGAAAATTGGTGCAGTTCCAATATGGCCGTTTTATGCCCCGTAATCGTGTTGGAAGAACAAAATGGCTATAACGTTGGAAGGAGTTCAAAATGTCCAAATTGTGGATCCTTCACAACAATCACTCCCCTCCTTTTCTAGGCGTGCTGGCACGCCACAGTCTGTAGGGGTTGAAGAACGGATTGGCTCCATTCGCTTCAGCAAAATAGACTCCAACTGCACAAAAGTCACAATGGCAGTAAAATAAAATCATGAATGACATCAGTTGTAAAAGTTCAGGAGGTCAAAATCTCCCCTTATAGTGCTGCAAGTTTTACTGATTTAAAAAAAAAAATTCAAAATTTATAAAGTTTTCTTTAAGCTTACATTAACTCTGACCAACATTAAGTAACATCATAGAAAATGGTATGCATACCCTGTAAAACAAATAATAACAAAATAGTGGCTCGATCAACACATGTGATCAGAGATTAAAATGTAAAGAAAGGGTTATCTTACAGAAATAGAAATCTCTCCGCTAAAATCGTACAGCGAAGATGAAATTTTCAAAAACGTTGGCAAATGTGCATAATCGCCATTATGTGTTTAACTCGCGGAAAGAGTAAAAATGTTCTCTTTTCCTTGCGCTGCCATTTGTGTGAAACATATAATGTGCTATCCATGCATTCAATAATAATAGTACTAATAATGATAATAATAATAATAAAACACAATAATAAAACACAATACACGCTAATCTTTTAATAATATATATATATTTTTTTTATTTTTAAATTTTCCTTTTTTTTTTCTTTCTTTTTTTTTTGTTTGTTTATTTATTCATTCATTCCCCAACGAAATTGACCAAATTTTGCTCTATCATCAGATTTGTACACTGAAACATCGTCAAATTGAATTTAAACTATGCGCACAAATGAACCCACGACGAAAATTCTAAAGTCTAAGTTTCCTAAAAAAAAATTATATAGATATCTCCTAGCAATATAACAGAAGACGAAGAGTTAAGAGAGAGAGAAAAAAAAAAAAACAACTTATTTTTGCCAAAATAAAACTTAATCAAATGAAAAAAAATTATTTACTCGGTACACCTTAGTTTTCAAAAGCCTATCGTTGACACAAGATAGTTGATCAGACCCTCTGGAGAAAACGACAAAACCCCTTAAACCGAGTTTTCCCTTGTAAATTGGCAAATGGGCAGAAAACCTTAGGCGGCCATTCCCAAAGAGTTCTGTCCGTGACTTATTGATATAACTGAACCAAAAACATTTTAAGTAAAAAGTTTTAAATTCTGCGCGAGTAAAGAAAGTTTAATAGCTTAGCAGAAGTATTGAGCGTCTATTTCCCATTCGCCTGATATTTGTAATTTTCTTCCGGCAGCGGTTCGCTTGCGGTTTTGATAAATGTCTGGACTCTGCATCTCCGTTCGCAATAAGGCTTCTGAATTTCGCTTTGTTTGACACCCCGTTGGAGAGCATAATACAAATATCCGCGACCTCACGTACATTTTCGCCTTGAACCTAGCGTTGGGGGAATTAGCGAGACTAACTTTTTCACTCTCTCTGTGGGGCAATTGTTTAGCCGGGGGTCCACCAAGTTGCTGTGAACTCCCCCTCCCATTCTCTTCTGTCGAGAACGGGGCGAGGGAACCTCGAATATTTAGTGTGTTCTCAGGATCCAACGACATTAACTTTTTTCACTCCCCCCCTATTTCGGGTCATTCTTCCTATTCCCCGCGATCGAAGTCGCGTTCCCGTTTTAAGGGTAAAGTTGAATTCCGAGTGGGGAAAGTGTGGATTTCGTCTTGCTTCCTCTTACTAGAACACCATTTTTAAAGAAAAAAGTGGCTATTTTGCCTACTGAACAGTAAAATTCGCGCATTATTCACCGTACTGCCCCCTAAATTTATTACTATCTTTTTTTTGTTATTCATTATTTTCTCTTATTCACTCATTATTTGTTACCATTATACACTATTATTATCTTACCCCTCAACCGGGATTTAAACATAGCAATTTTTCCTACGGGCAACCACTGAACAAAAGTTGCTAAGGACTTGAATTGCATAAAAAACGCATTGCAGTCTGAAACTGGGACACCATCGAACGTGGACACTAAATGCGTAAAGCCGGGAGTTTTCCCGCTAACGACTGAATCGGTCGCCATAATACTTATAAAGTAAGGAAAGGTAATCCGAGATACTGCTATTGTGCTTCAAGACAAACCCTTTTAAACAATTTTTGTTTTAACATATACATGCGAAACATATAATAATCAAAATAAAGTAAAAATCATTATCCTAGAATTATATATATACTAGCCGCGAACACATAAACTCTAACATTTCAATACAATTTGTTCACACAACATGTAGGCATGGCAGGTACAAGGGAAAGAAAAGAGAGGAATTTAAAAAAAAATGTATGCATAACACTTTACAGATATATATATGAACCATAAGAACCTTGCGCGACATTAAAAGGCTTTTTGCCAAGATACACAAAAAAAAATTTTTTTTTTTTAGTATGCCCAGGTTTTGGACTAAAGTAAAAATATTATAACATACCCAGGGAAATCCTCGTCACGAGGCACCAATATATGTTATGAGGGGTACCAGAGATACCCCTTTGCGTTGTGTAAATTTAGGGAGGTAAACTCCAAAGGTAACTATGCGTTTATAAATAAAAATAACAACATTTATTATACAATATTTTACAAGAAAAAGGTCGGGTTTACATATTATATTTAAGATCTTGGCTATACATATTTTTAACCGAATTAGGGCATACTTCATCCGCTTCCTGCGGCATAACCATTATGGGTCGAGTGAAATAAAAGTCTCGTAATCTCTCAGAAGGCATGAGCACTATTTAGAGGGGGAATTTATGACCAACCTGGGGAGATTTGAAGAAAACAGCAGAGCATGGCTTCGTTGAGGTACTTCTACAGGAGGAGGATTTAGGCATCGGGTAGAAATTCATGTGGCTCTTCACTGGCGGAAGCAACAGGATTCGGTGCTGGCGGTTGAAGACGGGTATCTCGCCATTTTACGGGGGCGTCTATCCTTCCCAGGCTCTCTTGCAGCTCGCTACCTCCAATCGCTCCCTCGCTCTCCCTCCGAACGTCGTTTTTCCCACACTCGGGGCTCCCCCAATCTTTATCATAACCCCTCCCCAGGTTAGTTATTCACGTAAATTTATTGCCTCTTCGAGTTTTTTATTCGAGGGCAGGATGCTCTGACATTCCCATGGTTGACCCACGTGGTACGCTTATTTCCAAGAAAATTGGAAGTCCGTTGAATTTCCTGGAATTTCTTTCCCGCGTCCTGAGGAATTCAGGAGGGGTGATGTTTCTTGGAAAATTGGTGCAGTTCCAATATGGCCGTTTTATGCCCCGTAATCGTGTTGGAAGAACAAAATGGCTATAACGTTGGAAGGAGTTCAAAATGTCCAAATTGTGGATCCTTCACAACAATCGTAAAGAAAGCCAAATACGTCATCATGTTCTTTTAAAATTTTAAATCCTTCACCTAAAGAGCTGATTGTTACATTCAGTAAAAAATTTTTAAAAAAATATTTCAAATTTTTTTCTTTGGTTCAAGTATAATGTTATCACTGCATTCATAATCAATTTTTTTTCTTCATTTTATCGGAGGAAATACAGTTTCTGTGTCAAGTTCTTGACAAATGTCACCTGGTGCATTCAAAGAGTTTGAAAATCCTAATTGTCTATAATCTTTAAAATGCTGTATTAAATTGTTAATCATAGAAATACAGTTTGAAACAGCCGCGGTCTTGGGTTCTGAAGCAATTTAGATAAACCATCTGTTTTGCAAGAGTCTCATACCAAATGACAACACCTGCAACAAAATTTTGATGTAGTTGTTTTTTCAAGTAGACATTCTGCCAAGTTTAACTTCATAATGTGTACGTTGATCTTCTATTATTATCACTTCATCTGATGCTTTGACGATATGGGACAGATGATAACGTAATGGGGTGAAAGCATCAATCCTCCTTGACCAACGAGTTACAATAACATTTTTAAGTGTTGCAGAGGCAACTTTTTATATATTATTTATTTTTTTAAGTATCCTATATATTGACAGAACCACGAAAGAAAATAAATAAATTTTGCTCAGTTACAAATAATGTACTCCAGAAAAAAGGCACGCATAAACTCAAAGTCAGCAGCTTATAAAAATATTTCAGGTAGTCTCTTCTAGCGAAACTACCGTGGGTTATTAACACCGTGGGTTATTAACGTAAGATTACTTATCGTTGCTCACTTTTTTTTAAAAAATGCATTTTGGTACTTCTTTGTTTAACTGTTTACTGCTACTGGGTTTGGCGCGCTGCCAAAATTATAACTCGCGCCGGACTCTGAATTTTTTCTTTCCGGAGGACCGTTATTGAGGAACATATTTCTACGTTAAAAAAAAAAAGGTCTAAATATTCGCTTATATCTGTGTATTCTTACAAATTTCGTTTTATATTATTTTTTCGGTTGTTTGTTAAAATTTTAGAATTTTCACCATGCTTCAGTTTGGCGTCTATTTCAAGTCGGCGCTTGAGGGGGTCGCCTCGTCGCCTCACGTATGGGACCGGTTATGAATATCGCAAATACTATATTAAGTTTCGGGTTTCTCTTGCAAAGAATCGAATCGAAAACAAGATGTAAACAAATAAAGTCTTTATAAAATTAAAAATAACCCTAATAAAAATAATAATGTATAATACTCCTGAACGCATTTCCGCAACGAAATTGATAACTAAATCTACTGAATGATTTGCAAAAGGCTATGCAGTCCGTAATGTTTTCTGTGTTTCTTAAATGTCGCTTTAAACATAATAATCTTCCCTGATCTGTTTGACGCATTGTCTAACTCTTGCCTTCTGTAGATTTTTTTAAAAATAATGTAAAGCATGTTGGGAAATTATATAATTTATCGCAATTAGACATAACTCGATTTTTAAGTACAACCAAAACAAAAAAAACTTATTTATTGTTG
The DNA here is from genome assembly GCA_907164885.2 of Dolomedes plantarius. Lineage (NCBI taxonomy): Eukaryota > Metazoa > Arthropoda > Arachnida > Araneae > Dolomedidae > Dolomedes > Dolomedes plantarius. The sequence goes on along the minus strand of OU015493.1, from coordinate 133,613,782 downwards.
TTGTTCCTAATGTCCCCTGGCCAAAAGTTCCAGATAAGGTCCATTTATACTTCGGGCTAAGTAGTGCGGCTCCGTTTTATAATAACACCACAAGGGTCGGAGTCCGACTAGGCTACGTGCTACCACAATTTTGACCGAGCAACCTCCAGGGGCGACATCTAGGGGTAGCTACCTTCCCCGCCCACTGGCCTCATAGAAGGACTTTTCGGTCTACGGATTTAACGCGGCCATCTCCGACCTCGACACGAGGGTTTTTAACGGCGTTTGTCGGGATTCGATCCGAGCACCCTCAGTACCGAAAGCCGACGCGGTACCGATAGGCTACCTCGGGCCCAAAAAATTTATTTAAAAAGCTTCATCTTTTCGTCAGTCGAGTTGTTTTCAAAAAATGAAATAAAAATGCTCGAATATGAGAGGTTGAGCCTTCGTAATAGAGCGCCCAAACATAAAAATTAAGAGATTTTAGGTAGGTGTGAAAGAACTCTGATCTTTTTTTTCTCAAGTGTAGGAGCAAGAGAGGTTAATTCGAAAGCATTGTCTCACTTCTTCGTTGTTTCAAAGGTCCGAGAAGCAGAAGAGATTTGAATTCTGGGTTTGATTTTCTAGCCAACCAAGTTATTTTTTAAGAATAAAATATAAATGTTTGAATGTGTAAGGATGAATGATCTGCGTTGTGAAGGAAATTATATGAAATGAACTTTGTATCAATGTAATACAGCTGGATGTTATCACGCTCTCGAGTTTGAACATTTGACTGCCATGCTGCGGTATGAACGCGCATGCGCGCAAGTTAATGAAGTATAAAATTAACTGATAATACTGTAATTACTGTGAGATTTAAAGCAAAAACTACATTTGAAATCAATAAAACTCTTTAAGGGTCTTTCCCCCTTGTTTTAATGATTTATAACACTTCATTAATAATCAAGCAACTATTAGCTAACGTATGTCTTTAAGTTTGCATACATAAAGTACGCAACAAGGGGAATATTAAGGTCGTTCTCAAACTTCTGAGCAGCTCTTCAGTTTAATCTACACTGCTGGCCACCCAAATTGCAACACCAAGAAAGACAAGAGATATCACAACAAAATTTATTTTGTAGATAACATGTTGACAAAGTATCAAATGATTAAATTTATAGACTTCTGTGAAGTGTGGTTCCTGCCAAAATCAGTAGCCAGAGTAGCCGCCATTGTTGGAGATCACCGCTGCCACACGCCTCGGCATTGATTCAAAGAGACTTTGGATGAGTTCTTGGGATACAGCAGACCAAGCAGCTTCCACACGTTGCCAAAGTTGATCAGCTGTGGCAGCTGGGGATGGAATCTGGTTCAATCGTAGAGCAACCATGGACCACATGTTTTCTATCGGTGAAAGATCCGGAGAGCGAGGCGGCCAGGGAAGCAATTCAATCTGGCGATTGACGAAGAACCGTTGGACAATGCGTGCCACGTGTGGTCGCGCATTATCCTGTTGAAATAAGGCTGTGGGCAAGCCCTGAAGGTAAGGAAGGACAACTGGCACCAACACCTCGGAGATGTAGCGCTGGCTGTTTAAAGTACCGGCAATGCGTACTAGAGGTGTGCGAGAGTGATATCCAATACCGCCCCATACCATATTACCCGGTGCAGGACCAGTGTGGCGGTGCATATTGCAGCTGTTCAGAATCCTCTCTTCACGGTGTCTCCCGACTCGAATGCGACCATCGTGGTGTTGCAGATACAAGCGTGACTCGTCAGTAAAGACAGTTTCATTCCATTCTGCCATCCACATCCTTCTGTCATCGCACCATTGGCGGCGGAGACGTCTGTGGTTCTGCGTCATGGGTAGACAAAGCAATGGACGTCTTGCGGACAGACCACTCTGCTGTAAACGGCGTCGAATGGTACGCGCAGACACTGGATGATGCGTTACAGACTGCATGTGCTGTGCTATGGTTCGTGATGTGACTGAGCGATCCGTCACTGCCATGCGCACAATTTGCCTGTCATCACGTGAAGTGGTGCGCTGAGGTGGATGCGATCGAACACGCCGGTCCGTCGTACCCTCCTGCATCCAACGATCACATATCCGCATTACAGTTGTTTGGTTTCGTCCAACACGACTACCGATTTCTCTGAAAGATAATCCACAATCTCGGTAGGCCACTATCCTTCCTCTGTCGAACTCGGATACTTGATCAAAAGATGATCGCTGTTTTCGACGAGGCATAATTGATGGTTTTTTGTAAAAAACCACAAGAAAAACACAATTACCGAACTTGAAATCGTCGAAATCTCCAAGCCTTATATAGCGCTTTGAAGTGGCGTCACAGGCGCGCGTGATGTGCGTCTGCGCTGAAATTCTAATCATTTGCGTATCTCACCTCCGCTAATGCATGTTGTAAATTTCATGTTATTTGCATGTTTCCTTCAGGGTGTTGCATTTACAGTGGCCAGCACTGTAACTTGCAAATATATACGATAAAGAATCAGTAATGTTTTATGCAATACAGAAATAATCAGTTTGGGATATTTAAGATTAAAACCCCCCTGATTAAAAGTAAAATAATTAATTCCAACCAAGGAATTATCTATAACTCCTAAGTTGATTGCCCAGGAACGTATGGACCTTGGTTCTACCACACCTGTAAACCTTGAAAACTGAATATATTTTCTTGCTCAATTCTTTTTTAAATTAAAAGTTATGCAAAAAATAATAATAACAACAGTTAACCTTGTTTATATCGTGCTATAAATTAATATTATTATCTTATGAATAATATGGTATTATGAATAATATGCCTTTATAAATTTTATTACAGAATAACAATATTTCAGTTTCTTATTCAGTCTTAAGCTGAAATATTCGCTATTAAATTGTATCAAGACAACAAACAGATCGAACGGCGCGTGCGTCACGTAATTCAAACACGGGGGGAAGAATGAAGAATGCTATGTCTGGGAACTGAAATGCCACATGCGTGATGTACTAATTTGAGGATAATTTTTTAAGCATATTATTGGTACGTGGTCATTTACTCTCTTTTTCATGAGCTAAAACCCAACTGAACAGTGGCTCTTGACCTTTCGTTGATCGGGGATCACTTGTTGCCGGGAGAAAAAAAAAAAATCACCGGAGACCCTCTTTCCAACCAACCCTTTAAAGGGCAAAAATGAGTTTCATTTTCTAAATAAACAAACTGTTTGTGATAAACAACTATAATAAAAAGTTGCAAATAAACTTAATAACAATAACAAACTTAACGTAAAAGTAAACTTAGGCCAGGGGCCCACTGGCAACTTTTAGATTGGGCGATTAAACAGTTTAGTCGCTTGAAAGTTGCCGGATACCTTCGGGAAGTGCACACTGGCGACTAAATAGTTGCTTTGCACTCAGTCTGAAAATGGATTTCGTGGAAGCTGCATGTGTTTGTGCCCTTGCTCTAAGGCGAAAACGTAAACAAAACCACAGAAGATTTTGGGTTCATCCAATAATAAGTAGGAGATTATTTGATGGGCAATTTTATAAATTATTTGAAGATTTAAGAGTACACCCAAAAAAATTTTTCAACTACTTTCGGATGAGCGTTGAAAGTTTCGAGAATCTGTTGTTATTAGTGGGGCCCAGTATTTCTTACCAAAATACAAGATTACGTTTGGCTATACCACCGCAGGGAAGATTAGCTGTGACTTTAAGTAAAAAGATTGAAGTAAAAAGATTTTCTTGAAAATTTGCAAGTTTATTAAAATAAAATATATATTACAAAAATTTTTTTGTAAATAATTTTAAGTAAATTTGTTTTAAACTAATATACATATTACAAAGATAAAAAGGATGAAGCTTCCGACTCGTTATCCCAAGCCTATTGTGTGTCGGAGTTCCTGGTTGCAAGGGGTTTCCAATTTGCCCCGGAGAAAATCTCGAATAATAATATTGCCCAGGATAATGCGAAGTGCTGCAATATAATGAATTGTTATTCCAACTGTTTTGCTCCCGAAACAATGGGTTTCTAAACGGAGTTTCATCGTGGTGACTCCCCGACAAACGAACACGGCTCATAATGTTCATTTTCTCGGTTCGAGCAGTGAATTTTTGATTTTCGTTAAATTTCTTGAACGAAGAGAGCAAAGATAAAAGAAAATATATGTTGCCAACTCCTCGTGAATTGGACTAGACAAACACGCCCTCTATGATTTGTCTCGATCAGATCTATTGCAAGCTAGGAATGCGACATCGATGTTTTGAAACATCGATATTCAATATTAAATCATCGATGCTAATAAAACATCGCCCAAAAACCATCGATGTCTTTAAACATCGATGTTTTAGAACATCCATTTTTTAAAACTGGTTTAGTAATCTCTAACATTAACGTTACTTCGGTTAGTCACGTGTGGGGGGGGGGGGGATTTAATTTTACTCTCTGAGTGGGCTGACACAAATGACAAAAACTTGGTTGCTTTTGTCTTGGGCTACATTGATGACTTCAAAATTCTCGTTGTAAAAATCGCCATGTTTTGCCTTCAAATGTCCAGATAAATTCGTGGTATTGCCAGAAGTTTTGAGGGCCTTAAGGCAAATATTGTATTTCGCCAATTTGTCAGAGGTTTTGCAAAAATATTTCCAAACGGTACTTTTGGGAGGCATCTTACTAATAAAATAAACGTCAACTTATATAAAACCAGAACAAAACAAAAACTTAAACGGCTACTCTCGTGTATATACTATTTGTAAAATAAAACCCCATGGAATGTTCTGGAGTGTCAGGAACATTCCAAACGCTCTGATTGTTTCATTGGTTGTTGATTGCCATTTGTCTGTTTGCTAAGGAATCGTTCCTCGTTTTGTATTCGTCCTTTTCAGAATTCAGACTTACTTTTACTGATTTGAAAATTATGCTACGTGGTAATTTTTTTTATTATGGTACTTTTTCATTAAAAAAAACATCGAGACAACGTAAAACATCGAGCACAAAACATCAATGGTAAAAAAACATCGGCCTTAATATATCGATGTTCAAAACATCGACATCGATGTCGCATCCATATTGCAAGCAACTAAATACAGTAACCACCGCTTATAGTGATCACTGGTTATTAGAATCACCCGTTTATAAGAATCAATATCGAGAAAACAAAAACAAATGTATTATTCCCATGTTAAAATTTTCGCTTTAAAGAATCAATCCACCGGTTTTAAGAATCAGTTTACACTCTTCACTTTCCTTTCATTTTTCCAAAAAAGCCACTTAAACCCTCAAAATGCACGAAGTTGTTTCCTTATTTTTTTTAAAAAAGAAGAATGATAAGATGGGATGGAACACAGTCGTAAAATGCATCCCTTTCTTTGTTAGACATAACATAATACTTTCCCCTTAAACGCTTTAGCTAAACACTCTCCTAATAGCTTGACCCGGAGGCATTCTACTCGTGCGGATCCGATGTCACTTTTCTCCACTGAAAAACAAAAATAGGGACTATTTTTCCCACCTCCCACATCCTGGTTGCGGCTTCCTGGACCATGAAACATAAAAATCTTCGGCGAAGTGTCCACTATCACTTAGGGAAACGTGACATTAGTAGATTCAGCACATTATCAAACCGTGAAACGTAAGCTAGAAGGTGAATCTTCGTCTGAGACTATTAGTATTGAAAGAGGTATAAACAGCCTCCTGAAAACTTCATTACGTCAAACTACCATAGAAAACTTTTTCTTGCTTCCTTCCTGTAGTTGAAATGTTAAAACTGTTAAGCAGGTATGTTGTAAAAAATATTGGATTTTTTCTTTTCTTGCTATAATCATGTGTATCTACTTATAGGTCTAAAAATTAAGTTGTATTTTTAAAATTATAAAAAAATAATTTTAATGAAAGATAATTAACATAAATTAAAGAGTATTTTATGGTAAATTATCTCATGGATATAGAGGTGTGTGTGTGCCTGTTCAAATTCCTAAATTTCGGCTATAAGAATCAACCGCTTATATGAATCAAAAACAGTAGAAACAAACGTGATTCTTATAAGCGGAAATCACTGTAATCACCAGTGAGCGCGGTCCTATCTAAACCAACATGATCATTTTCACCGGCAACAGTTTCATCACCCATAGAATCGAACATGTTGGAATTTTTTAGTTGCCTCAACTGAAAAATCACCAACGGGCGCTTTACCAAAAGAATCAATGTGTTTCATTTTTGTGATTAAAAAGTTGCTTTGAAATAATCGCCAGTGGGCGCCTAGCCTTAATAGCAAGAATAAAATTTAAAATTGAATGAGATTTTTGAGCTTGCATTTGCTTTAATAGCTATTAAATGGCCGCGACTTCGCATTGTAGAAAGTGAATTAGAGATTTTTAAACAGAACGGGGATTTTTTTCATACTCGAAACTCCAGGAAACAGAAGAAATATAGGAAATTTTAGAATTTGAACAAAAAATTTGGAACAAAAAATTTTTGTTCCCAATTTTACAAAATTGTTAAATTTGTTATCGTTTTGAAACAATGAAACTTTTTTTTCTTCTTTTTTTCCCTTTCTTTTTTTAAACACTGCTTGCTGACTTCACAGACCACTTCTCGAGGTCTCCCGGACTACCCGGAGAACCACTGCACTAGAAGATACGATCTCTTCACTAATATATTATTGACTTTTACTTATAAGTTTTTTAAGTACCCATACATTACGAAAGCAAAACATTCTTAATAAGCATTTCTTTAAGTCGTTGGTTTGTTGGAGTACTTAGTGCATATTTAAGAATATAGTGTTCCCACTCAAGTCAGCGAAAGACGAACTATGTGACATCACCAAGTCACGAAGTCCAGTTTAGTTTTAAAAGTGGAGTACCTAGGTCGTGAGGACTTTATCTCCTGTACGCAAGTTATAAGTTATCAAGGTGCGAGTGCTCAGTAGTTAAAATTTAAAATTAGGATATTAAAAAATATTAAGGTAAGAATAACGCAAAGAGGATAAAAAAAATTATTACTATAAAGTTAAAGAATTGTAAAGAAGGAAAAAGAAATTGTAAGGTAATTAAAATTTTCAATGAAAAATTAGAAAAGACTAATGAGTTCTTTCTCCCCTTCACTTAGGGAGATACGCGCCGTCACGTGACAGTCGAGGAGAAAAACCTCTCGCAGATCGGACGTGCTATGTCGAGTAGCGTTCTGAATATGTCCGTTGTGTTGTCCTAATAAATATTTATTCCAAAAAATTCTGATGGAATCTCTGATAGAGTCGTGTCTAATTCCCTTGAGGCACCTCAAACCACCATACTGGTAATCCGGCCATCGAACACAACCTGAGTCTTCGAACAGTGGACTTATGTTTTCATTTTCTCCAGCAAACATGATTCTCTCCCCTGGATCAACAACAGAAGCTTCTGCTATAGTAATACCGCCCTATATATCGATGGCCCCCACTTTATGGTTTCATATGCTTGAAAGTACATTCGAGTTAGCAACTCCGAAAGCTATATCTGAATCGAAAACAAAATACAACTATGTCGTCGCCCACCTGCCGCCTGCAACTGTTAGTATGCTGTGTGACGTTATAATGAAGCCAGATACTACATATTCATACGAGGAACTGAAAACTAAAATCATCGAAAGATGCAGACAATGCCGAACACTTAAAGTACTAGCTGGCGAAAGCCTCGTTGATAGGAAACCCACCGAATTGCTGCGTTTAATGAAGAGAAGAGCAGAAAATCACAATATAAGCGACGAACTTCTTTTGGAATTATTTAGGGTAGGTGGGGGGCAAAGGTTTGCAGTTTTGAGTTTTGGGTTTTTTACGGGCCTCCGTTAGATCCTATCGCCCCAAAAAGTCACTTGTATTGTAGTTGGGTATCCCCTCTACCTTCTATAAAATAATGAATTTTTTCCCGAAATATTTAGTCACCGAATTTTTAATTTTACCAAAACACCTGTTTGCGAACCTTTGCCCCAATCGGTGGGGCAAAGGTTCGCACTGCAAACCTTTACCCCACTCGTTGGTTTCTTACTGGATAGGCATCGAAAATCACAAAAAGAGTTGTCTAAATAATTTTATTTCACATTTTGTAATCTTTTTAAAGGTGTTACATATATGGAAAATCACAAATTGAACAGGTTAATCTCAATAAATTTTTTCTTAAACTAAATAACTTCAAAATGAAATATCAACTATTAACACAGAAAGTTGAATCTAACAAAGAAATTCACAAAATGGAAAGGGGTTAATCTCAATAATTTTTTTCTTAAACTAAAGAACTTCCAATTAAAATATCAACTATTAACACTATCGTTATATTATATCTTAGGCTTTACTTATTCGTTTAAAACCCGTAAAAATTAAGCAAATTAAGGGGATGGGGGACATTACAAAGCAATTTTTGAAATTTTTACCTCAGAGATATGAAATTGGGCATAAATATTCATTAAAGTAAAACTATTTCAAACATTTTATAAAATTTTATAAATATTTAAAATTTATTTTTTATATTTAAAAAAATTGAAATTTTTATTATGTTTTTTAAAATGCTCCTTGCGATCCAATTTTTAACCTTATCCTTAATTTTGCATTTAGATTGCTTATACATTTTGATCAGGGTTATGTTTTGATTTGTGCTTTCGTTGAATAATTAATTTTTAGGAAATATTTTTATGCTTGTACTCTGAATTCTCGTGAAATTTTTGTACTTTTCCACGCTTAAGTTAAACTTTGATAATCTGAATGATGTCTAAACCTGAAATGGATACATAACTTTATTTTAATGTATAAGAGGAGTCTTTGTAATAAATTTTATAAAATTTCGTCAAAAATTGTGACTCAAGGAGCCTTTCAAAGACTTGCAAATCTGGAAATTACTCATTTAGAGTTTTTTTTCCCTAACCAGACCTTTGAAGCTTATAATGTCTTGTAACAACATTTAATTCCTTTATCTTGTAAAATAGGTCTTTGTTCAGAGCTATTTTATTTTTTTGTTGTACTAATTTATTTTATTTTTAATTTATGGATTTTCAAGCATTTTACAAAAAATTTTCTGATTAAAAACAGGCAGTTTTTAATCAAAAACCATAATTTTTTTTCAAATTACAAAAATGTGAATTCCCATTAATAATAAAAGACGTTGTTAATAAGGATTCCTAATGAAAAGAGGACATGAAACAAATGTTAATAGTTAGAGCGGCAAAGGTTTGCAGATGGGGCAAAGGTTTGCACTGCGAACCTTTACCCCATGACTCCTGCAAACCTTTACCCCATTTCGTGCTGGTTCTGTTTCTGCAGAATGGACGTCACTGTATTTGAGTTAACCCAAAACTTAAGGTAGGATTTGAAAGGTTATTTACCACCCTAACATGCGAAAATAAGCCCAAAACAGTTCGTGAGTTTGAGTGATGCTCAAAATTACTCAAAAGTTGCAAAAAATTACATTAAAAGAGACGAAAATAAACTTACCTCATTTTCTCTGCAAGAGGGTGTCTTAACTCCAACATTTTTTACGAGGCAACTGACTGGAAGTAGAGGAATGCACTGCCTACCCTATTCTTCCTAAAACTCTTCCCGGTCATTTTAAAATGTATGTGCGAACCTTTGCCCCATGCGAACCTTTGCCCCCACCTACCCTACCCATTAAATGCCGACCCCTGATGTGCAGATTATTTTCGCATAACTTGACCCGATCATTCCCGATAAAGCGGCAGAGATTGCCGATCGCATCTTGGATTTAACACCGTCGGACATCTGTGTGTGTCTCGATTCCCACACCTACACCAGCCGACACTCTGACGCCAGAAACCACAGCGATGCTGTTAAAAGAAATTCAAGAATTACGAAAAGAAGTCGTAAAACTTCGACGTTCTAGAAGCGTTTCTAGAAAAAACAATCATGTTCTAAGTCACGCGATGAGGATTCGACAATTTGTTGGTATCATACAAAATTCCAACAAAAAGCAAGCAAATGCAATCGGTCCTGTTCATTTTCGGGAAATCGGAAGCGGGAAGAGTAGCGGTGACGGATCTCTCTCCCCAACACCTTCTCGGCGCCTTTTCGTTAGCGACAGAAATACGGGTATGTGTTTCCTTGTTGACTCTGGATCTCAAGCCAGTCTAGTAACTGTTACCAGAAATGATAAATCACGGCCAGTTCTCCAAACATTTCGTGCCGCTGATGGCACCAACATTAATGTTTATAGTCGAAAGTGTATTACTCTTAGCTTAGGTTTATGCCGATCATTAACTTTTTCTTTTTATATTTGTGATGTTTCATGTGCTATTTACCATGTTTTTATTAACTTGCTTTCTTGTTTGTGTGTGTGTTTGTCCAGTACAAATATTGCAATCGATTTTTAACTAACTTCCCGACTAGATAGACATTTGAAACTTTTAAAATAGCTCAGAACACGATGACAATGCATTTTTTAATACTTTTAGCCATCTTTAAGCAGATTTGAATTCATTTTCAGTTGATTTTGTTTTGTAGACTGGTGCAGCCATCTACCGACCGGGACGGGAAGGAAAAGTTAAACGCAAGTTAATTTCCAATTAACCTTATTTTCTTTCAAGTTGATGGGATAATTCATCAAAAAATTTTTAAAAAGTATTTATTAATACATAGAATTGTCAAGTTTATATGATTCAACAGAAAATTTAAAAACATGGTACATAAAAAATTCTTTTTATCTTGAAATTATTTAGGAGCCGATTTCCAGCATTATTTTAATTTAAATCTTGATTTACGGAATCACCGTTTTATCGATTCCATTACTCATTTAAAAACTCCTGCCAAATTAAGTGTTTGCAATATTTTCTCGGTAAAACCTAATTGTGTTAATAATGTTTATGATAATCTATTGCTAAAATTTCCAGAAATTACAAAATTACCGGTGTAACCAACCAGTGAAGCACAAATCTGTGCATTTCATAAACACCAAGGGACCTCCAGTTGCGGCTAAGCCTAGACGGTTAGCTCCAGATCGGCTAAAACTTGCTAAAGCTAAATTTCAGCATATGCTACAGCAGTACTAAGTCACATGAGACCTTCCAAACGTAATTACTCTTTGCCTTTGCACATGGTGCCGAAGAAAGGATGTGTCGATTGGAGACCTGTTGGTGGTTATCGTACTCTAAATGCATAAACTATTAAGGAGAAGTATCCTATCCCCTGTATTGCAGATTTCACTGCTGAATTACATGGTAAACAAATCTGCAGCCATATTGACGTGGTAAAAGCATACCACCAAATTCCCATCAATCCTGATGATGTACATAAAACTGCGATTTGCACTCCCTTTGGCCTTTTCGAAAGCACGCGCATGCAGTTTAGCCTTTGGAATGCGTCATCTACCTTTCAACGCTTTATAGATGAAGTAACTCGTGACTTAGGATTTATTTACGCATTTGGTGATGAATTGCTTGTCGCTTCAGATAATGAAAATTAACATATGCAACATCTTCAGTTGTTGTTTTCTAAGCTTAAAGAGTATGGAGTGGGCATTAATGTTGATAAATGTCATTTGGGCAAACCACTGCTGAATTCTTAGAATTCAAACTTCCAGCAGAAGGTATTGAACCCCTTTCATGCATCCTGGAATTTCCACAACCGACTACCTTAACTCATCTACCGCGTTATTTAGGTCTTTTCAATTTTTATCGGCTTTGCATTCACAAAGCTGCCGATATTTTAGCTCCTCTCGTAAAATTCCTCAAAGGACACAAAAATAAGAAAAAACATCCCCGTTCCAGTGCTAACAAAACTGAATAATTACAATGGAACGACGAAGCAACTCTCTCCTTCACTGTTTCAAAAGACGCTATAGCTCAAGCTACACTTTTAAGACATCCTGTTCCTGGTGCCCAGATAAGTTTATGGATTGATGCTAGTAATGTCGCGATTGCAGCTCTCAGAAGAACAGTGGGAACCCATAGCGTTCTATTCTTGTAAACTGAATAAGGCTCAGAGGAATTGGTCAACTTACGACCGTAAATTATTTGCTATCTACTCTTCCATAAAAAAAATTCAGGCATATGCTAGAAGATCGCAATTCCGTTATTTATACAGACCAGACCCCCTTATATTTGCCTTTCAAAAAAAACTCTAATAAATGTAGCCCTTGGCAACTGTGCCATTTAGATTATTTTTAGCAGTTTTCTACCGATGTTCTGTACACCAAAGGCTCTGATAACACCGTGACCGACGCACTATCTCGAATTGAGACTCAATTTCTCCTAATGTGCTAGACTTTCAAGAGTTGTGACCACTGCTCAGACCGCTGATGACGAGCTGAAACAGCTTATCGAATCTAACACCTCCTCTTTAAGATTGGAAAAACACTATTTTCCACTCGAAGATAGATATTTATACAGCGATATGTCACTGACACAACCTCGACCTTTTGATCCTAAAAGTATGCGACAATCTGTTTTCTAAACCTTGCATTTTTCCTCCCATTCAGGTATATCAGCTTCATTAGATTTAATCTCTAAACGATTCGTTTGGCCTGGCATGCGTAAAGACATAAAATCTATGGTTCGCAGCTGTACCAAATGTCAAAAAGCTAAAATCTTTCAACATACCAAATCACCAGTTGTCACCTTCTCTGATTCTGATACTCGTTTTGCCAATACACATGTAGACTTTATTGTACCACTTCCACCCTCTGATGACAATGAATATTGTATGACCATCATCGATAGGTTCACAAGGTGGCCCGAAGTTATCCCTACACCCGATATGACTTCGGAAACAACTGCTCGAGCATTAGAATACGGTTGGATCTCCATATTTGGATCCCCTGTTACTGTAACTACTGAACAGGATAGAAATTTTGAATTTATTCTCTTCAAAGAGCTCACTAACATATTAGGATGCAAAAGAATCCGAACATCTGCTTACCATCCACAGTCCAACGATATCATTGAAAGGTTTCATCGTCATCTTAAGGGCACTCTTAAAGCGCACAACCAAACTAAATGGACTGAGATCCTTCCCATGGTCTTACTAGGGTTGCGCACTGCTCTCAAAAGTGACATCAAAGCCACCTGTGCCCAGCTTGTTTACGGCACCAATCTCAGACTACCTTCCGATCTCATTACCAGTGATGCTATCAAACAACCCATTACCCTTACCTATGTGTCCGAGTTAATTAAAACGACGAGAACCTCAAATCCTATTCCCACTGCCGTACACGGTAATTCCAAAATTTATGTCAGTCCCTCATTAAAAACCTGTTTACATGTATTTTTAAGATCAGATAAAGTGAATCGTCCCTTATCATCTTCTTACACGGGACTTCATCTAGTGGTCGACAGGAATGACAAAGCTTTTGTTTCGGAATAAAACGGGAAACAGAGTACAGTCTCTATTAATCGCATCAAACCTGCATATCAACTTTCAGACTCTTCTGAACCTTGAATTCTCAAATGAGACCATGAATGCTCAAACAACTCCTGTCGAACAGACCACCACCAGATCTGGTCGCAAAGTTCGTTTTCCACAACATCTTATTACTGAATATATTGTGTAAAACATTTTGTAATATGAATCGTACACAATTTACCTCTCCTTTAATTCCATGTAATACATATGTAACAAATGTGACAGCCTAGGAGAAAACCTCCTAGGCTGTCACATTTTAAAAACTATATGTACCACTTTTAAAAACTATACTGAATCCAATTCAGTATAGTTTTTAAAAGTGGAGTTCCTAGGTCGTGACGACTTTATCTCCTGTACGCAAATTATATATTATCAAGGTGCGAGAGCTCAGTAATTAAAATTTAAAATTAGGATATTAAAATATATTAAGGTGAAAATAACGCAAAGAGGATAAAAAAATAGTTAAATTGAAAAGAAGAAAAGAGAAATTTTAAGGTAATTAAAATTTGCAATGAAAAATTAGAAAAGACTAATGATCCACGATAAAAGTAATTAAGGTAAGAAAAGGCCCCCAAAAAGCAGTTACAGATAAGAATACAAAAAAGAAATTTTTTTTTGTAAAACAATTTTTAATAAGGTTTTATGATTTTTTAAAAAAAATTTATTATTTTTAATATTCAACAAGGTTGAATAGGAACTGAAATTGATTGAAAAAAAAAGACCCTCCCCAGGGCCGTACACTTCGTATTGAGATAATTATGGAGTTCCAAGGGGGAAAACTAAAAATAGCGATAGTGGGAATTTGGTATAAGTACGACACCCACTGGGATCGAACCCACTACATGAGTGATTCCAGGTCAGCAAGTTAGCACGGTGCTACGGCGGCACGCGAGGGAGTGAGAAAAATGCGAAGTGTATCAAGGTAGGATAGCAATGTTAGCACTTAAGACATGCCCTGGGGCGCTTACGATTAACACGGAGGGAGAAGTCGTAATCTAGGAACTCTGCAATTGTCTCATTACGAAGATTAGGCAAGTTATAGAATCTCTTAGAGATCTTGTGCGTCTGTTGTGTGAAAAACCTCTCGCTGGTCAGACGTGCTATTCTAAATGGCGTTCTGAATATGTCCGTTGTGTTGTCCTAATAAATATATATTCTAAAACCTTCTGATGGAGTCGTGTCTATTTCCCTTGAGCACCTCGAACCACCTTAAGAACATCCTACTTATATCTATCTAAAAAGCTAAAGTGATCAAAGAATGTTTCTCTTATACTTCAATAGATTCGAACAGAAAAAAATGTAACTTTAATGCGCCGACATCACAAGGGGAAAACGTTAGAAAATCAACTGAGTTCCTGAAAGTAAAGTACTTTAAAATCACTGAAAAGCACTTGAGTTATTTTATTTATTTATTTATTTTTTTTTTTGGGGGGGGGGCACACAAATAGATTGACATTATAAATTAAGCATGTATAAAGAAAAATGTCTATGTGTATTCGATTAATATTCTTATCAAATTGACATTTAACGGATATCAATGATCAAAACGCAACCGTCCCAAATTTCTTCACTTTTTTTTTTTAATTTTTTAATTTTTTAATTTTTTTTTGGGGGGGGGGGGGTCGTTGAAGTATGTTTTTAAAATTTTCACAGATCTGCCACTGAAGAGATACTCATTTAAGTTTATTAAATGAGCTTTTAATTTTACCTTAAAAAAAGGTAAAAGTTAAATTAGGTTATGATTAAATCAATTTCTTTCGGAAATTACCGTCGGCTCTCTACATTCGCGGGAGCGTAGGATCCTCAAGGGAAGGGGGAAAAAACAAAGAGCACCTTTAGGCGCTCAGAATGCTGCATCTAAAGCAAAAAAATTTACTATAATAGAGTACGTTTCTTAAATTTAAAACTACAATAATTTTGGTACCAACATTTTTGGCTGCTACTCATACGCATACAGATAGGCAATACCATACATATACAGTTATATTATGAAACACACGTATTGCATTTAGAAGGTTTTGCAACGATGCTTCAGTGATCTATTAATCAGCCCTTAGCTTATTTAATTAAGTTTATTTCATAATTATATACATATCTACAAGTTTTAATAAACTGAGGGTGTTAATTATTAGGCAAGCCCAATCCTTACAAAACTTACATTTCCAATCGCCTGCCACAGACTGGCGGAAAGTCGAAAACATACATATCGCGCGGTGCTCACACAGCACCCTCTCGCGGTCAAAAAGGGAGAAATCGCAACAGAAGGCAACAAAACTAATTAAGTTTATAAAATCAGTTGTGACTACAATCTGTCAAGACTGAAGAACAAACCCGCGATTCTAGACTTCGAAGCCAACCCGCGATTCTGGACTTTGAAGCCAGTATCCTAACCACTAAACGGTGGCAGCACTGTGAGGGGATGCTATCCTTTTAATGCTATCCCTTTATCTTGTTTGATGGTCAAGGCACAGGATGCAAAACGTATGCCTTTTCATGTATGCCTTTTCATGTATGTACTCCCATTAAGTAATTACAACACAAAAATTAAATTGTTTTTGAACCACATATTTAATCTTATATCTACTTTTTTGCCAAATACCTTTGTGATCGACTTTTGCGTACATTTTATAATAAAGATATAGTACAAATTAAATACAAGCAATGTAATATACATTAGAGTAAAAGAAAAATGTAACTAAAGCGATCGGAGATCTACTGTTTGATCAAATAAACATTAAAACTTTTATTTGTTGTTATTTTGTTATTTCTGGCTTGATTTTGTTCAACTCATCTTTTATTACTAACATCTAGTATCGCTTTGAAAAAGAAAGTGTTTTGTTTTTGAATTGCAGATTCAGGTTCTTGTGAAAGATGCTCTATGGCAGGCCTGCACAACATGCGGCCTGTCAGCACTCACTCTGTGGCCGGTGAAGAGGCATAATATTATAAATCTAAAAAATGTGGTATATTATTTGTATATTTATAATATTACGAAAGGTATATATAATCAATGAATACTAATGTATATTTAGTTTTTAGATAAAATGTTTTTCGCTTTCCATCTATTCCATTTTCTTGCGACCCGCAACAGCTATGCATAAAGCACTATGGCCCTCATTACAGTTCGAGTTGTGCATCCCCATAGTGCAGGCCTGCTCTATGCGGGGTCTTTTTCTGGAGACTAAGGAGTATTGTTTTTCTTTTTTTCTTTCAATAAAAAGAAAGGCAATAATTCAGCGGGGAAAATCACACATTCCAATCAGTAAGACGCGGAATTAATTTTGCAGGTTAAGGCTTCAACCTACAGATTTCAAATCGGGCGGCTCCAGTCCAGAGGTGTGTTTTTTTTTTTTTTTTGGGGGGGGGGGCAACGTCAGCTCTTAGGGTTATATATATAAATATATATACAGTGGAATCTTGATCGATCGTTTTCGGATCCATCGTTTTTCCGTATGTACCGTTCAGTTTATCCAGTCCCAACGATCATATTGCTTTGTTATGTTTCCGCATCTATCGTTTTCCCGCATTTATCGTTAATTTCAATCGGTCCCTTGAAAAACGATAGATCGAAATTCCACTGTATATATATATATATATATATATATATATATATATATATATATATATATATATATATATATATATAGGAAATGAACATCGTCTCATTTTAAATTTAAACTCATAAATATTAGGTCTACGATTATATAATTTTAGGCTATGAAAAAAAAATACTCCGGGCTTTTTTGGAAGGGGCAATTGCCCCTATTCCCCCCCCCCTGGAGCCGCCAATGTTTCAAATTATATTTTTAAATGCCGAAGTATTATTGCCAATATACTGTAGCGTACTGGAAATATGGTCTTTTTTTCCAGAGACCCCACAAGGGGTGAACACACAGCTGCGTGTTTTTCAAAGAATGTGTTGTTCGGTTCCACCAGTTCGGAACACGTGGGGGGATTAAAAACCGTTTTCATTTCAGATGCAGCCACTAAAGCTGTCATCTTAACGTTCTGCAATGTAGTAAAGTTCGGCGTCTAAGAAGAAACTGTCAGCCGATAATCAGCCGGCCCTCCACCCCTTCTGAAAAATCCAGACATTGGGGAGAACGGCGTAGAACATCGACCCAAGCGGTTGTGTTTTTGTGAGGCTCCTGTTTCTTGGGCCGGAATGGACCCTGGAGCGCGCACTGTAAATCTGCACGGAAATTAAGTGAATATGTCGAAAATGTCTAATGTTTAATTTTTTTTGTTAATAAATTGTTGAATTTTTGTTTTAAAAATTTGGCCTTCGGTTGTTAATTAGAACTCTGTCTTTCTTGGTATGGATCAATAGTTGTGAAATTTCTTCAAAATGCCTCAGAGAGTTTATCAGCCTTACAGTGACGCCACAATACCAAGGCTGCAGACTGAAGCAGACAGCATTCGCTCCTATTAAATTATTCCTGCTCACTGTGTCACTGTATTTCACCGTTGGAACTTACGTACTGCTTTCGAAATTCTTTAGGCCATCTTCATACCAGTATTCAAACTTCTACCTTAACGATCTTGCTTTCGTCAGCATAATCCAACATTCAGAAAGTTTATTTTTCATGAAGCTTGCGTAAAAAAAAAATATATATATATATTTAAATTTCGGTGTTTTGTCAAACGGAGAATTTTTACTTCGGCCGCCGGTTATGTCTAGCATATCTGATTTCGCCTCTAGCAGTCTCTCATGTAACATGCAACACAATTTGATTCGTGTAGTTTGCAACTAGTTTGGAAGTACTCAGCCTCTCTTTTTTTTCTTTTTTTTAAAATATATCTGACAGTTATGCGTTTTATTTAAAACGGCAGTTTTGATAATCTCCCACATTTTAGGTTCTCTTTTACATTAGGTCCCCTTTTACAGCGGAATTTTCCGCTGTTTGAAGCATTTTATTACACCAGATACTGCGGAGCGGAGTGCGTTAACTATTTTAGAAATATTTTCTATCTCTAAAAGCTAATATACAAACTAATTTCTAACACCGTTTCCTTTCTTCAGTTGTAACTAACTTAAGCTATTTAACAAGCATTTATTGAGATCTAACGGAGCAAGATGTAGCACTCTTAAGCCATTTTATACCTAAGATATTTTCAGTGCACTGTTTTGGCTCCTGCTAATGACAGAAAATGTACTGCAACACGTCTAAATTATTTACTGTTAAATGAAAATAACGTCAAATTGACTTCCGAATTCATCAGGTTTTCGTGAACACACACGTCAGAGATTTTTTTAACAGCAGTGATAAGACCAAAATTTCAGATTCAGATTCAGCTTTAAATTTCTTTGTATATTCTGATGTATGCGTCTTATTGGTTATATAGTTTGTCGCTACCCTGTTTGTTATTCTTCGTAATACACTATAACTTTCGTAACACGTCTTAGCCATTTGTAGCAATATAATTTACCATCTACAATGTGAAATTTAATTTGAAACTTTTTCCTTAAGGCTGCTGTGAACTAATCCCATTGGATTCGCTCACCTCAATGTTAACCTACGGAGAAAATTTGTTCAAGATTTAAAGATTTTTTTAAAAAATTGTACTCCGTAATAGAGAATGATATTTTACACCTTGGAGCTTTTTTTGGTTTATTTTTTAAAAAAATGCAAATAATATTTAAAATTTGAAATTATTCGGGGGAGGAAAAATCTGGTATAGTGTGTTTTAAACGCTTATTAATTCCTTTTGTGGACAAAATTTATAAAATGAATTCTGTTGCAAGGTGCAAAAAAGTTCAGGCTTTCTTAAAATACCATTTTTATTGGATTATCAACATTTATGTAGCTGTAAATAGTAAACAAATTTTCTCCATAGGTTAACATTGAGGTGGGCGAATCCAATAGGGTTAGTACACAACAGCCTTAAAGTGGCCGTTTTAAACTTAAATAAAAGTATGAATTATCCAAAAGTTCAAATTAAATATTTTCCTGCACAATGCATTAGCTCGCTCTTTGTCTATTTTGTCCAAGTTTATCATTTCATAAAAAAAACTTCCATTTATCACTTCAAAACATATTTACACAGCTTGTAATGAATCAGCACACATCTCCTTCCGCGTATTTCAATATTTTCTTTTAAATATAAAGAACTTCCAAAAATTATTAAAAAGTTTTTATTTTATTGGATAATTACCTTTACGTACTGTCCGATAAAAACTTCCATCGTGATAAACATTTTTGCAAGGGCCAAACGTGAAGCATCACTCGGTTCAATTATCCCATTGATAGATAGTTTTTTTTAAAAAAAGAGTTCAAAGCAGTATAAATGGCAAAATACCGGTTATTTGTGTCTCCGTACTTTGCCGTTAATCTTACAACAAAAAGATAAGAATATTAGAGCATGCAACTATCAGATTTCAACATGTTCATAACTCAGTGTCAGAATAATGTACTATTTACTGGATCTGAAGACCGATTCACCGCATCAGTAGCGTAGCGAGCATAACTGACGTCCGGGGCACGATACCTTTTTGGCGCACCCTCTGAAAAACGTATAGTAATATAATACATAGAATTAGTTAAAAAGATAGACCATTTGGCGTCCCTCTGCGAGTGGAGTCCGGGGCATGATAGACCCCCTTGCACCCTCCTCGCAACGCCACTGCACCGCATACAATTTGGAAATCTGATAAAAGTCGATGGTATTTGGCGAAAAAGAGTGGTGCAAATAACTGAAGGAATAGTGATAGTTCAGTAACTCCTCTCCTTCCTTAGAGTGAAAAAAGGATATCCTTTGAGAAAAATAATTGAAGTGTTGGAACATTCATTTCATTAGAAATTTTATTGTTTTCCATTAAAGCAACACCTGGAAATAAGTTTTAATTGCATTTCCATTAAGCACACTCTATGAATGTTGGAAAACCTTATTTTGGCTAAAAATACGTTTTTTTTTTTTACACCTTCCGAATGAACGGTAAGTAACCGTAAAAACAATGGATTTTTTCCCATAATGAATGATAAACTTGACAGGGCGTATAAACAATAGTGAGATTATTTTTTTTCTGAAAGTGTCATCTGGGAACCTTTAAAAATTCTATAAAAATAGCTCATAATTTGTATTATAACCTGTGTGAAAAGAAATCGACTAACATTTATTACTTTTTCATTCAGATTCATCAAAACAAAATAAATAGTATTCAGACGCTCTCTATGCCACAGAAGTGCGAGAAACGTGATTTCAGCCTCGTGTGTCACTCGTCTGTGACACTTGACATGCGCAAACAGGATAAAAAACGTGTATCCATCTCTGTGAGATATCCAGGACAATGAATAAATACATAAAAAAAACATGTAATAAAATATTCAAACATATGGATTATAAGGCGCGTACAAAATAAAACTTTAAAAAAAAACCAGACCCTAATTTAGAATTAATTTTGTTTTCGTATTTCTTTACATTTCATTTAATAATTGACTGTACTCGTTTTGGCATGTTGGTGTTGAGAAAATCGTACGAAATTGCTGCAATTTCACTTGAATTGCATTCTTCCTTATAACCATCGTCGTAGTCTCAGTATTCAAAATACACTAATTAACCGAAATTTTCTGTTTAATAATTTAGATATTTAGTTATTTCGTAAAAATCTTATTTTTTTCCTACTCATGTGTTATTTTTTATACAAAACTTATTTTTTTAATTAAATTATAAAATTTCCTGCTGATTTTTGCTCTTCTCACTCAAAGGCATTTATACTCTTATGTGTTTGCCTTATGTAAATCAATATTACCCTTATGCTAATCATTTCAAAATGTTTATTCGTGGATTCTTAACTTTTCTTAAACTAAAGTAAATAATGATTTTGCTATGATTTTTCACAGGGAGAAAATTTTTTCGTTCTGAAACGAAACGTTATTAATAAATCCTTAG
Source organism: Dolomedes plantarius (assembly GCA_907164885.2). Taxonomy (NCBI): domain Eukaryota; kingdom Metazoa; phylum Arthropoda; class Arachnida; order Araneae; family Dolomedidae; genus Dolomedes; species Dolomedes plantarius. Next base: position 133,592,557 of record OU015493.1, on the reverse strand, counting down.
TTTTTATCGTTGCATCTTTTTATGCGAATTTAAAATTTTATGGTGCAGTTTAAAATATTACCACATTTTTATTTTGTTCTAAACCTAAATATTTCGCTGAAAATTTAGATTTTATCTGTCAGATATTAGTAATTTATCTACAAACTACTTTTTCTGAATATTAAATAGAAAATTTCCAACTAAACAGAAATTTTTTCTGCATCAACTTTCACCGATCGCAATTAAAATACTTAGGTCCTATTTTTCGGAATAAATCAGAAGCTTTTTGGTTAACTTCAAAAATTTTATTTGACTAAATTGGAAATTTTCTTGTTAAACGTAGGCAGAAAATATACTCTTTTTCCTGTTCTGATTATAATTCCTGTTACTATTTTATCACTTAAATTCCTCCTTAATTTTAACGTAGGAATACGTTCCTCCATAACGGTCCCCCAAAAAGCAAAATTTCAGATGTCCTGCGTCGCGAGTTATAAGTTTGGCAGCGCGCCAAAACCAGTCTGTATCGCTTGGGCAAGCAGTAAACAGTTAAACACAAAAGTACCAAAATGCGTCAAAATTTTGACATACATTTATATACACACATACGTACATGTATATGGATACATATATACATAACACATACATACATATGTACATACAAAAGAGGTAAGCAACGATAAGTAATCCTACGTTAATAACCCGCGGTAGTTTCGTTAGAAGAGACAACCTGAATTTTTTTTTATATTTTATTATTATTATTATTATTATTATTATACTACACATTCTGAAAATTCACGAATTATTTGAAATTATATAAAAAGGTAAAATTACTGCTGTTGAAATTCTATTATTTTCGGCAAAACAAATTTTCCATGCTAACTAATAATAATTTTTAAAAAATAATAATAATAATTTAAAGAAATAATAATTTTAAAAAATCCGAGTGATTCCCCCCCCCCCCCCCCCCCCCCCCAAGAGAGAACACCTATCTTCCCACGGTTAAGTCTCCTAAATGTAAGACTACAATAAAATCTTACAAAAATGTAAGTTTCCCTTTTGTTATTGGATGATGGCCGAATGGCGAAGGCGCTGGCATTCAGTACCAAAGTCTGTGGGTTCGAGTACCCCTCTGGGCATGGATGCTTGTAGCCGTTCGGAATCGGCTTTAAGCAGTAGGTCCCGGGGTAATTAGCTCTCGAGTAGCAAAAGTTGACCTTAGCGCACCAAACCTTTTGTTATTTTTCCCCCCTCGGGTCAACCAACATGCAATACTTTTGCGTATAGCCAATTTAAAGTTGATACAGAAAAAATTTTCACTATCAGTTTTAAATTCCTTTGAGTGGATCTCAGAGTCGATTTGTCTTTTCCTGTATAAAATGGACCCTATAACATCTATTATTACTCTGAGGCGAGCTGTTATTCAACTTCTGTTCGCTTTTCCAGGAAGAGTATCTACGGGTGTTTAGACTTAAATTCGAGTTCTTGATTTGTTTCCAGACGAAACCCCATTAGCGTCAAGTGACGACCTGTACACGTGAACGTAGTATGAATATAATAAACAATGAAGTATTTCACAAAATGTGTGTTTGTGTTTGTTTGTTTTATAATACATATACATGAACGATCAGTTAGGCTTTAACTCAAGACAATTTATAGTAAGAATATTTAAGTGGCGGCAGAAGAAATCTTGATTACATTAGGCACAGGGTGAACTGGAGGATACGATCAAAGATCGGTGATTGCTAATCTCTTAAGAAACAATTCCAATAAAAGGATTCAGACATCTTCCATTACGACTCTGCAACCTTTAGAGAAGATTCACCAGGATATTATTTCTACATGGTTAGGCAAAATATCCGATTGAATAGCACCACTTTACCATCGGGCACAACTGTCACATCCAACGATCGTATCTTGCTACGATTTAACAATTTTTTAACATACCAGAATTCTAGTATCAATCAGCTTCTTATGTCTGTGAAAAACATTTCTGTAAATCCTTTCTAACCCGAATAATGCTTTCTATAAATTATGTCATTAAAAATAATAAACATGCATAGAATAAATGTAAAAAAATATTACTAATAAACTTGAATATAATTTTGGATTTTCAACAAATGGTGATTTTCCAACAAAGGATTTTCCCTTCAGAGATCTAATCATACATAACTTTGATTAGGAATTATATAGGGATAAAATATAATCTAAAATTAATTTTCCTGTTAAAAAAATGTTTACCCCATAGAGTGAGATGATCTCTAAATCAACTTTATTTTTTTAATTTTGAAACAATTACTTTTTCTTCACCTCTTCGAATTTAAATTTCTTTTCCTCTTTTATTTAATTATTTCCGATGGGTCATTTGTTAAATTTAAAATCAGTTTAAAAGTCATAAAACACCAATAACTTATTATATTATTTGGCGTATGAATACACTGTTTAAAAGCAGATGCTTTATAACTGAAAACAATTATTTGATTTAAAAGAAGATAATCTCATAAGACTTCGCACTAGTTTTGGTAAAACATTTCAGCTATTTGTATTAATGAAAATAATAAAACTGCTATTTGTGTTTTTTCGGATATTCTGCGAGCTAGGAGTACATTGTAGAGGTTCTTGACGCCATATTGAAACGACCGTTACATTACGGCTAAATTTTTTAAAAACACAAAAACACTCATTCTGCGGAAATAGTTTCATTTGCCGCACAAAAAGGTTAACAACTTAAACTTTATATAAGTGCAAAAAGTTCGCTTATTTACGGAAAATTTATTTAATAAGAATACACGAAATGCGGACTTCGTATTCGCCATTTTGAAATATATTCGCCATGTTGTTTTCTAAAGTACTTGATGACTAAACCTCACTTTAAATCTATAACAGTTAATTCATTACAAAGACAGTAACATTGAAAGAGAAACGGTCAATTCCGTCTGTGTGATCGCCCTCAGTAATTTGAGCAACGGAACAATTCTCTAAAAGTGAGTGCGGCAAAGAGGAGAGACGCTAACTCCGCCTTTCCTACTTCTCTCTCCTGCCTGCGAAGTTGATCGAAGTATGCTCCGAGCGACGGTCGACGTCATTTCGCGCCAAACAAACCGAAACTACGGAAGATTCGGAGGGAGTGGAAATTTCGGGTACCTTTTTCCCGTTTTCGGCCGTTTATAATCATTTGGCGGGAGAGTTTACGCTTAATATTCGAGTATTATGTGGAGTGATCAGAAAAAACATGTTGCTTATTTTAATTTGAAAGGTAACTTCATAAGAATGGTTCTTTTTTTTAAATCTAGAGTTAGGGTATAATCATAGAATTTTATCGAAAAAGTTTCTTTCATCTGAAGCGTAGAGGACATCTGATAATCTAATTAGACTTAGTTAAGTAATGAAACATTAAAGGTATGTATTGTTCGCGTTTAATTTCATGCGACAGCGATAATACAGTCAATAGTAGATTTCCTCTATGAATACAGTACGATAGCCTCTATCATACGAATACAAATAAGGAACCTAACATTTATTATGAAAATAGCGGATTTCGGCACCTTTCTAAGAGAAATACCACTTAAATCTTCTTTCGAAGTAAGAGTGTCTGCCGACAGGGGGCGCATACTCTGTAACTTAAAGATAAAATTTTAAATTCTACTACATGCGTGACCAGTTTCGTGTCTAACCGTACTCTTCAGTCAATTTAGATTAATATAAGACATCAGAGTCATGAGGGTTTCTGTATATGACAAAACTATTCATATTTTTTCATTGAACCTTTTTCCGTTATCAAAATTAGCAAGTCAGTTGAAGGATGTCAGGCGCCGCCATTTTGAACTAAACTTGCTAGAATTTTTTGCAAGCATGTATGACATTAAACCGAAGTCGTAGGATGTAGTATTATTTAGCCATTTCTTTATATTGTCATAAATTAAGAAAGATCATGTCTTTAAACAATTGTAAAAAGGCTCCCATTAATAAGAACTCTCCATATATATCTAATGGACAAGGATAAAGAAAAACTACATTAAGAACATCAAGTAGCAGTTCTTATTTGATTTTTTTCGGATCCGAATGGGAAAAATATTCAGTAAAATATTGTAAAACTTAAATTTTTAATTCGTATCAGAAAGTAGCATTAAAATATGATAAAAATTATACCTCAAATTTTAGGAGGAAAATAAATACCATTCTTAAAATTATGCAAGCTACAAGCATAATCTGAATTCAAAGTAATGACTTTTAATAAAATTCAATGAACACGTAATTCAGAGAAAGGGAATAAAGTAAATGGTAATTTATTAGACCCCCTTCGGTTATAAATAAAGATCTATGAAATGGAATACAGCTTACCTTACTAAATTATCTATGATCAAATACATCTAGCCTGCCAGTGATTCACCGAGTAAATATTGATTTTACCACCACTGGATCAAAACTATTCACCTTAAAATTTCACCCTAAAATAAAATGTACTTGAGTGTAATTTAAAAATTATTTTAAAAATTTTCTCAAGTTTTTAACGGACTTTTTTTAATATGAAGAACAGTTCTCAAAAGATAACTCTTCTCAACCAAATGACACTGAAAGTTGAATTAATATAACGAGACATAAAATGTGCACATAAAATAATAACCGTTAATATGCATTCATGTTTGTGCAAGTAATATTGTCACTTTTACGGTGAAAGTTAAATTAGAAACGCAAGAACATGTGTGGAAATTCAGAAATAAAAAATTATAATTCTTCGCATACCTCAAAAATAAATTCCAAAAATAACGCTCACGTCACACTAATTAGAAATTCATAGCAATTAAAAATAAGTGTAGAAAATAACATATCAGAAAACTTTTACATAGTTAGATGAAATAATTATTAAATAATGCTGATCAAATTAAGAACAGCCAGCTTTAGTTTACCTCGACAAATTTCAACGAAAGTATACGCCATTATAAACACCCAAAGATGATGATTCATGACAAAAGGCATAGAAATTATTTTCAGAATGAATAAGAACCCTTTCAACTCGAGTAATTCCATAACAAAATTTTTAAAAGTAAAAATTCTACTTCAGTTGTCATGCATGTATGAGAACAAGTACGAACGTTTTTGCATAATTAATAAGATTTATGAATGGTTTATAAATAATTACTGCTCTTCATCAACATAAAATCAACTATCTTTCACACCCTTATAATCATTACAAAGTGCATGCTTAAATCTGAAGCTCATAATTTTTTTCCTGTCTTAATTTCACTTCATGTTAACAACACATACGTAAGTATCAAAGAAGGCAGTTATCTTACAAGACTGCCATACGTAGATTAACTGCATTTTCAGTAAAATATATTTGAATGACTCTGGGAAAAATTAACAGCTAATTGTCATTAAAAAGCAATATTTAATCTGTATTTGAAAAAACAAAAGAAATGGCCACTCGAATTTTTTTTTTCAAAACGTACAATTCATAACGGTTGCTCATTGTTTATTTTTAATTTATAGGAATACAAATTTTGTCTTTCACAATAACAGAAATGATGAAATAAACATAAAAAATCCTAAATTTCTTCATCTAGTAAATTCAAAAACAAGTGCCTTCCTTACATAATAAAATTTTGTCTTCCAAATAGAGTTTTTAGTACAGTCTTCAAATACCCATTACTCCTCTTCAATAAGCGTTTAAAAACTACCTCGTTAAAATTCCGGCTATTTTTTTTATGTATTAGACAAATTAGAACTAAAATATAAACAAAAAATTTCTTCATAAAGTTGTAAAAGTAATATTTAATTAAAATTTATAAATAATATATAGAAAACATCTTCAAAACGTAGCCATCTTGAATTTGAGATGCCTTCGTTGCGAGATTTTAAGTACCTTTTGAAAAACAATTTTAAACTCCTACACTCATCCAATATGGCTTAAAATAAGGCTAATAGATATCAGAAGATAAATAGAAAAAACATTTTTGAATCATTGGAAGTATAAAATTTAAATTAAATGATTTCAAAACAACACCATATACAGTTCTCAATCGAGCATTCTGATTCGGAGCCTTCTACGCAGTTATCAGATGCATTGTAGTTTCTCGAAGAAAAATCATTTTATTTTCCCCCCAAAACCTATTAAATAATTTATACGATATTATAATACAGATATGTTCATTGTTTTTCCATTAAATACCAAATTATTACTCTTTTAAGCAATTTAACATTTGCCTTTACAAATGTAGGATACTGCATTGAAGTGCATGGGGTGTGCTAACAAGTCCTAAAAACAAATTATTTTCTATTGTTTCAAACATTTTCAAACCGAGTTTTTTGCGCCAGCCAGAAAGATAAGATTCTATTTTATAGTTATACAACTTTTGTGGGGGTTATCTTCTGTTTATATATGAAAAAATTTAAAAAACATTCGAAGTTGTCTGTTTTTGAGATAGAGTGAACCTCAGATTCCGTTATTTTTCTTCCCTTCCAGGAAAAGTTAACACTGAAAAAGCTAAGTAAGAATAAACTGCAAACTTGTATCTGTAATATGGCACAAGTTTTGAGCCTCTACGTTTAAAATTCAATTTTTCGCGAGCAATTGTTTTCATATAAGAAACACAATTTTGAGCCTGAACTGTGTGCGAAAGTCTCTCCGATCTCTTGCCGCGCTCGCAAAGTTTACAGCTTTCTACGACGTCCGCTGCAAAGCTATATAAAGGAAGCGTTTTTCTTCTCCCCAACACTCCTGCTTTGACAGTTCTAAAGTGAGCACGCTCGTTTTGTCAGAATCGGTAAACTGCTGCTGCTTGTTTTGAATTTTAATTTTCTAGTTATAATTAACTGAAATATTTTACGATGGCCGAAACCGAAGCAGTTGCTACTTCAGCTTCAACTCCAAAGAAGGCAAAAGCTACTAAACCCAAAAAGCCCAAGACAGCACCCCAGCATCCTAAAGTGTCCGAAATGGTGAATACGGCGATTTCGACATTAAAGGAACGTGGTGGTTCATCAGTACAAGCCATTAAGAAGTACGTGGGAGCTCATTACAAAGTTGATGTGGATAAGTTGTCACCATTTATCAAAAAATATTTGAAAAATGCTGTTGCATCTGGCACTCTTGTTCAGACGAAAGGAAAAGGAGCATCTGGATCATTCCGAATGACCTCCCAGACCAAGGAAAAAGCCACTAAGCCCAAAGCTGTGAGTCTTAAGGCCAAGAAAGCAACCAAGCCTGCTGCTGCTAAAAAAGTTGCCAAGCCCAAGACCCCAAAGAAGACTGTTGCTGCTCGAAAGCCCAAGGCTAAGCCTGCCAAAAGTCCCAAGAAAACCAAAGCAGTTAAGCCCAAAGCTCCTAAACCCAAGAAGGCAAAAGCAGTGAAGAAACCCGCAGCCAAGAAAGCCAAGAAGTAATTTCAGTGTGACATCTCATTTCTTGTATATAGATTCCTCATTTCGCGCGTTTGATCATGGAACTCTTGAAACATGAACAGTTCGAGTTTCGAGATTTTACCTATCTGTTGCATTACATCTCATGCATCATTCTTCAGAAATACTTTCATGCATCAGTTTTTTAGACTGGTCATCTATACTCATTCAACATTTGTACCGAGAACTATATATGAAATATTTCGAGAACTATAAAATTTTAGAACATTCATCGACTACTTGTTAAAAGCGTGGGAAAAGTTTATTTGAAAAACAGCATTTCTGTTTCGATCATACTTCTGTAAGTATGAATTTTATATCATTTTAAATGATAATGAATGAAAACCGGTAAAAGTTATTTTATTATTATCTTTATTTTTACTTGTATTGTCTAAAGTTCAAAATCAAGGTGGAAATGTTTTTATTGCTATTTGTTGGAATCAGAGTTTATTACAAATGTAAAGATAGAAAACATTACCATACTGTAAATAATTCATGTCATATGAAGCCGTTGAAAAATTCGGCTCTACATAATGCTATTTGAATTTATTTTGAAGTTTCATGTCTAAATTGCTTTTATTCAAGTGAAATTTTTTTTTCTGATTTAGTGCGTAAATTTGTATTCATTTGTATTACCCACATATTGAAGTAATTTCTCGGTAGTTTCATATTTATTTCTCAAAAATTAGCATTTTCGTTTTTTGTGTATTATCTGGATTCTCATCCATCTGAGACATTGTAATTTTAAAAATCTTTTTGTAATAAAATGTTTGCCTGAAAATTTGAGTTATTCTTAGTATTCTGTTGTAATAGAAATATTAGTGAGCATGTATGCATATTCTGAAGTTTATTCAACAAAGGTAAGTTTAAAAAAATTCTTGATTTATAAAGTGTTGATCAGTTTAGCATTAGGCTCTGTGTACAGTGCTAGGTTTATTTTTGTTTATTTATCATTATGTTTAGTGATTTTTTTTTTTATCAAATTCTCATTATTAGTTAATGTTAAATTCTAACTTTCAATTGCTATCAAAAACTTGATCATATTGTATAGAGTTATTTCAATTGGTGAAAAAAATGTTTGTTTACCAAAAGTTAATCTAAGCATGATCCGAATGTTTATATTCTTGCTGGGTATTGCATAATGTTTTGAAGTGCATACTTGGGGCAGTGGTGCCATCTATGCTACTGTTTCGGAACCAGGAGCGAATGTGGAAGATGATCATTTTGAGGTAATGAAGTTATCAGTAATACATTGAACTTCTGTGTTTTATTTAAAAGGAGATTAAAACGAGACTTCGGTAAATTTTGTAGATATTTATGTGATGTCAATGTCAAAAGGGTTAGATTATTCTATCAAATTGTTCTTACATGTACTTTTAGCAAAAAAATTGTTCTCTTAACTGATTTAGAGGGAATTAAAAATAAAGCTAAATCTAGTGCAACTTTGTGGAATTACCCTGTACATTTCTAGGATTTAAGGTCTGAATATTGCTGGAAGAAATCTGTTTTAGAAATTCTTTAACTTATGCAAAGTGATGATTGCTCAAGAGATTTTGAGATTTAAAGAAAAAAGGCTATATTATGCATTTCAAACATTTAAATTTCTAATGCCTGTAGAAAATTTTAAAATGTAATGCATTTCAACCTGTATATTTGTAATGCTTATGGAAATTTTTAAAATATATTTTTTAATTGTGAGATGAGAACTAAATGGTTCTCTTCAGTTAGCTTTTAGGAAATCTGTTAAAAGCTTAGCTGTCCTTTCCTGCTAGTGGATCAGATTGAATTCTCAATTTTTTTTTTTACTCGTCCTGTGGGTAGTTTGAATTCATAAGGAACTTTTTAGTAAATTTCACTGAAAAATTTGTCAGTATTTATGTAGCATGAAATTGTAAAGCAGTGGAATTTTTTTTTTTTTAAAGGGAAATGTGTTATTCAATGTGCAAACACAGTTTGTTAGAAATCTACCGCCTATGAATAACAAGGTTACTATCTGTAGTATACAAATTCTAATCGTTAGTTTGTCATCAGTATGTGGTGTCACTTTTTTTAAAATTACAATTATAGTTTCTGCAGTGGAATAAAGCAATTTTATTTAGGTAAAAGTTTTTTCTCTTAAATTGAAAAAAATCTGTATCAATATGGTAGGTGAATTATTTTTCAGGTTCTGTTATGTTCTGTTCTCAATTTTACATACCTTTTAGACTTGGGGTGAATGTTTCCTATTGTCTTCATACCTTACACATTTCTATTAAATACATACCTGGAATTAAATTATATGAAATCTAGTTTTTTCCCCTTGATGTCTTAAAAGGCCTTTTTATGAAAATAGGTAAGGTAAAAGCGTTTGTGTGTGTGTGGGGGGGGGGGGGGGGTAGTTGTTGGATGTAAGGAAACCACTGAAGGGCATCACACTATGAAAAAGGTTGGGGAAACACAGGTGTAGCATAAGTTTTTATACACAAAATGCCTCTTAAATTATCTCCTGAGAAATTTCATTTTCACTAAAAATAAAAAGCTTAAAGTATATTCTAGGAGAGTTAGAATGCATTCAAAGAAAACCTGGATGTTAATTATAACTAACAGTACAACACTAAATTTCTGTAGAATGTACAGTTATAGTGGAAAAAGAGTTGGACTTTCTTACATAAGAGAGGGGTGTAAAAATTTGTAATTGGCATGAATTATTTACATCATACTTGTAGTTGCTCAATTTATCTTTCATTAGTACTTCTCAGAATTATCACAGCATTGAACATTTGTGATTAACATATATGATGTACTCTTGATTATCGGGTTTGCATTTTATCTCTGCAGAAAAAAATTGGATCTTTATCTAAATTAATACCTACATAATTTATTAAGAACTGCTTGCATATTTCTTCCAATATACATGCACAAGTAAACAAAATTTAAAAAGTAATTCTATTTATTGAGAATATTTTTAATTTAATAAAAATGCTATAATGTACTAAAATAGCACTTCTATTTCCTGGGAATTTCAAAACAGCTTATGAGTGATTTACATGAACCAGGGTTTGAACAGATGAGTGACACTGATATCATAATTGCTGCAATGTTTCTACCCCAGAAGTTGAAGAGCCTCGAGGTCTGATCAAATACAGCACAGTGCTAATGTTTGTCAAAACTCTGCTAGATTATGAGTCGATGGAATTATGAATGCAGTGATATCAGAAAACATGTCAAATGTGGTAAAAGATATAGATTACATACATCGATTAAATTAATAAAAAGAAACGTGAGTGTAGATTTTATTGTATTTTAAAAATACAATGAAATTTAATAGAAGTAGGATTATCTTTGTTTTTTTTTATTATTCATGCTACTCCTCCCCTTCATTAACCTACATAATTAGGTGTACAATGTATATAACTTTTATTGTGAATAAATTTAATCATCAATTTTGTAGTCCCTGTGTGACTACAACACTTTCTTCTAAGGTATTTATTTGCTTAAAAAGCTAGAATTGATTATGAGATACTAGCTGAATACCCGTGCTTCATTGCGGAGTATATTCAAATTGAATACAATCATGCGACAGCAAGAATTCAGTTGATAGTAGATTTCCTCTATGATTACAGTACGATAGCCTCTATCATACGAATACAAATAAGTAACCTAATATTTATTATGAAAATAGCAGATTTTGGTGACTTTCTAAGAGAAATACCACTTAAATCTTTCAAAGTAAGAGTGTCTGCCGACAGGGGGTGCATACTCTGTAACTTAAAGATAAAATCATTGTGAATGTATGCAATAATAATCAATATAATGTCAATGTATGCAATTTATTTGTATGTTTAATATCCATAAAACATACTAATTCGAATAAAATTCTTAAACTCCATCTCAATTAGTGTAGTGGTTAAATTTTATCTTTTACCGTATTTTAATATATTTGTGTCAATTTATTTCATTGTTATGCATGTGACACAAAATTAAAGTATCACAAAAAGAAAAGAACTCTTGTGATCATCATTTATTAAATTAAATTCTAAAATTTAATCTTTAAAAATTCACCAAAAATCAGAAAATGGAGGTAAAGATTAAAAAAAGATTTCATTTTAATGGAATTTTTTATGATCTTTTTTGTGATATAAATTTTATAACCCTCGGATTATTATTTAAAATGCAAACTTAAAAAAAGCTACAAAAGCAGCTTAAAAATTTAATTTAAAATAATCCAAGAAGAATTTTTAAAAAATCTTTCTTAGTGTACCCCTTTTACTATAAGAAGAATGGCCATGGAAAATTTCAGCCCTTTAGGTCCAGCAGTTTGGTCTGTGTTATCTGTCTGTCAGTCACGGAACTGTTTTATATATATATAGATTAGGATACTGATTAATGATTAAGCACTGGCTAGAATAGTTATAAACACATTTATTGCTAAAGCATATATATTGCAGGATTATAAAGAATATTTAGAGAATTAATTTTTAAAAAAATTACAGTGGAATCCCGATCTATCGTTTTTCATGGGACTGACTGATCTGAACGATAAATGTGGGGAAAAGATAGATCGGGCAACATAACAAAGCAATATGACTGTCGGAACTGGGTGAAATAAACAACACATACGGAAAAACGATCGATCGAGATTCCACTGTATTTGTACTCTTGTAACAAGAAGGGAAGTGCAGTAGGATAAATCCATGGAAAATATCAGTTAGTAAACATAAGCTTAAATTTTTTCTATGTTGTGTAATGTAACCACCAAAAATTTGGCATTCTCTCATATCTACAAGTCTCAATTTTCAGTATTGACAGTCCAATTATTATTCATGGGAACTATTAGGGAAAGGAAAGGAAAACTATTTAGAAAATATTTTAATGAGAAGCTTGACATGAAAAAGGCTAATGCAAACGACATAATAGATTTTCATAGTTCATCTTAGGCTGCCCAGTAGAAAAGTGGTTGTGGCATCGATCTCCCATGCCGAGGTTCAGGGTCGGAATCTTGCATAAGGCATGTTTGTAATATCAAGGTAACTGTAAGGGCCTGTTTCCATAGAATCCGTCCATGCTGTCAGCATCAACATAACTCGTATAGAAATATATTGAACCAATTAGAAACCTGCAAACGATTAGTAACGAAATTGTTAGGCCTGTGATTGGTTTAAAATATGTCAATACGAGTAACGCTGACACTGACGGATTCTATGTGAACAGGCCCTATAACTTCTGCCAATAATGAAGGAGCCCCGCCTCACCTGGATAGAGGATCTGCAACCTACAGTCCATCGCTGGTGGACTTCATTTGTAAATTTAAAAAAAAATCTGTATGTCGTGTACATCTATATCTGCCTTATATTCTTATGAACACCATACAGGGGGTCTCATAATGTGAGCCCCAGGTACACCAGAAACAACAATAGTTCATTATGGTACATGAAGTAAAAAATAAATGAGAAGATGAGCAGTTTAAAAATGGTAATTTTTTTCATAATTTGAATCATTAATTTCAATATTTATAGTAATTAACTTAATCTGTTAAAGAGATCTATGATATTCAAAGAATATTTTTTCTGCAATAGAAAAAAATTCATTAACTCATAACTTCATTTAAAAAAGGAATATATATACAGTGACACAAAACAGCCACTTTTTTTCGAAACCATTAGTGGCTGCCTTAGAGAAGTTTCACTGTATATTAATTCTGATGATCACTTATACTGTGCCCCCAAAGATTCTCATGAATAATGTCAATGTCTTCATTGTCAAGTATCCTGCATTGATGAACAATATTTTGAAGATCATGTTCTTTGTCTAACTGAAAATTAGATGGATGTTACATGAAGGCTTAGTATTAAAACAGTTTTTCTCACCATTTATTTTAGAAGAGAGGTTTTATTTTTGAGAGTTTTATGGTTGTCTTTTGGTATTTAAGGGCTCATTAGGCTAGGACCTACAGTTTCAAGCTGATTATGAATAGTATGTAAATTATGGGATGCAAACCAAAATTTCTGTTACCAAATTACCTTCATCACAGAGCAAAGGAAGAAGTAAAAGTTGCTGGGCTTTTTCTAATATGTAAGGGTAGTGATTCTCATCCTGGGGGGGCATCGATGGTTAGAAAAAAATATATGTAGAACATATTTACTATTGTTAGATTTGTTTTGGGAACCTGAGGGGGGGGGGATGTAGAGACTGAAGGTCATTCCAAAGGGTGACCTAGACATAAAAAGGTTGAGAATAACTGCTTCTGGATAATGATTTCTGATAAACCATAGTCAGGCAGATTATTTGTTTTAAAGTGATTTATAAACTGTACATTAGCAGAGGGGGAAGTTCATATTTTTCTACTTAGTGAAACCAGCAACTATCTTATTCAAGCCCAGATATGTACAATTCATACCAGTCTTTTAACAAGGATTAACATTCTTGGTAAAAGACTATGTTTGTGAAGTTGAACATACTTAGACATGTCTCTTAAATCTGAGGGCAATCTGGACAGAGTACACGACTGAATGACTGCACTTACCCAGTTTCCTGCAAAATGAACTTGCTTTTTTAATTTGATGTACATTTGGCTGCTATCTGACATGATTATGCGAGAGATGGCTGATGGCTAGAGTGTTAGTTTTTGGACCGACTAATTCGGGATCTAACCTATTGTAGGTATAAGAGTTTGTAGCTGTTTAGAATAGGCTTTGAGCAGTAGGTCCTTGTCAGTTTACATTTTGAAAAAAAAAAAAGAGATAATTACAGTTCAAATCAACCAACAAAAGTTATGAGGGAAAATATATGCCATGGATTTCAAACCAATGTTCTAAACCAGTGGTTCTCAACCTTTTTAATAGTCAACACCCCCTTGAATCTGAAAAAAAGCTCTTGCATCCCCATGAAAAATGTGTTTCTAATTTTTATTTAGGAAAAGACATTTATTGCAAGATAATTTATTTATTGCATAAAAAATTAATACATTTATAATGCATACAATATTATTAAATATAAAACAATATCTACATTTTTAATGGCTACATTGTTGCTGTTTGTTCATAATTATCCTTTTAAAACGAGGCTATTTTTTGAAAGAGCCACACGTAAGTCATCAGATGCATTTAAGCGATTTCTGGCTTTTGTTCTGTTATGCATAAGTGATGAAAAACTCATTTCACAAAAGTAAGTGGTGGCAAATGGTAAAAGTGTCTCTAATGCTGCTTTTGCTAATTCTGGATAAAGTTCAAACTGCATACACCAGAACTGTTCTAAGTCCAGTTTTTCAAATTCCATTTCAAAATGTGCATTAGTTCGTATTGCGATAAGATAATCTTTTAATAAAACATTTTATCATCCATTGAATTTAAGTCAAACAAAAATGGATTGAGTATTCATCTATCAATTTTTTTATATTTGCTGTGAAAAAGTATCCATCAAATAATTCACATCATTGGTAATTTTCATTAAAAATTTAGAACCTTCTCTCACACCCCCAGGGGTGCCCACCCCCTGGGTTAAGAACCACTGTTCTAAACCAAAAGAATTAAAAAAATAGACTATTCTTTAATAAACAGGGAATGTATTCAACTTGGAAATATGTGCTAAATTTTTATATATGTACATTTAAAATATGTGATATGACAAGTTGATTTTGGCTATGGAATTGCGACTTCTGTTTAGTGTTCAGTTTCAGTATGAATTGCATTCTCCAGTACAATATTCTAGACCTTTCTGTATTAAGCTCATTCAATTATTAAAGTTTATGAATGCCCTGTTCCAAAATTTCATAGTGGCCTTTCGATTTTTTTCTGAAGTGAGTTTTAAATTTAATCATAAGGAATTGATTTCTGTAAGAACTGAATTTATGGAGTTTTAAACAAATGCCTCATTTGATGTCATAAAATATTTATTTATTATATGTATATTTTATTAACTGCAAAGTATTTACTTAGCACATGTGTCATGTTTAATAAAACTGTAGAGGAAATAAATTGTATTTATGCATATATTTTATTGATTGAAAACTTATTTTATATGAAAATTCTTGTACAATTGAAATCGTACTTAATTGATTTTCAAGAGTAGTTTTGTAAAGACCTTTTATTGTGAAGTTTTCAAAATATTTAGATATTTTCTGGTGTAAAAAATTAGACCTGGGGAAAAAAAATAATTTAAAAACTATTGTTCAAAAGGTATGCAGAATAACTATAGTTTAAAGAAAATTGAAACATTTACATTTCCAATCATTCATTAAAAAAATGCTTCGTTTTCTCACGGTATCCTCTTCTGCCCTTTTTCAAGGGAAAGAAATGATCTTTTAATCCAGAGCCTCTTTTCATTCAGATCTTTTGAATTTTTCAAGATTTTAATCGCACTTCAGCTCTTGAGTTTGACAAAGGAAAACTGAACAGTATGAATTTTTTCGTATTTTTTTCGCTAATAAAACAGTTATATCCGAGATAAAATAATGTAAACATTAAATTGAATGGGATGATTCTATTACAAACATTACTCCCAAATTACTCAGTTGTAATCTTGGTGCTGCCCTCTTCAGGACTTAAATGTAATTATTTGTGATAAATAAATTGCTTTTAGAATAATGAATTTAAAAGTCTTGCTTTTCAAGCGCAGGCGTAAAAATTTAGATATAGTGTATGGAGTGGAAGTGTGTGTGTGTGTGTGTGGGGGGGGGGGGGGGTATGGTTTTAAAGAATTTTGAGTGTCATTCTTGGTGTGGATATAATAACTCTACCTAAAAGACATTCGACTCATTCCCAATACACGGTGCCGCAGCTTGGCGATAAGTTTTTTAGATTTTTTTAGATTTTTGCCAATTTGGTGATGAAACGCCAAATGTGGTTTGTGTTTGTTAAATGCTTTTAAGGTAACCATTTATTGCTCTCGATTTCAATAAGATGGCGATGTTTTTTAGATTTTTGCCAAGTTGACGATAAAATGCCAAATGTGGTTTGTGTTGTTAAATACTTTTAAGTTAAAGCTTCCGATAGTGTAGTTCCGTTTAGTATAGCTTCCGATTTGAATAATTAGCAGCCAATCAGAGCTTGTGATTTACTTGTAAACGAGGGTTATCTGAATTTTATATAACGCGCTTGTTTCAAAATATTAAACCGTTCTTTTCGGGATTGCAGTTCCAGCGTTCGGATGTACTTTTATTTGCGAGGTATGGCTTCTTTTACGAATGGGAGGGTTGATTTGGATTTTTTTCGGGATTTACAAAATGCGGGTAAGAGAACTATTATAGATTATTGTATTTATGTTGAATTAATACCTAATATTTATTATTGTCTTAATTGTAATTTGCAAATGACTATAACTGAGAGGAAAGATCTGAACATTGCGTTAAAAGATCCATTAGATGTGGTTCCCGGTTCGAAGCGAGTAAATTAGATTTAATTATGGTTTTAAAATTAACTTATTTATGGGTTAAAAAAACACCGTGTTCTTGGATTACAGACGAATTGGGTGTATAGAAAAGCACCGAAAAATCAACAAAACGTAAAAGAAGCTATACCGAAAGTGAATAACCGGTAAGTGGTTTTTTTTTAAATTTTAACATGAAATAATATAAATGACAACATGCAGAACTTTCATTTTTTTACTTGCTGATATATTTAACCAAGATGTATTTTATATTTGTTTAAATGAATTATTTGCAATATACTGACTTTTTTAGCGGGGGGTTGGGGGGGCGGCAGCCCCCCCCCCCACATAACAAATTTCTCATCATTTTTTGTATTTGTATTTTTGTGCTTTTTCTGTGGTTGTATAGTTTAAAAAATGCGTAATTTTGGGACTTTTCGGACTTTCCCGTTCCAAAAACACGCGTTCTGCTTGGGCGACAAAAATTTAAAAAAATAAAATCGACTATTTAAATGAATTATTTGCAATATACCGACTTTTTTTTTAGCGGGGGGTTGGGGTGGCGGCAGCCCCCCCCCCACACACAATAAATTTCTCATTATTTATAAGCTTTTATTTTTTGTATTTGTGTGTTTTTGTGCTTTATTGTGGTCGTACAGTTTAAAAAATGCATATTTTTGGGACTTTTCGGACTTTCCCGTTCCAAAAATACGCGTTCGGCTTGGGCGACAAAAAATTTAAAAAAATAAAATCGACTGCCATTATTTAATTTCATTTTTTCATTTTCTGTATAAATTTTCAATGAAAGTTCTGCATGTTGTCATTTATATTATTTCACTGCATTGGAACCGCCATCTTGGTTCCGTCTCCCATCGCCAATTTGGCGATGGGAGACGGAACCAAGATGGCGGTTCCAATGCAGTGAAATACAAGGGGCACCGTATATTGGGAATTAACCAGACATTCTTTCCCCGTCTGATTTAGCTTAATGCTAATTATTGATTATACATTACTAGCTTTAGCTTAATGCTAGACATTGATTATACATTACTAGCAATGTTCTACTGCATTATTTTGACATTAATATGATCCAGTTCGTCCATAAAAAGTCTACTCGGGAGTGGTAATAATTATTGACCGATTTCCGAAAAAAATTACATTTTAGCTAGTGATATGAATAGATTCGTTAGGAAATATATTATAATAATATATAACCTTATAATAAATTATGTTTAAAATAAAGCATTAAAAACATCTCTATTTTTTTTAAATGGGAAACAGATACAAACCAACTTCATTTTTTCTCAGCTCCTTTTTTAAATTCGAGCTAAAGAATTGTTACATAGTAATATACCCATTGACTAACTTAAAAGCAATTCTTTTTTTTCACAGTAATTTTTTTGTCTTTATTCAGTTTAATCTTTTTTCTTTGTACATTTGCAATATCAGGCTGCACTATTAGAACTATGCATTCGTTAGTTTAGTTTTGTCGTTCCTTCGATTTGCTCGCTTCTGTCTTTTGTGATATGCAAGTAATATGACTAGACTGAACGGAAATTTTCGCTTCATAGGTACGTGGATTTGAATACCTTCTTCCTTCTTTGATTATCTATCGCAAATTGAAAATTCATAAAATTTTACTATGTCATACGGCATAGTAAAATTAAATATGACAATATATATAGCAAAATTATATATTACATATTTGAAACTTCTGATGGGCTTTTGTATGAATCTATCCTTATTTATGATTGGTTGAAGAATAAATCGTTTTATTCATCAAAGGATTTTTGATGAAGGCCAGGATTATAAATAAGTTGTGTGTGTGTGTAATATTGGCCTATGCGGATGATATAGATCATTGGTTCTCAACGGGGGCAGTCGGAGGATGCTGAGGGGCGGTGAACTGGTTTTAGGCGATGGGTATGTTTTGGGCGGTAGGGGGGCGTTGAGCATGTTTTGGCTTTCAAAGTAAATTTTTAAACTCCCCAAAAAATTTATTAAATCGATCATCCGGTTTAGACCATTTGTACAAGCAATAAACGAACTTACGCGACAACTTCCCCTCACGCAATTCTAGCACCGCATTTACACAGTCGCGATAACGGCGAGTCTAATTGCGGGGGTTGAATGTGTAAACGCTGTTCTCGCCGTTTTTCCTCGCCAATCGTGGTGCCCGCTTCGGGAGCGGTTTTCTGGCACGAGTCAAGGGAACGAATGGGGACGGGAAGTCTTGTTCACAGCAAGAGGCAGGAATGTGAGAATGGTCACTCGCGTTGATGCAGGAACGTGACTAATGTCTTGCGGGTGGCGCGATCACGAATGTGTAAATGCGGCATAATGGTGAGACGAATTTGTATTCTAGGTAGGATGACCTTGAAGAACTCGATACTAGGATTCTTCTCCGATCCCAATCAGCACAGCGTGTGCGTCAGCTGTTTTCGCGCGCATCGCAGCGCATGCGTTGAGCGTTCTATGAATGTTTCATTTGACCCGTGTTTCTTGTGTTGATTTTCGTTCGCTTTATTTCTTTTTTTTTTCCTCAGTTTCGATTTACTTTCATTGTTTATTTGTCCAGTCGGCTAGGTAAGTGCACTTATTAGTTCTTTATCGTGATCATGAATTATTAATTTTGAGAAATAGTTATCTTTCCCTCATCATATTTTGTTGCCTCCAAAGATGTCAGTTAATGAAAAAAAGTGTTGTCAATACAATTCCACGTACTTGAAGTTCGGATTTGTTCCTTCGTCGTCGAACTTTGTTCATTCGCCGTCGCAACTACCCATGTGTTTATTTTGTAACAAAGTGTTATCTAATGAGGCAATGAAACCGTCTCCTTTGCAGGAGCATCTGCAAAAAATTCATCCTGACAAACAAAATAAAGATTTGTCGTTTTTCACGAACATCAGGGACAAGTTTCTGAATTCACCGTCTATCTTAGGCTTAGTAGCAACCTCATCAAAAAAAAAATGCGACGATGGTTTGATAGCCTCTTATAATATATAAAAATTAATTGCTAAATCGGGGAAAACTCATACCATAAGTGAAGAGTTGATACTGCCGGCTGTCAAGGAAGTTTTAGAAACGGTTTTGCACCATCCATCCGCATCCAATGTTATAAAAAATGTCCCATTAAGCAATGATACAGTGCGACGACGAATTCATGAGATGGCTGAAGATGTTGAAGCTTCCTTATGCAAACTTTTGATACCCACCGAATTTTCTCTTCAGGTTGATGAATCAACCTTGCCAAGTACTAACGAGGCTTTACTGTTAGCGCACGTCCGGTTTGTGAAGGAAGGAAAAATTATTCAAGAGATGCTTTTTGCAAGAAGCTTGATTTCAGATACTAAAGGTGAATCTATTTTTAACACTGTCAAAGATTATTTTAAAGAGAAAAATATTCCTCTTGCGAACATTATGTTTGTTGCCACCGATGGAGCTCCTGCAATGGTGGGTAGTCATCATGGGTTCATTGCCCTTTTGAAGAAAGCGGTAGCAGGTATTTTAGCTGTTCACTGCGTGATTCATAGACAGCAATTAGTTGCAAAAAACCTCAGCGACCGTTTGCATCAGTCATTACAATATGTCATCTCTTCCGTGTACAAAATTCGCAGTAATGCTCTCAACGATCGATTATTCGGGTAGCTGTGTAACGACAACGATGAAGAATTTAATCTCTTGCTTCAACACAACGAAGTTCGCTGGCTTTCCAAAGGCACCTGCCTCAATAGGTTCTGGAATCTTTTCGACTCTGTACTTGAGTTCCTCGAAGAGAAAGATGTAGCTCTTCGAGATAGACTGCTACAATTTTAAGATTGATGTTGCTTACATGACCGATTTATTCGCAAAATTCAATGGAATTAATTTGCAGCTTCAAGGCGAAGAGCTCAATTTGATCTTAACAAAATCTGTTATTTCTGCCTTCCTAAAAAAACTCACTTTGTGAAAGCAGAATTTTGGTCACAACGAGTTCAGCCAGTTTCCAATCTTGTCGGATCTGCCTAAGAGCAGTGAAATCCCCTTCGATGAAACACACGTTTACTGTCAACACCTTGAGTCTTTGCACAAGGACTTTTCTGAGCGTTTTGAGGATATTTTGTCCCTGGAAGTCCCTCAATGGGTCATGAACCCTTTTGTGAATATTGAGACAGCAGAGGTTCAGATTCAAGAGGAATTGGTCGAACTTTCAACTAATGAAACTTTGAAAGCCTGCTTCCAGGATGATGATGGTCTTACAGAATTTTGGCTTCAAAGTAACATCAGTCCCTTCTACCCAGGACTCTGGACTATAGTTAAAAAGTTTTTTATTGCCTTCCCTTCCTCCTACCTTGTCGAGCGAGGATTCAGTGCTGTGACTGATCTAATTACAAAAAAGAGAAGTCGACTCCAAATCGTGGAAAAAAAGGACTTGCGCCTTCATCTCTCTAAAAATATTGAAGCGAACGTTCAGAAACAGGCTCTGAACCATCAAGCACAACCATCCCACTGACATACTTAATTGCTTCACTGCTATTACTCTTTTAGTGTAATTTTTTTGCTGTTCTTTTTTAATTATCTAATTAAGAATAAATAATTTTTAAACATAAAAGAGCATTAAGCTTTTTTTGCATTACTCATTTTAATTTTAATAAAAGGAGTGCAATTGCCTTCTAGGGCAAATATATCGAGTTAAATCAAACAAATTTGGTGTGTAAATCAACTGAAAAATATTACTCAAAATTTTTGAATTTTATAATTCTGTAACCCCCCCCCCTTTCCCCATACTCTAAATTACAGGATTTTCCCAAAGGGGGGAGGGGGGCGTTGAAAAATTTTCTGCCCCTTAGGGGGGCGGCAGCTTTAAAAAGGTTGAGAATCACTGATATAGATACTATCGTAACTCAGAAAGAGCAGTAAAAGAGGCTTTTTCAGCTATCGAATCCTCCGCTACACATATGGGCCTCACTGTCAATGAGGATAAAGCTAAATTTATGGAATTCTCACACTCCATGGTAAACAATAACAGCCCTCTGTGCATTAAGGGTTACACCTTAGAAAAGATTGATGAATTCAAATACCTTGGCACTAATACCAAAAATAAGCTTAAAGCAGAAATTGATAACAGAATCAAAATGGCTAATAAATGTTTCTTTGGGCTGAGAAGACAATTGAGATCTAATCTTATCAATCGTAAAACTAAATTAAGAATTTATAAGACACTAATACTTCCTGTCTTACTTTACGCAAGTGAAACATGAACCTTGAGCACATACACGCAGCGCTCAGTGGACATGTTTGAGAAAAGAATCCTCAAGGCTCTTTGGCCCAGTGCAGGAGGAGGGACATTGGAGAACCAGATATAATTTTGAACTGTATAGACTTTATGGGCAATCACATATAACACAAGTCATCGTAGTAATAGATTGAGATGGCTTCGCCATGTTTAGAAAAGCTCGGAAGATAATCCCTCTAAGATCTTGACATTTAAAAAAACCGAGGGATCCCGAGCTAGAGGTAGACCACCGACTAGATGGTTAAATGACGTTGAAAAAGACTTAAAGACTTTGAAAGTTAAAATTTGGAAAGGAGTCGTCGCAGATAGAAGACACTGGAGGGAGCGCGTGGTTGAGGCAGCCAGAGCCTGTAGGAGGCTGTGGTGCTTGTGAAGAAGTGTGTGTATGTATATACGTATATATATATATATATATATATATGTATGTATGTATGTATGTATGTATGTATGTATTTACACTGGTGTTCAAAATTAAGAGAATTTTCATATTTTATTTAATTTCTGGAAAATTAAAGGATGGATTTTAATGAAATTTGGTATGGATACACAGTTATTTAAGAGACAAACTTATACCATACAACAGTCATGGTACGTACTCATGATCGTCAGTTAGGCTCATCAGCGCAGAAATATCCAGAACCCACGTTGCAAGATTAAACATAAAATGACTCTAATATAGGGTATGGACGCCTCTCACAGTCATACAGCCCTTACAGCAGAGGCGTCAAACTCAAAGGCTAACTTGGGCCAAACAAACAAGGTTTAACTATAGGTGGACTGCAAAAAAAATCAACATTAATAGACACGTAGGTTTATTTACCTAATTACAGTATATTCAACATAAATATACGCATTTTGTTTAATAATAGCAAAAAAAGAGTATAATTAAAAAAAAAAATTAGCGAATTCTTTCTATATTATAATTCTGCGTCGGTTATTTTATTATATATTACTGTGTGCCAATATATTGGCCGGTCCACAAGTTTGACACCCCTGCCTTACAGCGTGTTGCTATACTGGAAACGAGGTAGTTAGATGAGTCCCTGTGGCAGTCAGTCTCACTCCTGCAGCAACGCAGTTTTCAGCTGCTGGATGGTTCTCAGAGGGGAACCTGCTCCCCAAAGAGAGTCCCAGGTATGTTCAATATGCCTGGTTTAGGTCTGTTTTAGGTATATAGTTTAGGTCTGGATATATGGTCGGTCAATCCTTCCGACGAATATCCTCACGCGACTTATCCTCACTTGCTGCGATAATCGTCAAGGTGAGCCGTGTGTGGACGAGAGTTGTTGTCCATAAAATTGAACCGAGGGCCAACTGCGCCCCTGACAAGTCATACATAGGGCTTTAAGATCTCATCCTATACCTCTCACCAGTCAGGGACCCTCTGGAGAGGTATTCGGCGTCCAACACGATGCCTGGCCACACCATGCCACTTCCCTGCCATAGCGGTCCCGTTCTCGGATGTTGTAGGAAAGGTATCGGGTCCCAGATTCTCCCCAGATGAAGATACGTCGAGAATCAGTGTCCAGGCTGAATCGCGACTCGTCTGGGAAAAGAACACTACCCCACTGCAGTCTGGTCCAAGGCTGATTTTGTCTGCACCAAGCTAAACGGCCGCACACCACTCCATGTGTCTAACAGAGGGACCCTGGCTAGTGAGAGGTATAGGGATGAGATCATACAGGCCTATGTTCGACTTTTCAGGGGCGCAGTTGGCCCTCGGTTCATTTTTATGGAAGTCAATGATCGTCCACATAAGGCTCACCAAGTCAACGATTATCTTGAAATTGGGGATATTCGCCGGATAGATTGTCCCTCCTGATACCCAGACCTAAACTCTATTGAACATGCCTGGAATCCTCTTGGGAGGGCAATTACAGATTGCCATCCCCCTCCGAGAACAGGAGCTGAAAACTGCGATGCTGCAGGAGTGGAGCTTTCTTCCACAGGGACTCAACAAACTGCTTCGTTTCCTGTATGGCATCTAACTGTGAGAGGCGTCCATACCCCCTATTAAAGTCATTTTATGTTCGATCTTACAAGGTCGGTTTTTGATATTCCTGTGCTGATGAGCCTTACTGACGATCATGAGTAAGTACCATGGCTGTTGTATGGTGTAATTTTTTCGCTTATACACTGCTGGCCACCCAAATTGCAACACCAAGAAAGACAAGAGATATCACAACAAAATTTATTTTGTAGATAACATGTGGACCAAGTATCAAATGATTAAATTTATAGACTTCTGTGAAGTGTGGTTCCTGCCAAAATCAGTAGCCAGAGTAGCCGCCATTGTT
Organism: Dolomedes plantarius; assembly: GCA_907164885.2. Classification (NCBI taxonomy): domain Eukaryota; kingdom Metazoa; phylum Arthropoda; class Arachnida; order Araneae; family Dolomedidae; genus Dolomedes; species Dolomedes plantarius. The sequence goes on along the minus strand of OU015493.1, from coordinate 133,568,269 downwards.
GGAGATCACCGCTGCCACACGCCTCGGCATTGATTCAAAGAGACTTTGGGTGAGTTCTTGGGGTACAGCAGACCAAGCAGCTTCCACACGTTGCCAAAGTTGATCTGCTGTGGCAGCTGGGGATGGAATCTGGGTCAATCGTAGAGCAACCATGGACCACATGTTTTCTATCGGCGAAAGATCCGGAGAGCGAGGCGACCAGGGAAGCAATTCAATCTGGCGATTGACGAAGAACCGTTGGACAATGCGTGCCACGTGTGGTCGCGCATTATCCTGTTGAAATATGGCTGTGGGCAAGCCCTGAAGGTAAGGAAGGACAACTGGCTCCAACACCTCGGAGATGTAGCGCTGGCTGTTTAAAGTACCGGCAATGCGTACTAGAGGTGTGCGAGAGTGATATCCAATACCGCCCCATACCATAATACCTGGTGCAGGACCAGTGTGGCGGTGCATAACGCAGCTGTACAGCATCCTCTCTTCACGGTGTCTCCAGACTCGAATGCGACCATCGTGGTGTTGCAGACAGAAGCGTGACTCGTCAGTAAAGACAATTTAATTCCATTCTGCCGTCCACATCCTTCTGTCATCGCACCATTGGCGGCGGAGACGTCTGTGGTTCTGCGTCAAGGGTAGACAAAGCAATGGACGTCTTGCAGACAGATCACTCTGCTGTAAACGGCGTCGAATGGTACGCGCAGACACTGGATGATGCGTTACAGACTGTATGTGCTGTGCTATGGTTCGTGATGTGACTGAGCGATCCGTCACTGCCATGCGCACAATTTGCCTGTCATCACGTGAAGTAGTGCGCTGAAGTGGATGCGATCGAACACGCCGTTGTACCCTCCTGCATCCAACGATCACATATCCGCATTACAGTTGTTTGGTTTCGTCCAACACGACTACAGATTTCCCTGAAAGATAATCCACAATCTCGGTAGGCCACTATCCTTCCTCTGTCGAACTCGGATACTTGATCAAAAGATGATCGCTGTTTTCGACGAGGCATAATTGATCGTTTTTTTGAAAAAACCACAAGAAAAACACAATTGCCGAACTTGAAATCGTCGAAATCTCCAAGCCTTAAATAGCGCTTTGAAGTGGCGCCACAGGCGCGCGTGATGTGCGTCTGCGCTGAAATTCTAATCATTTGCATATCTCATCTCCGCTAATGCATGTTGTAAATCTCATGTTATTTGCATGTTTCCTTCAGGGTGTTGCATTTACAGTGGCCAGCAGTGTATAACGGTGTATCCATACCAAATTTCCTTAAAATCCGTCCCTTAATTTTCGAGAAATTCGATAAAATGTGAAAAATTCTCTTAATTTTGAACCGGTAAGTAATCCTACATTAATAACCCGCGGTAGTTTCGTTAGAAGAGACTACCTGAAAAATTTTTTTTTCTACCTACCGGTGCCCCCCCCCCCCCCTTATGAATATCACTCTAGAGAAGATGAATTGTATTGGGCCGGATGTAAAATATATAATATACTGAATGATTATAAGTAACAGAATTTCTTTTAATTTTTAATTATAATTTTTTTAATTATACTTTAAATTTACTTTACTTTAAAAATTTTTACTTTAATTTTTTAAAATTATAATATTAAAAAAAGGTGACATAAACATAAAAATGGTGGAATATTTTAACTTGTTTTTTGAAACTAATGCCTCAATGTCTCGTTCGAAGGAATTGGTTGCAATAGTGAGTTTTAAAGATGCTCATCAGAAATTTTTCATCTAATTTTAGTCTTCATGCGCTACATCTTTGAAAACAGTTGTTTGCAAATGTACGTGGTTACAAACTGCAATGACAGGATAAGGCACGATTGTAAAACGAAGGATATTTTCGTCTGGGAAGACAAGTTTTATAAAGTTTGGTATCTCGTGGATTCGCATTACTAATTGCCAGGAGCTGCAGAACGGACACGCCTGGTCTATACGATAGGTTGGCGAGATTGTGTTTCTGAATTTTACGTACAATCAGTCTTTGTAGTGAAAAAGGGGAGTGTTGCGTACTTAAATATCAGTCGGTTCGGGAAAGAAATACATCGATAGTCAAACACAACAACTAACTTTATTCGTATCTTACAGGCGACGGTAGAACACACACAGCTCTTCTATTTGGTTATGCGCAAGCACAATGCGCATTGCGTAAGGCGAGATCTCTTCTGTTGCCACATACACTCCCACCTTTTGAGTGGGTAACTATACACTCAAAATAAACATACACAGAATGATATATATAGCTTACAATACTTATACAAATAACATACATTTGAACACATAATAAAAAGAAGTGAAACCGAGTAAAGTGAATTTTGAAATAAAATAGTCTGAATACAAAATTACCTTAAAAGTGTTTTAACAATTCTGCCACTACTAGTTGTTAAAGGCGTAGGCTCGTCATAATCGTCTGTTATTGCATTTTCCAGTTCTAATCTGTACAATCTTTGAACCGGTCTTAATAATTCTGAATTATTAGTTTTTATAAGCGCTAGTCTTATTTGGCCATCTCGACCAGGTATAACCTTTAAAACACGAGCCAGGTTCCAAAAAGAACGTTTTTTATTAGTATCTTCAAGCAGGACAATTTCTCCCACCTTAAGTGGTTTGTTTTTATAGCATTTTAAGGCATGCTGCCGTAACTGCCCTAAATACTCTGAACGGAATCTAACTCTTAATGTTTCTCTTAGCCTTTGCAAATACTTTGTTCTTTTACTCAATTTCACTTTATCCACATTATCAATATCTGGTACACCTGAATGCGGAGTTTCGTGCAAGAATTTTTCAGGGGTTATAGGAAAGTCATCATCAATGTCTTCTGATACATAGGTAAGAGGTCTGGAGTTAACAACTCTCTCACAGTCGCACAGTACAGTAAGTAATTCCTCGTAATCAAGACAAGCTTGACCCAATATTTTTCTTAAGATTTGTTTTACAATTTGAATTAAGCGTTCCCACCATCCGCCCCACCAGGCTGCGGATGGAGGATTAAAGTTCCATTCAATTTTTTGTTCTGCAGCCTTAAAACGGAGACCATCCCAGTCAATAGCTCGCAAAAATTTATCTGCACCTTTGAAATTTTTTCCATTATCTGAGTATATGGTCCTAGGTCGCCCTCGACGAGCGATAAAACGCCTTAAAGATTGAAAAAAGGTTTCAGTGGATAACGAAGTTATCAATTCTAAGTGGACGGCCCGATATACAGAACAAGTACAATATATGATTTTCGACCATCTTTCAAATACAATGGACCAGCAAGATCACATCCTACTATTTCAAACATACATGCATCGCGAACCCTATCACTTGGTAAAATTCCTGGGATTGTCTCACATTTTTTAGCTTTGAATTTTTGACATCTTACACATTTTCTTATGCAATTTCTTATTGTCTTACGTGATTTTAAAATCCAAAAATTTTCTCGTAACTTTGACATTAACAATGAAGTACCAGCATGTAATAAATCATTATGCACACTTATTATTAACAATTTTACAACAGGATGATCAGAAGGTAATATGATAGGAAACTTAAAATCATATTTATCATCTCTATAAGCAACCTTTGATTGAGCTCTTATAAGACCATGACAGTCAACTATTGGTCTAAGTTGTCTTAATTTGTCATCATTTTCTCCCTTAAAAGATTCCCTTTGAATCAGTAGCATTAACGCTTTCTCTCCTCTTTCCATTTCATGCACAGATAAGTCCTTTGAGAGATTTTTGTCAAATTTCCTTACATTGTTATAAAATCTAAAAATCCAAGATAACATTCTTACAATTTTCTTAAACGAAGAAAAATATTTATAATACCATTTATGATTTTCATCATTTTTCACCAATGTCACGAGAACAGTTTTACGAATTTCAGCATTGATTAAGTCCTCATTTGGGTCCTCATACGACTTCGGCCAATCTCCTTCCCTTTCGCGCAACCAGTCCGGTCCCTCCCACCATTTTCGTTCAACTAAATGTTCTGCAGAACATCCTCTAGATAGTAATTCGGCGGGGTTAAGAGAACCTGAGATATGGTGCCACATTGCATTAGAGGTCAAAGAACGAATCTCTAGAACGCGATTATGAATAAATGTTGCCCAATTTTGATCTCGTTGAATCCAACATAAAGCCGTTGTCGAGTCAGTCCAGCAATAAATATTTACCCCCTCTAAATTAAGATCTTTGAGTACGGAAGATAACAATCTAGCCCCTATACTACAAGCTAAACGTTCTAAGCGAGGTATGGTAATAGGTTTTAAAGGGGTTACTCTAGATCTTGCCTGCACTAAACTAATTCTGACCCCATTGTCATTTTCGACTCTTAAAAAAACACATGCACCATATGCCCTTTTACTGGAGTCGCAAAAAAGATGTAAGCTTATTGAGTCATCAGTGGATTGGAGACCGAACCATCTAGATATACTTATACTTGAAAGCAAATGCAATCTTTTATTCCATAATTTAAATTTTTGGGCTAAATCATCAGGAAGGACATCATCCCATTTAATTTTTAAGTTCCAGGTTTCCTGCAAAATAAATTTTGCAATTAACACCACTGGAGCCGTATAGCCTATAACATCAAATACTTGGTTGGTTACGGCTAAAACCAGTCTTTTTGTGATCGGGGTATCGATAGCCTCTTCCACTTTGCATGATAACGTATCAGTACATGTATTCCATACAAGGCCCAAGAGAGGTACACTTTCCTTTGTGGAGTAAACCTCTTCAAATATTTCACTACTTAAGTTCGAATTCCAACATCTTAGATTAAAATGACCTGAAGCCATAATTGCCTTTGATTCCAAGAAAAACCTTTTCATTTCGAGCTCAGACTTCAAACTTGTCACACAATTATCTACATAGAAAGCTGTTTTCAGTATATCTGCGGTGTGCTTTAAATTTTCCGGAACCTTACTCAAATGATACTGTAAAGTTGCGTTTAATAAATATGGGCTGCACGTAATGCCAAACACTACCCTTCGATGCCGATATCCCTCCACCAGTTCCCGATTTTCTCGACTGAACCAAAGAAACCTTAAAAAATCGCGATCCTTTTCTCTGATTGCGATCTGCAAGAACGCCTTCTCAATGTCAGAGGTAACACCTACGTAATTCATCCGAAAACGATTTAAAATTGATGGAATCGTTTCAATTAAATTTGGTCCAGTAGACAAACACTCGTTTAATGATGGGAAGCCTGGTAAATGGGAACTAGCATTAAAAACTGGCCTAATACTCGTAGTACTAGCTTCTTTAATCACTGCCCTATGCGGCAAATAATGAACACCCCTTAGTTTATCATTTTGTGCCTTTTCAATTATGCCAAGAGCTAACCAGTCCTCAAAAACATTACAGTAATCGTTAAATTTTCCAGAATTTGTTAATTTTCTTTTGGCACTTAACATAGATTTCTCAGCATTTATTTTGTTATCGGGTAAAAGTGAACTGTCATGAACCCAAGGCAATGCTACCTCGTATCGCCCCTCACTGTTTACACTAAGAGTCTCTTCAAAATATTTCTGCGTATCCTCCTGTAACTGAGCTTTAGTTTTGCTTAGCGAAGGTTCTGCAATCCCCAAAACATGCAGATTCCAAAGATTACTTATACAACGATCCTTTACAAGCAGAGACGAAATAAGGGAAGCTGAACTCGCAGAATTTGGCTCAGTGCCAGGATTCGCATTTAATTTTCCCATAACAGTCCATCCCAATTTTGTATTTATAGCCGTAATGCCACATTTGAGACTCACAATTTTTCCAGTTAACAATTTTCCAGCAATGTCTGCACCAATTAACAATTTTATTTCTTTATTAACCCCCAATTTATTATTTTCCAAATCATTTAATTTTATTCCGCGTAACTTTAGTTCATGCAACCAAGGACCACATGGAACCTGTTTAATTTTAGAACAAATACGGTTTTGACCAAGTACTTGTAATTTACACTTATTTCTACCATCAATATCACTTAATTCAATTAAATAATTTCTATATACGCTTTCAGGGGTTTCAACACCACCAAACAGAGACTGCTTAATTTTTGTTTCTGCAATGAACTTACATTTCATACTTTGAGTAACATCTTCACAAATATAAGATTTCATACTCCCACTATCATAAACAGCTCGAATAAGCATTTGCTTGGAACCATTCTGAATTCTTACAACAATAGTTTGTAAAAATACATCTGACATATCAACATGATTGTTAAGAGTGCTTGTTTTGTTTTCACTTCCCTCTACGTTAGAGACATTATCAACTTTTTTATTTGTTAAATCTGGACATAAAATCACGAAATGTCGATTTTTGCAAATGGGACACCTATGCTTTGACTTACACTGATTAGCCCTGTGATTTCTTTTCAAGCATACAAAACAAGCATTCTTTTTTCTAACAATATCTTTTTTACAATCCAAACTCATTGAAGATGCTTCATTACAATTTTCTGACGTATGTGATTTCTCACAAAAAATACACTCAAACTTTTTAAACTTATTTAAATTTTCACTAGCGTTACTACTACTCTTAATATTAGCATTAAGCAGTTCACATGTAGTCGGTATACCAAGTTTTTGTTCAGAGTACTTATTTTTCTTAACATTAGTTTTTTCTGAACTAAAAGTATCATGAGTCATTTTAATTCTGAACTCCGTTTCCACCTCATTTTTTAGAAAATCCATTAATAAATCTAAATCACTCTTACCTGTTTCAATACAAGTGTTTCTCTGCCTTTCCCATATCTTTATTAAATCCGTGGGGAGTGCTGATTCGATGAGGGGAAAGAGCATATAAGCAAACTTATCTTGAGTGACGCCCAAGGACTCTAATGCACGTAACTGCGTTTGTAGTTTATCGTGTAGTTCCATCAAGTTCATCTGTGTTTTGTCTTTTATAACAAGCTTCAATAGTTCACGCACGTAAATCTGTATTAAAGTACTTTCATTGCCAAATCTCTCCTTTAAGTAGCTGACCGCTTTTCCGTAGTTTGTTTCAGTTGCAGGAAAACTCATGATAATTTGTCTTGCTATTGAATCGGGCTTTGTAGATTGCAATAGATACTGGAACTTGTCACGCACATCAATTCGTTTATCTTCATTAATTTTGCTGAATTGAGTCCAGAAGGTGAGCCAGTTTCTTGGATCTCCATCAAACTTCATAAGCTCAATTTCTGGTAATTTCTGTTTTGCAACAGTCCTTGCTTCTGAAGACTTATCACTTTCGGCGCACATATTTAGGTTTGCTTTAATTCTGTTGCACTTCACTTTGATCTCAGATACCTTTTCGTAATAATCCATGGCTGCTTCGTACTCCTTATCGTATTCATCTTGCGTGCAGCCTTTTAATTGCAATAATTCTAAAAACTTCTCTTGAGCACTTCTTAGCATTTTTTGTTTTTCCAATAATTGATCCAACAGCATTTCCATGTTATCTAAGTCAGGTTTATCTTCAGCAATCAATTCTGCTAACTTATTTACAGTTCTTGTAAATGATGCTCTACATGACTTTCGATGCTGTCTGGCGTTGTCAAAAATCTCATACGGTTTCGCTGGTTTTGACGTTTCCATTTCTTAATAAAACGTATTTTAGTTCGTATTTAAATTTAACTTAATTTGACTATCGGAATAATACTCATGTCCCGGCAGGGATGCCAAATGTTGCGTACTTAAATATCAGTCGGTTCGGGAAAGAAATACATCGATAGTCAAACACAACAACTAACTTTATTCGTATCTTACAGGCGACGGTAGAACACACACAGCTCTTCTATTTGGTTATGCGCAAGCACAATGCGCATTGCGTAAGGCGAGATCTCTTCTGTTGCCACAGGGAGTTATCGGCAAGTAGTTCAGCATTTCTGAATTTCGCTGAGAAAAATGAATTTGCCCCCCCCCCCCCAAAAAAAAAATAAATAAATAAAAAAATAAATAAATATAAAAAAATAATAATAATAAATAATAATAAAAAAAGAATCAGGTAATCTCTTCTAACGAAACTACCGTGGGTTATTAACGTAGGATTACTTATCGTTGCTTACCTCTTTTGTATGTATATATTTATGTATATGTTATGTATATATGTATGTATCTATATATATGTACGTATGTATATATATATATATATATATATACATATATGTATGTCAAAATTTTCACGCATTTTGGTACTTTTCTGTTTAACTGTTTATTGCTTGTCCAAGCGATACAGACTTGGTTTGACTCGCTGCCAAAATTATAACTCGCGAGATACGGACGGACGGTTTTAGCGTCTGAAATTTTGCTTTCCGGAGGCAATGGTGGCTCCAGGGGGGGGGGGATTACGGGCAATCCCCCCCCCAGAAAAAAAACCTGGCGTATTTTTTTTTCTTAGCCTAAAGTTATATAATCGTAGACCTAATACTAAATGAGTTTAAATTTAAAATGAGATGATATTTATTTCTTATATATATATCTATATATATAAAACAGTTCCGTAACTGACTCATTCATTCATTCATTCATTCATTCATTCACTGACTGACTGACATACAACGCACAGACCAAACCGCTGGACCTAAAGGGCTGAAATTTTGCATGGCGATTCTTCTAATAGTGTAGGGGTGCACTAAGAAAGATTTTTCAAAAATTCTTCTTAGATTTTTTTAAATTAAATTTTTAAGCTGTTTTTTTTACTTTTTTTAAGTTTGCATTTAAAATAATAATTTGAGGGTTATAAAATTTATATCACAAGAAAGATCATAAAAATTCCTTTAAAATGAAATCTTTTTCGAATCTTTACCTCCATTTCCTGATTTTTGGTGAATTTTTAAAGATTAATTTTTAGAATTTAATTTATTAAATGCTGATCACGTGACTTCTTTTTCTGGTACTTTAAATAAATTTATCGTCACGTGCATAAAAACTAAATAGACAAAAAATAATTTTTTTCCTTGCTAATGCGGCAGACGATTGGACATTATCCAAAAAAATATTAAAATACAGTAAAAGAAATGTTCTAGAAACTGTACTATATTAAATGTACTATATTCTTTAACATTCTTTATATTAGATTTAATTTGAATATCTTCTTCTACATTATTTTGTCTATAAAAATATCTATTACGATTTTTTTATAAATAAATATATATATATATTTTACATCAAGTATATACATTGATCGTCGTATTTATTATATATATATTGGCATCATGAAGCTACAGATGGCATTAATTGCATACATTGACCGATCTTTTTACTTTGAGTGTACTCCGTAGCGAAGCGCGGGTTTTCAGCTAGTATATATATATATATATATATATACACACACACACACACACACAACCCTAAGAGCCGACTTTATTCTGTGCCAGCCCTCCCCAAAACTCTGGACTGGAGCCGCCCCTGTCCGGAGGACCGTTATGGAGGAACGTAATCCTACGTTAAAAAAAAGGGAGAGGGAGAAAAAAAAGAAGAAAAAAAATTCGAGAAAAGTCCTCCTCATCACCCGTTACGTAGCCGTACAACTGCTGAACGGCTAGGGTCGAACACCTTCGGTACAAGAGTCCGTTGGTTCGATTCCCTTTGCTGGCATGGGGGTTTATAGCCGTTGCAGATGTGGTGTAAACTGGATGTCCTGGTTTGTTAAGAGCATATGTAGCAAAAGTTGAGCGTGGCACACACACACGCACCCTCGCCCAGTATAATGCTTACTTATGTTTATATACGTATTTTATTTTATTTTTTCTTATAACCCTTTTATTTAGTTTCATTTAGTTTAGTTAATTTTATTTTATTTAGTTTAGTTAAGTTTCTTTAATTTAAGCTATAAGAAAATTCGCAGCGTTTATTTATTAATTGTTTTATTTTTTTTACGCAAACTCTGATTACTGCAGTACTGTTTTTAACGTAGGATTACGTTCCTCCATAATGGTCCTCCGGAAAGGAAAATTTCAGACGCTAAAACCGTCCGTCCTTCCGTCCTCGCGAGTTATAAATTTGGCAGCACGCCAAACCCATCTATTGCTTCTATCGCTTGGACAAGTTAAACAGAAAAGTACCAAGATGCGTCAAAATTTTGACTTACATATATGTACCGAGTGTCCCAAAAATGACCGATGATTTGAAAAATCAATTAAATAAAAACGGAAGGTGATAGAAATGTACGGTTTGCTGCATTCTGCTTAGGTAGCCAGGGAATTTTTTCTCGCCAATTTTCAAAATTAGTTACAAAGTTCGTCAACAGATGGTGCTGCTGACTGGGAAAAACTATAAATCAATGTTTTCATAATAACCACTGTTTGCAGCAACAACGTGGCGCAGTCTGAGGACAAAATTCGTAGACGCCCGTGCAAACATTTCAGTTTGAATATTCTGACAAGCAGCAGAGATGTATTGTTCCAGTTCATCTATAGTTTGTGGATTGTGACGATACACCTGGTCTTTCCAGTACCCCCAAAGAAAAAAATCGCAAGGTGTCAAATCTGGCGAACAGGGAGGCCAATCCATGCCACTTTGCGTATGCTTCTTCCTTTGAAAACATTGTTTTATAGTTTTCCCAGTCAGCAGCGCCATCTGTTGGCGAACTTTGTAACTAATTTTGAAAATTGGTGAGAATAAATTCCCTGGTTGCCTAAGCAGAATGCAGCAAACCGTACATTTCTATCACCTACTGTTTTTCTTTAATTGATTTTTCAAATCGTCGGTCATTTTTGCGACACCCGGTATGTATATACATACGTACATATATATATATATATATATATATATATATATATATATATATATACACTGCTGGCCACTGTAAATGCAACACCCTGAAGGAAACATGCAAATAACATGAAATTTACAACATGCATTAGCGGAGGTGAGATATGCAAATGATTAGAATTTCAGCGCAGACGCACATCACGCGCGCCTGTAGCGCCACTTCAAAGCGCTATTTATGGGTTGGAGATTTCGACGATTTCAAGTTCGGCAATTGTGTTTTTCTTGTGGTTTTTTCAAAATAAACGATCAATTATGCCTCGTCGAAAACAGCGATCATCTTTTGATCAAGTATCCGAGTTCGACAGAGGAAGGATAGTGGCCTACCGAGATTGTGGATTATCTTTCAGGGAAATCGGTAGTCGTGTTGGATGAAACCAAACAACTGCAATGCGGATATGTGATCGTTGGATGCAGGAGGGTACGACGGACCGGCGTGTTCGATCGCATCCACCTCAGCGCACCACTTCACGTGATGACAGGCAAATTGTGCGCATGGCAGTGACGGATCGCTCAGTCACATCACGAACCATAGCACATCACATGCAGTCTGCAACGCATCATCCAGTGTCTGCGCGTACCATTCGACGCCGTTTACAGCAGAGTGGTCTGTCCGCAAGACGTCCATTGCTTTGTCTACCCTTGACGCAGAACCACAGACGTCTCCGCCGCCAATGGTGCGATGACAGAAGGATGTGGACGGCAGAATGGAATGAAATTGTCTTTACTGACGAGTCACGCTTCTGTCTGCAACACCACGATGGTCGCATTCGAGTCTGGAGACACCGTGAAGAGAGGATGCTGAACAGCTGCGTTATGCACCGCCACACTGGTCCTGCACCGGGTATTATGGTATGGGTCGGTATTGGATATCACTCTCGCACACCTCTAGTACGCATTGCCGGTACTTTAAACAGCCAGCGCTACATCTCCGAGGTGTTGGAGCCAGTTGTCCTTCCTTACCTTCAGGGCTTGCCCACAGCCATATTTCAACAGGATAATGTGCGACCACACGTGGCACGCATTGTCCAACTGTTCTTCGTCAATCGCCAGATTGAATTGCTTCCCTGGCCGCCTCGCTCTCCGGATCTTTCGCCGATAGAAAACATGTGGTCCATGGTTGCTCTACGATTGACCCAGATTCCATCCCCAGCTGCCACAGCAGATCAACTTTGGCAACGTGTCGAAGCTGCTTGGTCTGCTGTACCCCAAGAACTCATCCAAAGTCTCTTTGAATTAATGCCGAGGCGTGTGGCAGCGGTGATCTCCAACAATGGCGGCTACTCTGGCTACTGATTTTGGCAGGAAACACACTTCACAGGAGTCTATAAATTTAATCATTTGATACTTGGTCAACATGTTATCTGCAAAATAAATTTTGTTGTGATATCTCTTGTCTTTCTTGGTGTTGCAATTTGGGTGGCCAGCAGTGTATATATGTAATAATAACGCCCCATCCTTATAAACTGTTCCGTCCCACCTTTTTTACTTAACGCTTATTCTAAATTATCCTTGTTTCTTCTCAATAAAGTACAGTCTCTTTCTTCTAATTGTGACCTAGGAATTGACCAACTAACCATCCAGATTACCCCTTAGTACACGCGCGTTAAAGATATTTGTAAACATGATTCAGTACCACGTGACGTTTTCGCCTCGGAGCGCTTTTCGGAACATCATGCGGTCCTTATGTAATCAAGACAGATGCTCAATTCTAGCCAATAAAATTATTTCCCCGCGGTCAGTACCCCTACACTTTATAACCTTCTGTAAAAGTTTACGGCGTGCTTTTTACTGTCTGTCGATGTCTTGTCCTGTTTACGCGCTGCTTCGCTGCTGTCCGATATGATGTAAAATCTGCGTTTTGAATGCGCCCCGGCAGGGACCGATGGCGTTGCTATTGTGTGTGTCCAGTTGTCAAGATACCTGTGTTTTTTTGAATAATATTTGTCTACATTAGAATCCGGAATAAATTAATTTGCGTCGCATATCTGTTGTGTACGTCCTTCCAATGCCTCTCCAGTGTGTAGTTTTCCTCCCCGATGTGTCAACGGCTCTCGTGAAATGGTCTTGGACACTCTGGCTACGTCTACAACATATTTGTGTTTCATCTCCTCTACCTCTACATAGTTTAAGTTAAAGTTTACCGTGCGCGTTAGCCGATATCATTATATATATATATATATATATATATATATATATATATATATATATATATATATATATATATATATATATATATATATATATATATATATATATATATATATATATATATATATATATAGATAGATAGATAGATAGATAGATAGATGCATATATACATACAAAAAGAGGTAAGCAACGATAAGTAATCCTACGTTAATAACCCGCGGTAGTTTCGTTGGAAGATACTACCTGAAATTTTTTTTTCTCGTGTAAACTGAAAGTTCCGTTTCACGACCACACGAAGCAAAAGTTGAGCCTATCTCATACCTCCACATTTGGCAAAGTAATGTTTACTTATGTTTATATTTGTATTTTATATTTTTTTCCCTTATGAACCTTTTATATGTTGTGAACAATTGAAGTTTACGAGGATTTGAAACGCTAACTTGTTTTATGCAAACTCTGTCAATCGCAGGGTTATATTTTCTCACGTAAACTGTAGCTCCTGTTTTGTTAAGACCATACAGCAAAAGTTAAACGTAACGTAATTTCCAACTCCCCCCCTCCTCATCCAGTGAAACGTCCCGTTATATTTACGTATGTGTTTATTAATTTTCTTTTTCATTAATCTTTTACAGATTCCCTAAAATCAAGCTACATAAGAATTAGCAACATTTGTTTGTTTCGTGAAAACTTTGTTGACTGAAGTGTTATATTAATCGTTCTGTATTTTATAATGCGGGAATGTTTATATAACACAATCAAAGAAAGCACTTATCATTTATTCGATACTAGCTGAATACCCGTGCTTCGCTACGGGATACATTTTAGGATAATTACAATAAAAAAGTAATGAAATTGCTTTTTAGAGGATTTTCTTATAAACAATATATTTTGTTTCTTCATTGGACGGAACTAATATTACCAGGCTCGACCGCGAACTTACGCGTGAGCCAGCTACGTAAAACTGACCATGAGAGAAACAATTTTCTGTAAAATGTAAGCCATCATATTTTAAAGTTTGGCCTTGGGACTTATTTATCGTCATGGCGAAGCATATTTTGAGAGGAAATTACAGTTTTATATATAGATTTGATTTAATATCCATAAAACTTACTAATTTGAACTAAATTTTTAAAAATTTCGATCTCAATTAGTCTAGTGGTTAAATTTTATCTTTTACTGTATTTTAATATTTTCTTTGTCAATTAATTTCGTTGTTACGCACGTGATGCAAAATTAATTTAAAGTATCACAAAAAGAAAAGAAATCTCGTGATCAGCATTTAATAAATTAAATTCAAAACTTTCCTAATAATTACTGTTTTGGAAGCTAATGTTCTGCTAATTTCCAGTAAAAGCTAAAATTATTTGAAAACCACACACCAGTGTTCCACTCACACGCAACACTATAAAACTGAATTACAGTATTCTACGTTTATATGGGCATTGAAAATTGTGGTTAGTAGAGGGCAATAGGGACAATCCACGCATTGTCTATAGACACTTGCTATCTTTGGCTATTATTTGATCCGTAATATCTGCCTCATATGCCGTATGTTTCTAAACGCCATTCCAGAATGAAGAAATTGTGTAGAGGAGGCTTCTGCAACATGTGGACAGAGACAGTTGTTTTGTGACAACTGACTGAAGTGGTGTCATCTTTGGCTATTATTTGATCTGTAATATCTGCCTCATATTCCGTATGTTTCTAAACGCCATTCCCATATGAACCACAGCCTAATTCCTTTAAAATGGAACAAAATGAGTAACTCCAGTTAATCATGTAATCCACTACTGCTACAGGGGCATCAAAATGTGAGAAAACAGAGTTTAAATCAGCCAAAACTGCAATTATGGTGTACATATGACACCTAACTTCTCCAAAAATCTGTGCCTTTGTGATGAGACTCATAAGTGATTTTATTTTTGATGAAACACTCTTGCTAACAAATCATGACGATCCTGTGGTTTTTGTCCAACTATTCTTGCTATTGTTGTCTGATTTCTTCCAGTCTCGCTTCTCTTTCCGGGGTAAAGATTCGGAAAAAGCTGAAAGGTAAACAATACCAAATCAATTTAAAAACTAAATACAGTATAAATAACGTACAAAAAATACCAGTATAAATAACACAGTATGAACAAAAAGTACAGGCTGCGGCCAGATATGCTCCGGCCAATAATACAAAAAAAAAATTTTTAAAAGCGTAGTAAGCAATGAAAAACATTTTACACACTTCAATAATAGCAAAACAAAACATGATGGTAAAATAGACAGGAAAGTTAAAACAGAAGTAACAAGTTAAATTCTAAAAATATAAATGAGGTATAAATCAGCTATCGATTCTAATCTATGAATCATTTATCAGGACATGAAAAATGTACTACATGTAAAAAAAATTAACCTTACCTCCATTAATTTCAACACTTCTTGACCTGTGGCTTGTCCAATCATGTGAAATATAATTCTTGACAATAAATCTTGTTAACCTAAACTGTTATTTGTTTTTTTTTTAATTTAAAAAAGTTATGTTCTCAAAATATGACAATTAAGAAAAAGATATCATCGAGAAAAAATAAATCATGCTACTTAAGAAAGTCATACCAAAAATTTCTATAAAATTAATCTGCAACTATATTTGACATACAAAATAATGCATATGTAATACATTGCTAACATGTTTTAACATCAAAAATTTCCACAATCAAAAGCTAAAATTAGTTTAAAACATTAGCTTTAGGATTTTGTGCAGAATGATAGGTGTTTTAGCTAAATTTCATTAAAAATTACTTCAAATTGATCAATTTATAAAAAAGGTATGCTATTTACAGTTAAGTTTTTGTTTCTTTTTTTGATTTTTAAGTGCTATTTTATCATAAAAGACCAAAAAAACCTTTACAAAATTATTTTTTTCTCAAAGCTAAACACAAACATAATCAAAGCTAAACACAAATATAATTATCAGTTGTTTTAAAACACCCCTTTTAAACATTGTTAAGTTTCGAAGTATTATAATAATAATTAAAAATATTCCAGAGTTTCAGACAGAAGTATAAAAAGAAAGAATACGCAAAAAAGTAACTAAATTAAACAAAAATTGACAGAATACAGAAAAAGTGAACACCGGCAAAAGTAAATAAAACGTTTCCTTGTGCGCATGCGCAGTTCTTATGAATGATTGATTCCAACGCTTAGAGCACCACGTTGGAAGAACCACATAAAATTTGTGTTCGAGTATCGTTCTTTAAAATTCAATTAAAAATCGAAATTTTAAGATAGAGACTTGAAATGAGGTTGATATGAATGAGAAAGCTTTCATCTTCCAGATGATGTAAATATTTTCTTTGTAAGATAAAAACTCGAAGAGCATCGACCGTAGATCCTCAAAAGTGCATAAATTTCTCTTAAAAGTGGTTTCAATATTTTGATGAAAATATTAGTCTGTTTTAAATTATTTTTAAACAAATGAGGTGTTGTTTGAAGGAGAAATGTCTGTAGTCTTAGATTGTAAAAAGATCAAAATTCTACGATCATTTTTTGCCGAGATATCGTAATCTGAAGTTAAAAAAACATAAAATATCGCACAAAACATAAAATAAAAAATTTTCTAGAATAAAATTTAAAATTCGGGCTTCGAGATGCACCTTCCCATAGTCTGCACTACCCGTGTGCCAAATTTGACGTCTGTAAGTATCACAGATTCGCCTGGGGGTCGCACACACACACACACACACACACACACACGCAAACACTCTCTTTTATTAATAAAAGATAGCACCTTCTTAGTTAAGCTTCCATATCCGGAGAATCAGTACGTATAATCTGTCGTGTTTATAACAAATCCTATGAAGTATTGTGATGGTGTCTTCATTTCTTGCTCCAGTGAAGCGCAAACCTTTTTCGACCGCAATCCAGTTTCTTAAAAAAAAAAAAATCACCCGACCCTAATATTTTTTTTCTCTTTGATAGCAGAAATTTTTTTTTAATAATTAGCAAACTGTTGATAAAATATAGAAAAAAATAAGAGAATATGACTCTTTTAAAAACCAATGAACTTTACTTTTTATGTACCGTAAGATGGGGTTATTTTGTGACGAATTTTAAGTTTTTTCCTGTGCCTGCCGATAAGTTTTAAAAATAGCCCAAAATGAAGAATTGCAAAACATTGGTACATCCTTTCCCTACGTAGTAATGTATTGCGCCAACTCGGATCTTTAATTACCATTGAGAAATTAAGGTTAAAATGTGTCACAAAGTTGCGGGTTACTTTGTGACATGTGTTTTGGCCTTAAAATCCAAGAGGAAAAGTTACTTGACACAAAGTTGGGCAGTAAAACGCTTATTAAAAGCTTGATACACAACTATATATACCTATTACAAATATTGGATAGCTTTATATCTTTGACATGAATAATACCTCGGGTGCCCAGGGCAGCCATCAGTTATTTGGGAAGATGTGGAAATTCATCCTTTGGCACATTCTGCTCCTTCAGGTAGTTTTTTGCCAGACAGTTAATACTTCTTTCTCTCCAGTGATATTTTTTGAGGACGAAAAAATGCAACATCGAGCGGCTGGAAGAGGTGGATCGACTTTGTGGCTTATTTTGTGACAGTGTCAATGTGTCACAAAGCAACTCCGTCACCTTACGATATCTATATATTTAAGTTGCTAAGCCGACTTTTTGGACAGTCCGTGAGAGAAAACTACTGCATCCATTTACTTCATTTTGGACTTAAACGAAAGATTGTAATCTGCAGATTTGTCAAATTTGGTCTTTGTAACCGCAATTTCTATTAATGAGCGATAATTTACAATCAAAAATTGATTTCTGCGCATGCTCAGTGGCATGTTTAAATCTGGCTTTAGAAACTCACTGTTTCCACGCATGCTCAGTGACATGTTTTAATTATAAACACGTTTATTCCGAGCAGTCTCTTTAGATCTCTGTCTGCCATTTTTATTTTTATGATAATTATGTTTGTGAAATAAAAGACTAAACCTGATGGAAACTGTTTATTTCGCGCTGTTTAATTAGCGATAATTTACAATTTAAAAAAAAATTGCTTTCTGCGCATTTTCAGTGACGTTTTTAAATCTGGCTTTAGATACTCACTAAGCACAAGGCCGCTTAAACACATTAATTTGTTTCTGCACATTATTATGATTTTCAACATTTGGCAATGATGTGTTGAGTATAATTTGTGTATTAGTACATCTATTTACTATCTAGCCGTCATGTTTTGACGGGTCCCAACTGGTTTATGTTATGTTCTCATATCTCTAGAAAATATCACTACACAAAAGTTATATTGCTCCACAATCTAACCAACATATTGACAATAAAATATTTTTTCCTGAGGTAGTTGGTTTTATAAGGTGTTAGGCTTCAGCACACAAAGTTTCCTAAGTTTGAGACAACAGTGTGACAGCAGGTTTCAGCAATACACTGGCCTCCGAAGACAACTGACGCCCATCAGATTCGCGCATTGGCCGCTAAATGAGTCTACATGTCGGACAAGCTGTTGGTGCTGCTCTTTGCTTTCCTGATATCACGGACGTGGCACGAGATCGAAAATACGAAAAAATGACTATGTGTCCCAAAGTAACCCCCTACAGTCCCCTACAAAGTACCCTGTCTTACGGTATATATTCACTTTGCATATATTCACAAAAGTTATATTGCTCCACAATCTAACCAACATATTGACAATAAAATATTTTTTCCTGAGGTAGTTGGTTTTATAAGGTGTTAGGCTTCAGCACACAAAGTTTCCTAAGTTTGAGACAACAGTGTGACAGCAGGTTTCAGCAATACACTGGCCTCCGAAGACAACTGACGCCCATCAGATTCGCGCATTGGCCGCTAAATGAGTCTACATGTCGGACAAGCTGTTGGTGCTGCTCTTTGCTTTTCTGATATCACGGACGTGGCACGAGATCGAAAATACGAAAAAATGACTATGTGCCCCAAAGTAACCCCCTACAGTCCCCTACAAAGTACCACGTCTTACGGTATATATTCACTTTGCATAATAGCAATAAAAAATTAGTACAATCCCCTCAGATATCGTCCCTGGGGTTGTTCGGTCAAAATTGAGGTGGCACCTGGCTAAATCGGACTCCGACCCTTGTGATATCATTATAAACCGGAGCCGCACCCTTCAGCCCGCAAAGCCTATATGGACCTGGTCTGGATAATCCGGCAATGAGGCATAATTAACAAGTAACAACGGTAAAAAAAAAGTCTGCCTTCTGCACTTGTTTTCGGAAAATCTCGCGTGAATAAAACTTGATATTTAAATACGTAGGATGGAACTTTAGTATTGGCAACTAGGTATGTACAAATTAAGCAGAAGAGATACAGGGGGTGAAACTTTTATAGCCCTTCAAACAAGTAACCAGCATTGTTTAGCACCCGTTGCTAACGTCCTGAAAACAGCAGAATGCCGTTGGCAGCACCTGTGTTTGTTGATCCTTCGAATGCAGCGGTCTACAGCTTGCTCTGGTGGAATCCACGGAACGGTTCCTTCATCTTGGGGATGAGATCAAAGTCACGGGGACTTCAGTCCCGGGAATATGGAGGACTGTAGAGCACTTCCCAGCGACAGAGAGCAAACGCACCAGCCACAGTGTGCGCACAAGCATTTTCCTTCCATTAGTACGATGCAACAAATTATTTTGTACGATAGACCAGTAACTAAAACATGGCTGTGTTCATCCTGTCACTGTGCAGGCGTGTGATGTTTGTGGGGAGAAAGCATTTGCTCTAAGGTAAAACAGGTATATGACGTATGTGTGGTATACCCTACTTTCATGGGTTCTGCTGCGTGGGGGCTCTACAACAGTGTTGCCACTATTAAAGTATCCCACGTATATGTATCTGCATTTCTATTAGTTGAAAATTAACAAAAATTAAAATTAAAAAGGAGTATCATTTAAAAATTGTAAGCTTTATTAATAATAAACTGGCAGATCTGATAGATCCATAAAAAGGTAAAAATAACAGAATACTAATATTTCAATAATAATCAGATCTAATAATTTTTTTACTTCAAATTTCAACCTTCTTGAAATTTATTTTTCTCATGGTTTCTACACAATTTTGGAAACATTTCCACCTTACTTTACCATTTGACATTTTGCAATTAATTCCTTTACCATTCCATTAAGATGAAAAATATTTAAGTCGTATCGCTGTAAATGTTAGATTACTGTCCTGAGAAATTTTTGGAGTGTAAAGGATAAATTCTTCCTGCCATTATGAGACAAATATTGAGGCAGAATTTCTCGGGCAAACCTTAGACGATTCTAAGGCAGGCCTTTTTTGGAACCTAAGTGCTTCCCGAACACTTTATTCATTGATAACACCATTGACAAATTACAGGTCTCACATGAGGCAAGAGTAGAAGGTAACTACCAGTTACATGGGAACAGCACCATTTTCCGGTGAATGGCTAAAGACATGAATTTGAGGGACCAGGGTGTGAGCTTCGTTGATGATGATCGAGCAGGTATGGCCTAGTGTTGTGACTTTATACTTGGCTGCAAAGCAGGAGGTCTCTAGCACCATTCCCGAGTCGACTAAATAGTTTCGAAGGAGAACAAATATATTTGAGAAAGTGCTTGTTTGTTTATATATATATATATATATATATATATATATATATATATATATATATATATAAAACAGTTCCGTAACTGACTCATTCATTCATTCATTCACTGACTGACTGACATACAACGCACAGACCAAACCGCTGGACCTAAATGGCTGAAATTTTGCATGGCGATTCTTCTAATAGTGTAGGGGTGCACTAAGAAAGATTTTTCAAAAATTCTTTTTAGATTTTTTTAAATTAAATTTTTAAGCTGTTTTTTAAACTTTTTTTACGTTTGCATTTAAAATAATACATTGCTGGTTATAAAATTTATATCACGAGAAAGATCCTAAAAATTCCTTCAAAATGAAATTTTTTTCGAATTTTTACCTCCATTTCCTGATTTTTGGTGAATTTTTAAAGATTAATTTTTAGAATTTAATTTATTAATTGATGATCACGTGATTTCTTTTTCTGGTACTTTCAATAAATTTATCGTCACGTGCGTAACAACTAAATAGACAAAAAAAAAAACATTTTTTTCTTTCTAATGCAGCAGACGATTGGATATTATCCAAAAAAAATAAATATTCCTTATGATTTTTTTATAAATATATATATATAAATATATTTTTACATCAATTGTATATATTGATCGTCTCATTTATTATAAATATATATATATATTTTTTTTTGGCATTAATTGCATACATTTACCGTTGTATTTAATTTGAATGTACTCCGTAGCGAAGCGCGGGTTTTCAGCTAGTATATATATATATACAGTAACCACCGCTTATAGTGATCAGTGGTTATAAGAATCAACCGTTTATAAGAATCAATATCCCAAAAACAAAAACAAATGTATTATTTCCATGTTAAAATTTTCGCTTTAAAGAATCAATCCACCGGTTTTAAGAATCAGCTTACACTCTTCGCTTTCCTTTCATTTTTCCAAAAAAGCCACTTAAACCCTTAAAAGGCACGAAGTTCTTTTTTTTTTTTTTTGTTAAAGAAAAACTGATAAGATGGGATGGAATACAGTCGTAAAATGCATACCTTTCTTTATTAGACATAACATAATAGTTTCCCCTCAAACGCTTTAGCACAATACTGTCCTATTAGCTTCACACGGGGGCATCTTTGCCCGTCCGGGTCCGATCTATTTTTTTCTACCTCCTACATCCTGGTTGCGGCTTCCTGGACCCTGAAACATATAAATGTGCGGCAAAGTGTCCACTATCACTTAGGCAAACGTTACACTAGTAGATTCAGCACGTTATCAAACCGTGAAACGTAAGCTAGAAGGTGAATCTCCTTCTGAGACTATTGGTATTGAAAGTAATACCTCTTTCAAGGTATAAACAGCCTCCTGAGAACTTCATTACGTCAAACTACCATAGAAAACTTTTTCTTGCTCCCTTCCTGTAGTTGAAATGTTAAAACTGTGAAGCAGGTATGTTGTAACAAATATTGGAATTTTTTCTTCTCTTACTATAATCATGTGTATCTACTTATAGGTATATAAATTAAGTTGTATTTTTAAAATTATAAAAAATAATTTTAATAAAAGATAATTAACGTAGATTAAAGAGTATTTTATGGTAAATTATCTAATATATATATATATATATATATATATATATATATATATATATATATATATATATATAAATAAGAATAATATGAAAGAGAAAACCAGTAATAGCTCTAAAGCTACTTGCAGCCAGGAACCAACATCATGTAAAGAAAAGTATGTATAAGGTTTTTGACAGCATTTCTTCATCAGCGGTGTCAATACTGTCTAAAAACCAATGGATTGTTTCTGATGAGTATGATCTATTAAATAAACACACTCAGACACCGTACAATCCATTATTAACAGAAGAATTGATTAATAAATGAATTAAGTTTGAAAAAGTACTTAACCAAAGAACACCAAGCCTGGCGCTAGTCAGAGTGGAAGTTAAGAACTTGTAACCGCAAGATGACTGACGTCATAAAACTTGCAACCATTGAGGTAGTGGATTCTCAGTTACAGACTTACTTAAGTTACCGTATTTTAAGACTATTATTCCTTTAATTATTTAGTTATTACTGTTACTACTTTGAGTTAATTTTATTATTATTTTATTTTACTTATGATTTTTATTTTTATTTTTAGTAGTTATTATTTCTATTTTAACTTATTGTTATGTTTAACATATTAATACAACAGAACAAACTATTCATTAAAACAAAAACAACCAATTATGTTTTTGGATAGACTTACAGGGTAATTATTACGAGTTAGCACAGCTTTCAATTCTATAATATGCTTAATCCTATTGTCTTTAGAACATAGCCCATTTATACGAACTAACTGATTTACAATAATGTTATTAAAAACAGATTTATGTAAACAGGTTAGATAATTTTGAAATTTAACAATATTAAAATTATAATCAGATCTTTTGTCGTATAAGTCAAAAGTAATATATATATATATATATATATATATATATATATATATATATATATATATATATATATATATATATATATATATATATATAGGTGTGTGTCTGTCCAAAACCTAAATTTCGGATATAAGAATCAACCACTTATAAGAATCAAAAACAGTGATAACAAACGTGATTCTTATAAGCGGAAATCACTGTATATATATATATATATATATATATATATATATATATATACTTTTTTGAAATTCTCTGATTTCTCAGAATTCCCAGTTTCTTCTTGACCCGTGGGAACATTGTTCCTTCATATATCTATTAAACTGAAAAGTAAAACTCGGATATTACTGTATCTGAAGAAGAAGAGACACCAGAAATGTGTTCAATCCTTAATTTTCAGAGTAATTTTTAAACATTGGAAAATGTCAGTGAGAACTGGTGCAATATTGCGAAGAAAAATCTGAAGACTACTCTGATGGATACAATAAGGAGTTTTTAAAGAATTCCGGGTAACATTTATTGGAGTTTCAAAAGCCCTAAACAAAGAAATGGGAAATCCGGGGTGTATTGAAAGACATTTTACCTGTTTAATGCCTAATTAATATTTTGATGTTCAATATGTCTATGTGTAGTGTACAGTATAATATTAAAGCAAAGGACTTACCTGCCAGTGGCACAACCAATGGAGGATAGAGAGACGACGATAAAGATCACTACTGGAATTGGTATGACTTTTTCCCCATTGATATTTTAGACCTCTGAGGAGACTGATCTTACATCCCCCCACAGTCTAGAGTAGATATACGCAAACTTTTCTTCCACCGCGACCCACTATCTTTAAATAAAGAGTCACTTGACCCTTATGAACATCATTTGGTCTTAGCGAATTTTTTTTAAATTTTTTAATTAGGAAAATGTTCGCAAAAGATAGAAAAAACAAGCAAATTTTGACAAACCATTTTTAAAATCAATGAACTGTAGATTATGGGTATGTATTAACTTTGCACAGTAAAAATAAAAAAAAAGGTCTACATTTTATTATTTATTTATTTATTTTTTTTTTTTTGGGGGGGGGGGGAGGGGCGGGTGCCAAATCTCATGTGACCAAAACTTCATGTTGAAATATTAATATGTATATGTATTTCATGAAGGTTAAAAATTAGCAAAAATTAAAATAAAAAAAAGAGCATGCTTTTAAAATGATAAGCTACATGTATTAAAACATCGAAAATTATAAACTTCATTTACTTATATAAAATTAAAATAGCAAAAAATGAATAAGATGGGTGCGCACAGACCTCGAATAATAGTTTTTCAATATTTGGAGAATTAATTGAGAGAGCTACTCTCGTGTCATATTCCGTGTTAAGTCTTAACCGTCGTATAGCTTTTATAACAACTCATTTTGAAAATCCACACACACGCAGATAGGTAGAAGCGATGTAAGTATATCCTTGCAAGACTGTTTGACACCTTATAAGACAAAGTCATATAATATAATTTCTAAAATATAAAAAAATTAAATAAAAATATTAAAAATATGTAATTATATATAATTTAAAGCATATTTTTTAATTAATTAATTCAATTATATAAATTGACTTCAAACTATCCGTGACCCCTTTCATTTTTTTCGTAACCTCTCTGTGGGTGGCAACCCACAGTTTGCACTCTACTGGTCTAGAGGGATGATCAATGTGTGTCTCAAATTCACAATTATATATATATATATATATATATATATATATATATATATATATATATATATTTATTTATTTATTTATTTATTTATTTATTTATTTATTTATTTCGCCACCCTTATCTACACATATACCAAATAACAAAGAATATAATCATATGTTAAATAAATTCTCTATACATGAGGCAAGTTCAGTGTTTCACAATCTGTACTCTTTCCCGCAAAGGTAAAATATTTTGTCTTACCTTTAATACAGTCTCTGAAACAGATGTTTCCTCATCTGCAATCAGCATTTCTCTAAAAGAACCGTGTCAAAAAATCGAACAATCCCTTATTTTTTTTCTGATTTACTTTGACACTTTAAAGTTGGGAAATCTTTAAAGGAAATAGAAAGTTAACGAAACACGAAAAATTAAACGAACGGTTTCTTTTACACTATCATAAAAATTATTTATTGACTGGAATACAACAAAAGAAAACCATTGATTAAACACAACTCATGCTCGTCTACTTGCTTAATCGTTTACATTTCTTTCACGTTCGCTTTCGCTATATAAAAGATGCAAAATGGTTAAAAATATTGTTTCCGTATTTACTTCTTTTTTTAAAAAACAACTTCCGCACTTATTTATTTGTACATTTTTCCTCTGTAAAATTAAAATAATTTTTATTGTTTAGTTGGCATTAAAATACAAATCCATAATTCGTATAAATTTAATTCAGAAAATATAAATTTATATGTATGTTCAAAAATAAATTTAAGTTCGGATGAATATTTGGAAGCTATGAAGTCAAATTGTGAATGGCATTAAGAGAAGTGCTATTCTAGAGATACGTTATTACAAAATTACCTGTTTAAGTATTAAAAAATTAAGACAATATCAGACCCATTTTTTTCATAGGATTTTTCTGAATATTTCATTAAAAATCCGCAAGTATAGAAATAAATATATTTGTTTACAATATGTGAGCAGAAACTTTTTTTGACATATCACTACACGGATCTAATTTTTCATGATGTGAATCGATTAATTTTAAAATTTATTTCAATCATTTTATAATTGATATTTTTTGCCAGTATATTAAAAACAAGTATAATTTTAAAATTTTCATTTTCAAAATAATTGACGAAGATAATAAATTGAAGATAATAAAATGACTTAAAAATTATGTTTCAAAACAATTCTTGTATACCCTAATAGGTATTTTTTACATTCCTATGTGTGGTATTTTGTTAAAATAAGAAATATGTCATAAAAATTAAATTCCGTAAAAATGCACTCCAATGGAAAATTAAGTATATTCTAAGTAAACATTTTAACTCCAGTATTTTGTTTTCAGAATATTTCCAGTGACAGTTTCAATAGAATTAATTAAAGTAATACACCTTTTAAATGTTTCTACAGTCATTAATAAAACATTCTTAACTTACAGTTCATGTTTGGTAAAACTGGATGCATGATAGACAATTTTCTGTTTTAGGCTTATATAACCATTTTTTGGAATCGTCTATCCAAAAGTAAATAAAAACAATTGGAACTAGAATTCGAAACAGAACCAGTTTGCCCTCATTGGTGAAACATACCACTTGAAAACTACAGGGAATTTCAGTAAATATAATTCAAAAAGTCAAAGGATGGCAACATTTTTGCTGCATCCATTAGCGCATGAAGAATCTTTACTGATCTTCATCATCCGCTCCACAGATCTCGGCATCGTTTCACATCAGGATGAACTCCGTCAGCTCTGTGACATCAACACACAGGACATCTTCCGCTATATTTCATTGTCAACAATCATAACTACCCACACGCTCGCGGTACATGACAACAAACCTCGTTTGCCACCCACCAGAGAGTTTACTTCGAGCTGGTGTACTTGGTGACAGCTTTGGTTCCTTCGGACACGGCGTGTTTGGCGAGTTCTCCCGGGAGCAGCAGGCGGACAGCTGTTTGGATCTCCCGACTGGTGATGGTGGAGCGCTTGTTGTACTGTGCCAAGCGCGAAGATTCCGCCGCGATGCGCTCGAAGATGTCGTTTACGAAACTGTTCATTATGGACATCGCCTTGCTGGAGATGCCGGTGTCCGGATGAACTTGCTTCAGCACTTTGTAGATGTAAATGCTAAAGCTTTCCTTCCTGCGCTTCTTGCGTCGTTTCTTATCACCCGCGCGCACGGCTTTTTGAGCTTTGCCGGCTTTTTTGATGGCTTTACCGCTGGGCTGAGGTGGCATTTTTTTTCACTGTAAACCTTCCCTTTCTGGGTTAATAGGTTCAAAATGATGGGACGGAATTTTGTTGTTGTTGTTTTTTGAAAAGGAGTCCTAGATTGGTTGAAACTATAGGATAGTCAATGGAAAACTTTATTCAGCCTTATTTAACGGCTGTCATATAAAATGATTGAAGATTATATCGTTATAGCTTTCAAAATGAAATATTTTGGATGAAATGCCCAGAATAAATCACGAGTAGGTTTCAAAATGAAATTGTTAAGTCCTGCCGCTGTTATTTCCTTTTAATAACTATTGTCACACAGCAGTTTATCTTTAATTGTCCCCAGGGAGAGCAGTTAAGTACGTTTCAAAATAAACGCTGCTTACCGATTACCGGGAAAATTGTTACGTTGGCGAAAACTTCCGAACTGAGCTGTGTTTCGTTGCCGGCCCTTGGCAACAATTCTATAAAGGAACACGCCAGGATTGTAGAGGCAAATTTTTCGGCTGTCTTAGAAGACTCTGCTAGTCGCTAGACGAATAGAATTTCGGCGTCCCAGAGCTCCCTCCAATAAAAGAGCTCTACAACATCTATGAATATTTTACGACGGATCGATCCGCACCCGCGTGCTGACCAATGAATGTCTCTCCGGATGCGGATCCGTCCAATGGAAGCCACACTGGCCCATCGATCGGTTTGGATGTCACTCATGTCCTGCAGGAGGGAGAGGTGTGTTGCCTGGAGGGGAATGTTCTGTAAATCACAATTTCACCGGTAAACGGCCATTTATCGATCTGCTCAGATTCCCCGTCCGATAAAAAGAAAAAAAAATGACGAAATGAATTAGTGAAAGTTGAAAGGGTTAGCGCATTTACGCTTGGGATGAATTTATCTACATGGTTACTCAAAAAAAAAGGTTGAAAAACAGAGGCGAGAAATACAAGTGTATGAAGCTGCAATTTTTTATAGCCATTTTATGTATTAAAGTAGAGCTAATAATCTTAAATTAATAGCACGAGAGAGCCAATAAGCGTAAATTAAATATCGTGAGAGCGCTAAATAACTTACATTAATACCGGGAGAGAGCTAATAAACCTAAATTATCTTGTAGGGAAGATAAGACATAGGTTTCCTAAGAAACTTCCGCTGTGACTTTTAAACGGAAAAATATATAAAAAAATGCATCCATATGTTACAAATTTCTGCTTGAATAGCACTTATTTCAGTCGTCAGTCTCTTTAGATCTCGTGTGGGGAAATATCATAGCGTTCGACCCACCAGCCGTTTCAGAAAAAAACTAGTCTTTATTTCAATGTACCTATAGTATCAGTTTAATATAAAAGAAAGTAAAAATTCCGTAGCGCACACACAGGACGCAGTTTAGAGTCAAAAAACACCCCAGGGACCTAAACACCAGGAGAAAATGAAATAAATACGTAATTCCAAAATTAATTTTTATCAATCCTTCAGCGTCTTGAGCTCCCACAAAGTGGGCTCGGGCTCCAGTCTTGAATAAGGCATGGACGTTCCCGTGCTGTCCCCTCATAGAGAGTCGTATATTCCCCTTATATGATAATAAAGTAGTCGACAAATCCCCCAAGGAGGGACCAATGTCGCTAGGACAAAAATACCTGCCCCGTAGATATTTAAAAAAAATAATAATAATAATAAATAAATAAATAATCATCCCCCCCCCCCAACCACAGAAAAACGGAAAGTAGTGTCCTGTCTCCCGAAACGGTAAATCTTCCTAGAAAACGATTTTAATGGCGTTATTGCATAAACTACTCTGAATAAATTAAGGCTACACGGAGAATGGCACATAATATCGTTCTGATGTAACAAGACACTTACTCAACGTCAATTAGCTTCCAGGCAGAATGCACAGGTATTTTTAGGAGGCTGCGAAGAACGTTTATATACGCTTACGGTATAATACAGTGGGTGTTTCATGGAATTCTTAGGGTCCGTCCGATAATAGCCCGGGTCCGCAAATACTGTCTTTTTTTTTTCTTTCTTCTACCAGAATCCATCAAAAGCTTTTTTTCGTATCCATTATTAGGCTCGAAAAAATACCAACGAAATCCATGATTAGACATTATCCAAACAGGATATATTTACACAGCTATCGAGTAGTGCACTTTAAGAATCGCTCAGACAAAAAATACAGTAAAACATCATTTATACGTACCAGAGAAAAATGAAAAGTATAACTGTGAATAACATATAAATGCAATTTTAACCAAAAAGTATGAAAAATATATACTTTTGTCAAAATATACTGATATCAAATAAAAGCAGATACTTTCATCAACTAATTAATAAGAGTGTTAAATTTTGCTTAAGTTTTCAAATTTATTGATTTTCATGGCTGTCACAGTTTGTCATCTTAATTTTTTCTCTTGTTATTTAAGTGACGTGTGAAAATTTCGCTTACGGTGTCATTGAAATCCTTTTAATGTACTCGTTCCTGTTTTTCTCACAGTTAAAGACAATTTATTTATTTATTTATTTTTTATAGAAACCAATTTTATAGTTTCAGTCGAAAAAAGGAAACATGCTCCACACTAGTTTATATAAGCTACTCGATCCGATAAGAATTTTTGGTAGTCACATTAAAATTTCTAGCACATGATCGAATCACTTATCGGTCATTGTTGTCTGCTCGCATGGTGAAACTTACGGGACGAGAATCCGCAAACAATGCGGTTTGTTTTTACTGCAAATGAAGCGTTGAGAACCTTATTACCCTCGGATAACTAGCTTCAATTTGGCGCATCAATTGCTTTGCAGCTTGTCTAATTGGCCTCGAGTATACGCTGTTGATTCATATAATTGGCGCGTTGTACGAACACTCGATACGTAAAATATCAGCGATAATTCATTGATACTTCATACATTACGAAAATGAACTGTGGTTTTCGCTGAAAACGTGTTTTTAGGGGTGAGAGAATGCAAGTGACTAATATCAGTCCCCCCTCCCCCCTAAAAAAGTATTATTTTTGCTTCGAGGAACTCTGTTCAAGGCGAAATAGGATGGTCCTCCTTCAAGCAGCACCATATGCTGTCATGGAAACGCTAGTCAGTTATCAGGCGTAACCCTAATCAGGTCTTCGGGTGACTCAGCGAAGACTACAGTTTGTTCAGAGGGGGAAATTTATATAGCGATTCCGCGCGCAGTCACCGGGCTTTTATTTTTTCGTTTGTTTATACTCGCAGCGGAGGCATCGATTTGCCTTAATTACAATGCAATTAGTCTTAATTTAGGGGCATCATAAATCGCACTATCTCTGGCCATCGTAGTAAGCCCAGCTAGGCTGGAATATACGCGAGTTATATAATTATTTCCGATTTTATTTATTTTTTTTAATGTTATACTGTAATGACGAAACTGTTAGGTTAATATTTAAAAAAAAAATACGGTAGCTATATGACAAAAAGAAATATTTTTTCAAAATATATAAAAGTAATAAATTTTGTTCATTTGTTTCTATGAAAATATCGCACCTCTGCTAGAAGGCTGCCAGGGCTATAGTGTTACATCTCAAAATTGCCATATTTTCAGGAAGAGCTATTTAATTTCTTCTTTAGCTCTTCCTGAAAATATAGCTAGCAGATGACCTCTGCTAGAAGAGCGTTACATTTCAAAATAGCTGTATTTTTCAGGAAGAGCTAAAGAAGAAATAAAATAGCGCTTCCTGAAAATATGGCTATTTTGAGAAGTAACACTTTTCTAGTAGAGGTGCGATATTCTCAGCTGAAAAATGGGGGAGGGAGAATAGAAGGGTTTGCCAAAAATGTGAGAAGGGGTGTTCACGCATCTCCAATATTCGTAACTACTGTTTCAATGTCTGTCACAAGTCTTACATTTTCCCCAACGCGATATGCACTTCTCTTGACGGACATTTGCTCACCACACCGCGAATTTTATTGGCCTTAGGGCACCATATAAGCGAACCAACATTTTTCCGTATGAGGGTACGGCACGAGAACATCCAAGCCTTAGTCGGGATGTGAACCCGAGCCCATTCCGTAGAAGACCATGAAGCTAACTACTATACGCGTTGTGGTCGGCAGTCTTAGAGGATTACAGCATAAAATACGCATAGAGGCACGCACTTTATGCAATACTAAAGGTTTTAACGTAGGATTGTGTTCCTCCATGACGGTCCTTCGGAAAGTAAAATTTCAGACGCTAAAACCGTCCGTCCATCCGACCTCGCGAGTTATAATTTTGGCAACGTGCCAAACCCACTCTGTATCGCTTCGACAAGCAGTAAACAGTTAAACAGAAAAGTACCAAAATGTGTTAAAAATTTTGACATACATATATGTATATATATATATATATATATATATATATATATATACATACATACATACATATATATAGATACATATATACATAACACATACATACATATATACATGCAAAAGAGGTAAGCAAAGATAAGTAATCCTACGTTAATAACCCGTGGTAGTTTCGTTAGAAGAGACTACCTGAAATTTTTTTTAGGAAATTAGTATGCCACTCGCGGTGTGTTCATAGAATTTAAAGTAATTCCAATACTGAACCAAAATGAAAGTTTAGTTATTTATTTATTTTTTAATATTTCAATTCGTTTGTGTTATCACTGTTTCAGGAAATGTAACTGATTGTTTTTTATTATTACGAGGAGTAGCTTATTTAAGCTCAAGAAATAATGCTTTTGACGACAATATTTTTTGTCCAAGATTTATCTTTCAAAAATATTCATACCATTTCCGCCTCTTTTTCATCGGCTATGAGCCAAAGGAAAAATGATATCAGCTTCCGTTTCTTTCATAAAAATTTTGAGTCATGAATTTCGACATTTACTGAAAAGTTTTTAAATTCTCTAATTTTGCATAAACCACCGATATCAATAGTTTTTCAATAATCATTGAAAATTAATAAACTATTTCTATAAAGGATACTCAATTTTTTATAGTTTTTTTTCTATAAAATAAGTTATTCGCATTTTTAGATTTAAGTTTTAAATATCTAGGAACGCCGAGTTATAGAATTTAAAGTGAAAATAGTTTTGCCGGAAACAAAAAATTCCGCTTTCAACCGATAGATGGAAGTGATGAAATTTTAATCATACGTCATGGCAATCTAACATTAATGACGTCAAAACTATGAAATATAATTAAAAACACCTGCATCTCGATAGTAAATCATCGATTTTAAGGACACTTGTTTTAATATGCTTCTACTTTCAGGGCTATAGTATTTTAACTAATACGGCGCTGCTGCATACCGTTTTTGCAGTATTGAATTACAATACATGTAGATAGCATGACATGCAGAAATATTAATAAGAACTGACATTTACGACAGAATTATAAGATTATGAAAATAAAATTTATTTACCTTTAAAAGCGCATATTCATGCCTAATTGATATGATTTTCGTCCTCTCAAAAGCGAGATAGATTTGTTCTACTGCCTGTTTTAAGGCTGCTGTGTACTAACCCTATTGGATTTGCTCACCTCAGTGTTAACTTATGGAGAAAATTTGTCTACAATTTACAGCTACATAAATGTTGAAAATCCAATAAAAATGGCATTTTCAGATAGCCTGAACTTTTCTGCACCTCGTAACAGAATTAATTTTATAAATTTCGTCCATCAAAAATTTCCGAGCGTTTAAAACACACTATATACCAGATTTTTTCCCCGGATAATTTAAATTAAAAAATATTATTTGCTTTAAAAAAAAAAACGAAAAATGACCCAATGAGTAAAATTTCTTTCTCTATTACGAAGTTAAAAAAAAAAATAATCTAAGTCGGAAATCCTTGGACAAATTTTATTCATAGGTTAACACTGAAGTGAGCGAATCCAATAGGGTGGTACACAGCAGCCTTAACGATCAGATGTAATCTAAATCAGTACTAAATAATTAGAATGTGTGGTATTTTAAAATGAAAAGTACTGTTTTAAAAACACTTATGTCAGTATTCAAGAATTTAAGTTAAATTAATAAAACAAAACTTCACTATTTTATCTTCATTTATTGGTAAACATAAAAACAAAATTACTAATAGAAACAATAAATATCATCACAAATTTACTCTCATCAAAATGAGTATTCCTAGAAGAGTCATTCTCTCCCCAGTGCACGTTTTTATATGTTTAGTTCTTGTCGTTTTCTTTGAATAGATATTTATTTGATCAAGAATATTCTTTACAACTTGGCCATCAAAATGAAGTGAAAATGCAGTAAAAGCTCGTTTTTCCGGATCAGATTTGTAGACATTATTTTTATGTAATGTTCACATTAGATAATTTTTATCTATGACAGCAAGAACGTAACTACAAGTACGCCAACTTGGCCATCAAAATGAAGTGAAAATGCAGTAAAAGCTCGTTTATCCGGATCAGATTTGTAGACATTATTTTTATGTAATGTTCACATTAGATAATAATTTTTATCTATGACAGCAAGAACGTAACTACAAGTACACCAAATATTCGCTTTTTAGTTTGATTCAGTGCACAGTTACTGCATAGATTGTACAATAAATTAAGAGTAATAAAATGCTTTTTGTTCAGTTTAAGAAAGCTTTACTAGACTTGCCAGTTCTTTGTTAAAAAATGATGTGAAAAGTTATTTTTATATTTTTTAATGTCTTGTAAACAATACTATGTAATTTTGTTACAAAACATAGTTTTTTATCGCAATAAACGGTAAGTCTGCTCAGTGGCGTAGCGAGCATAACTGGCGCCCGGGGCACGATACCTTTGTGGCGCCCCCCCTGAAAAACATATAGTAATATAATATATAGACCCTATATTGGCGCCCCCGATAAACATATAATAACATAATATAAACCTTATATTGGCTCTACCCCCCGAAAAGCATATAGTAACATAATATTTAGACCTTATGTTGGTGCCCTCCCCTAAAAACATATAGTAATATAATATATAGACCTTATATTGGCGCCCCCCACAAAATAATATAGTAATATAATATATATACCTTATATTGGCGCCCTCCCCGAAAAACATATAGTAATATAATATATAGACCTTATATTGGGGCCCTCCCCTGAAAATATATAGTAATATAATATATAGACCTTATATTGGCATCCACCTCGAAAACATATACAGTCGAACCCCGTTATAACGAACTTCAAGGGACCAAAGGTTTTGTTCGCTATAACCGGTGGTTCGCTATATCCGAACCATTAAGAAAAATGTTAAGAGTTCACAAAATGTATAACTCATTAGTTACCATATGTATTCAATAATGATGTATTGAAAGAATGATAAAATCTATTAAAAATAATCATTAATGAATTAAATTGACTAAAATCGATTACATTAAACTGACACAATACTAATTAAATTAACTAAAAATGAAAACAAATGAAAACAAACTGATTTTATCCTTAATAGTTGCTCACTGCTTTGATACAGAAATAATCGGTAATCTTCTGCTGACGTGATGCCGATTTCAAAAACATTTTACCCAAACACATTACTCTTTCTTCCACTGTTTGTGTTGACAAAAACTTATTATTTACACGCATCGCTGCTGTAGCATCTGAGATGGTGGAGGTTTCGTCATTTATATGCTCCTCTTCATCAGCATCAGAAGCAGAATCTTCGATTTCAGAATGATTCATTTTAATTTCTTCCACCATATCTTCATCAGTCAGATTTTCACACGTAATGACTTCATCATCACGATTCGAACAACTGCACGCCACAATCTGAGAAGGATGAAATTTTGTGCTTTTCTATCCACATCGCGATAGGTAAATCTTCATCATCTTCTTCAACATTCTTTGCTTCTTCAACATTCGTTGTATGTTCAACATTCTTAAAAAGTTTAAAAATTTAAAAAAAAAATTCAGTTGTCGACTGAAATAAATGTTCGTTATAGCCGATTCTTAAGATTTCGGGGGTTCGCTATAAAAGGATAAATTTGCTTTAAACACAGAAGGAAAACGGCGGGACCAAAATTTTCATTCGTTATATCCGGGAGTTCGTTATATACCAGGTTCGTTATAACGGGGTTCGACTGTAGTAATATAATATATAGATCTTACATTGGCGCCCCTCTGCGAGTGGCGCCCGGGGCATGATAGACCCCCTTGCCCCCCCCCCTTTGCTACGCCACTGAGTCTGCTTAGTTAAGGATTTTGTTTTGCTTAATACCCATATTACCCGGATTGCTTATGGTCCCAGTTAGACCGGATAAAGAGGTTTTACTGTAGTACATTCACAGGCTTTCAAGCTTTGCAAGAAAAATGTTGTACAGGAAATGCTGTAGAATTAACATCCCTAGGAATTTCCTATCTCATCCTACTCATCCTTACCATTGTGGTTCTCCATTTCCGATTTCTCATTACTGCCATCCTGTTTGCTTCGACTTCTTTTTTTTTTTATAGTTTCCCCATGTTTCGTTCACCGGATTATTACTTAGTTAACCGTTTTGAAGCGTCTCTTTCGTCATCGAAAATGGACATTATCTGGATCAGCAATGCGAAAACTTTTTTCGACCGCGACACATTTTGTTTAGATAAAAAAATCACGCTACCCCAATGAACATTTTTTGGTTGTAGAAAAATGTTAACAACACACAAACAACAAAAAAAATGAAAGAAGAAAAAAGCAAATTTTTAAAAACTATTTCCAAATTCAATGAACTGTAGATTTTGGATATATATTTACTTTGCATAATAACAATTTAAAAAAAAAAGTCTTTCTTTACCATCCACGCTTGGTTTTTGTCAAATCTCATGTGAAAATTAGTGACTAAAACTTCATACAAGGTCCTCCCATAAAGTAACCGGACAATTTTTTTATAAATAAGAAAAATATTACTCACCTTCAAATAAATTTATCTCCTTCAAAATAATCGCCAAGGATACAATTTTTCCAATAATTATTTTTCCAACGTTTATACAATTTTTCCAACGTTTTTTCAAGTCATCGAAACACTGTTTATAGGCGTTGGAACTAACAGTTCGCAAAATACGCGTAACATTTGATTTAATATCCGAGACGTTTTCAAATCTCTGTCCTTTCATGGTCATCTTAAGCTTCGGAAAAAGGAAAAAAATCAGCTGGCGATAAGTCGGGAGAATATGGTGAGTGATTTATCACTGTAATTGAATGCTTAGCAAGATATTGTGGTACAGAAATTGCTGTATGGGACCTAGCATTATCGTGTAAAAGAAATCATTGCCCAGAATCAAACAGTTCCTTCCTAACTCGCCTTATCCTGTTCTTAATTGAAAAAACATCCTCTTGTAAAAATACTGATTAATTGTTTGATTTTCAGGAACAAATTCGTGGTGAATAAGTCCTTTGTAATAAAAAAATGCAATCAGCATCACCTTAGTCTTTGATTTTGACATCCATGGTTTTTTTTTTTTTCGGGAGAAGACAATCCTTTCCGCTATGCACTTTGTCTTTTTGTTTCTAGGTCGTACTATAGACACCAGGTCTCATCTCCTGCTATAATACACTTTAAGAAATTGTTGTCCTGTTGAGCAGTAGTCAGCAAATCTTCACAGCAAGCTTTTCTATCTTCTTTTTGCTGTTCTGTCAAAATCCGAGGCATAAATCGAGCACAAACTTTTTTCATTTTCAGATTTTCAATTAAAATTAATCTACAGCTTTCTTTGCTTATCCCAAGCATGTCTGAAAGTTGCTGAGTTGTTACACGTCTATTAGCTTTTACCAAAGAACGAATTTTCTCCACATTTTCCTCATTCTTTGAAGTTGAAGGGCGCCCTGTCTTTGGTTCATCCCCAATGCTTTCTCGCCCACATTTAAAGCGGTTGTACCACTCGTACACTTGTGTTCTCGATAACGATGCATCACTATATACTGTTCGAATCATCTCTAAAGTTTTGGAAGCAGATTTACCTAATTTGTAACAAAATTTAATGTTACAACGTTGTTCTATTCCGAAGCAAATTTTTTTGTACAATGCCTTCTCAGTAAATTAAAATTACTACGGAGTTTTGATATGCAAACGACTAAATAACCAGTTTAAACTGGCTTTAACAAGAGTTGAGATGCCACTCTTTCTATCCAGGCGATTATTCTTTCATTTTTTTATTTTATCGTTTCATCTTTTAATTTGTCCGGTTATTTTAAGGGCGCACGTTGTATTTAAATATTAATTTTTTGATTGTAGCAAAATATTAAAAAAAAGGAAAAAAGAAATAAGAAATAAGCAAATTTTTAGAAACTATTTTCAAAATCAATGAACTGTAGATTTGGGGTGTATATTGATTTTGCATAGTAACAATTTTAAAAAAGTCTTCCTTTACCATCTACGCTTGTTTTTTGTCAAATCTCATGTGATAATTAGTGACTAAAACTTCATATTTAAATATTAATATGTATTTTAATTTCATTTCAGTAAAAAATAATTAAAATTAAAAAGAGCATGTTTTTAAAATTATAAGCTTGATATTAAAACATTAAAATTTATACACTTCATTTATCTAATAAAAACTGAACTAGAAAAAAAATTAATGAGATGGGTGAACCTGGACCCTCTGATAGTATTTGTTCAATAGTTGGTGAAATAGTTGAGAATGCTACTCTCATAGCATTGTTGTTTAGTTTTTATAGTTACCAATTTTAAAAACCCACTGTCGCACATTTAAGTGAAAGCGAATGTAGCCTTGTAAGACCGTTTGACACCTTATTTAACGATATCATATCATATACAGTGTCTCCCAAAAGTGTTCGTACACTTACGATTTTCAATGAAATAGGGGTCTATCCATTAATTAAAATGAATATTTCAGAATGGGTATTTAATAATAAGATCTATAATCTATTCTTAACAAAACTACATAAAATATTTTTTAAACATAGTAAAACTTTATTTTTAAGAAACCAATAATCAAAAAGTAACAAAAATTTTATCTCACAAAAGTCCTCGTACACTTGTAAAAAAATCTCTACATATTAGTAAATATTCTAATTTTTTGTCAAATTAATATTTAGTAGGATATCCATTAGCATCCACAACAGCTTTTAAACGTCTGGGAATAGATTGCACTAGTTCTTTTGTAATTTCTGCATTAATGTGCATCCATTCTTCCATCATAATTGGTTTTATTTCGCTTTTCGTGTGAATGTCGTGTTTTCGTACTCAAACCTCCAGTTCTCTCCAAATAGGGTTTAAATCTGGCGATTGAGGTGGTGTTTTCAAAACTTGTTGACAATCATAAAGACACCAGAGGTGAACGTTGAGAGCCGTGTGCTTAGGATCGTTATCTTGATAAAAAAAACAAAGTTGTTTCCAATACCCAAATTTTGGGCTGATAATTTTAAATTGTCTCTTAAAATATTTATATAAACAGCATGATTCATTATGCCATCAATAAATACCAAATTACCTAGTCCTGATGCTGACATGCACCCCCACACAAGGACACCTCCACCGCCATGCTTAACTATTCCTACTAAGTTCTTGGAATTAAGTTCCTCATTTTTTCTTCTTCATACGATTATACGCCCATCGGGACCAAAAATGTTAAACTTGCTTTCATCGGCAAATAAGACATTATTCCAATACGTTTGGGGCTTATTTATCATTGATAGTGCGAAGGAAAGTCTAAGATTTCTGTTTTTCTCACTCACAAAAAATTTTCTACGGGCAGAACGCCCATGTAATCCAGCTGCTCTGAGAACTCGTATTCTGCAGAAGAAATTCTGCAGAAACTTTTACAGCACTCGAACGTGAATTTTTCACAAATTTTCTAATTATAAATCTCTGATCACGTTTTGTTAACTTTGCCGGACGGCCTTTTCTTTCCTTGTTTCGATCCAATTTTCTTCTTTAAAGCGTTTTTTCACATACTGCACAATAGAATGGGATAACTTAAGTAATTTAGCAATATTCCGAACTGATTTACCACTATTATGAAGAAAAATAATCAATTTTCGAATGCTGTTTGTTGTTTCTTTACGACTACGAGCCATTTTTAAATAATAAATAGAATATTACGGAGTAGGCAAGCAAAAATTAATGCCAAACGATATTTTAAATGCCACCACAATTCAAAAATAAAAATAAAGCGCTAGACGATAATTTTAATTATGAATTCATCCGAAAATATTTCAGTGTATGATGACTTTTGTGAGATAAAGTTTTTGTTACTTTTTGATTACTGGTTTCTTAAAAATAAAGTTTTAGTATGTTTTCAAAATATTTCATGTAGTTTTGTTAAGAATAGATTATAGATCTTATTATTAAATACCCATTCTGAAATATTCATTTTAATTAATGGATAGACCAGTGGCGTAGCTAGAACTTTTGCCGCCCGGGGCGGTCTCCAATTTGCCGCCCTTTCTAAGTCAATCAATTGGTGGTTTTTATAAATTAATAATTGTAACTGAGACAAACTATAGGTTGGGAACTTTTTTACCATTGGATGCCACATTTAAATTAGGCAGTAATAAAGGAGGCCGCTTGAGTTGATATGTACCTATAAATGCAACTTTTATAAAGACCACAAGAAACTTACGGAGGTCGCAGTTTCCCCACCTATGAGACAAAACATATACCTAATTTATAAAAAAAAATTCCATAAAATATGTTTTATTTTATATTTTTATATTTATAAATAAAAATAAATAATTTCATTTCTTTTGGATAAACAAACAAATTGTACACATATGTGTATGTAAACAAAACATATTTATATATTTACTCTTCTAACTTTCATAGTAGAAAAATCGTGTATAATGCTCTCAAAATTTATATTATTTGTAATTTCTTGTTCTATAGACAATATTGCAAGATTTTGTAGTCTTAAATCTCTCATTGTGGATAACTTTTTATCAACTTCAATTTGGAGAAGCTCCTTTCGCAACTAGCGACACTGATAGCAATTGTTAAAAAATTCTTAGCAAAATTACAATGTTAGATACAGAATTTTCCAATCTATACTGTTGAATAAATTTTACTAGATCAAAAGGACCTTCCTTCCCGTCTTTCCAACGTTTTGCGTCTTCTTGTAGTGCAAGTACAGCTATAAAAACCTGGATCCTTTTTCTTTCAATATAGAACTGTTCTTTATCAATGTCAATAAAGTCATTTATTTGACATTCAAATTCTTCATTTAGCAAGTTATATGGTATTATACACGAATATTTTCTTGCAATATTTCTTGCATATATTTCCTTTCATCGTAATAGAATGCTTTACGAAAAATCATATGAAAGCCACATGTGAGCACATGAAAGCCACGTAGCTGGCAATTTAGAAATATTCAATTAAACACTTTAAAAAAAATGTAAGAAAATTTTGCGGTTATATTAGGTATTCGCTTTGAAAAGCACGCTACCGTACACACACTTTTGAACGGTAAATAGTAATATGTAAAAGATATTTACTGCACTATCTAGATAGTGCAGCAAATAAATTAAAAAATTGTTTGTTATTGATCGAATTTATAATTAAATTCGATAAAGTTGCAAACTCGAAGCATGCGTAGTGATATGTTCAAAACTGTGTACGGTAGAAATGAATATTTCTAAATTGCCAACACACGTGGCTTTCATGTGCTCACATGTGGCTTTCATGTGATTTTTCGTAAAGCATTCTATTCGATGATAGTGTTTTAATTTCTGTTTAATATTTACTTTTAAAAGTACTTTTATAACGATTTGTATTCTATTCGATTTCTTATTTAAATGGTGTGACGTAACATATCGGCCAGCCTTTTTTTAAATTTCGTAATGTCGGAATGATTATATTTAGATGTAAATTTCAAGCTAAGTAACTGAATTTGACATTTTAATTGTGTTTAATTGAATATTTATTTGCTTAAAATTGTTCTTTTGTTCATACCGATTTTTCGTAAAGCATTCTATTACAATGATAGTAATATTATCTGTTTTGCAATCCAACGTGTTGCAATTTAGAACATTTAAATTTACTTGAATGTTTTCAGTCTGATTTGTTAATTTTAAATTGTTAAATTAAAATTAACAAATTTTGGTGGTAAAACGATTTTGTAGGTTACGTAAGTTACGTCGTTACTTGACAGATCGTTACACAGAACACGGCAACTATTAGATTAATTAATTTATAGTAATAGATTAAATATAAAATACCACCGAGTAATTAACCCAAGTATTCAGTTACAATTAAAATTCTTACAATTAACATTAACTAATTACTTTCAATAGTTATGTACAAAAGTAAACGCATTCAATTATAGCTCAAAACATTAACAATTTCAGTAAACAACCGAAAGTCATATACAAAGATGCGTGCGTTCATTTAAAAAATCATACAAATTACTCACGCGCAAAAAAATTTTGCACGTGTATTTCAATTTAATGTACATATATTATATACTAGCCGGGCTTCGCCCGGCTATACTCGGGTTTCGCTCAGCTACGCTCAAGCCATCAAAGGAAGACGATGAATGAATCAAGTGAATGAATGACTCAATCGTTCTTTACAACCCAAGCGGAGAATTTGCCGTTCTTCGCGTTTGTAGAACCGCGTAGAAAATTTGTGTTAAGTATCGTTCTTTAAAATTCAATTAAAAATCGAAATTTTAAGATAGAGACTTGAAATGAGGTTTATATGAATGAGAAAGCTTTCATCTTCCAGATGATGTAAATATTTTCTTTGTACGATAAAAACTCGAAGAGCATCGACCGTAGATCCTCAAATTGCGTAAATTTCTCGAAAAAGTGGGTTTAATATTTTGATGAAAATATTAGTCTGTTTTAAATTAATTTTTAAACAAATGAGGTCTTGTTTGAAGGAGAAATATCTGTAGTCTTAGATTGTAAAAACATCAAAATTCTACGATCATTTTTTGCCGAGATATCGTAATCTGAAGTTAAAAAAACATAAAAATCCCAAAAAACATAAAATAATTAATTTTCTAGAATAAAATTTAAAATCCGGGCTTCGAGGTGCGCTTTCCCATAGTCTGCACTACCCGTGTGCCAAATTTCATGGCTGTAAGTTTCATAGGCT
This sequence comes from Dolomedes plantarius, assembly GCA_907164885.2. Lineage (NCBI taxonomy): Eukaryota > Metazoa > Arthropoda > Arachnida > Araneae > Dolomedidae > Dolomedes > Dolomedes plantarius. The sequence goes on along the minus strand of OU015493.1, from coordinate 133,526,395 downwards.
GCACACACGCACACATTGAGGCGTTACACCCGGAGAGTGTGACCGACAGACAGAACCGGACCTTGCTTTATTAATATAGATTATGATATATATATATATATATGTATAAATAGGCTATGTATAAATATATTAAGGAAAAATAAAATACATAAATTAACAATTTCATCTGTTAGTTCAACCATTCTATTACAACGAAATTAGCAATTTTAGCCTATATTAATTTTATCAATTTGATCCCATAGAAAATGTTTTTTTAATTAATTTATTTATTTATGTGTTGTTGTGGATCTTTGGTTAGTTTAGGTACACAATTTGATCCGGTAGGCAACGCTGCAATCGCGTTTCAGAATTTTTTTTTTTTTTTCATGAATTTTAAAGCTGTATACACGTGCATTGAATAACAATTAACTTAACCTACAAATTTGTTAAACAAATGATTTTGGTGTTTTTAATTTCTGTTTATTATTGTATTTTTGCATGTGAGATTAATATAGGCTGATATTTTATGAAACGGTCGCTCCGGAAGGGTTAGGGCCTGTTCACATAGGAGTCCGTTGCGTTGCGTTAAGGAAAAGATGACGTTGAGACGGAAATAAACCAATCATAGGCGTTAAAAATTTCATTGCTAATCGTTTGGAGGCATATGATTGGTTTATTTTCGTCTCAACGTCATCTTTTCCTTAACGCAACGCAACGGACTCCTATGTGAACAGGCCCTTACTTGACAGATCGTTAGGGCCTGTTCACATAGGAGTCCGTTGCTTAGCGTTAAAGTATTGAAATACATTTAACCAATGACAAACCTCCAAACGATTAGCAATGAAATTTTTAACGCCTATGATTGGTTTATTTTCGTCTCAACGTCATCTTTCCTTTAACGCTATGCAACGGACTCCTATGTGAACAGGACCTTACACAGAACGCGGCAACTATTAGGAGAATATTTTCTTGCAAGGACATACAACTGATCAAAGCGTTCTTTTATTTCCTTTAGAATTCTATCCATTGATAAAAACATTTACATAGTACATAGAACTTCTACTCGACGTCGGCACCATTGATGTCTGTATCCGAGCAAAATTTTTAGAGATAATAGTTTCAACCCTACATTGACTTGACGATGAGGAAAAATATTCGAAATCATATAGTAAATCATAATTCGTAGAAATCGAATAGTAAACTTATGAATTGAACAAGTAGTTTTTTACAACTAATACTAAATAAAAATATGCCGCCCCAAAATATGTGCCGCCCGGTGCGCACCGCACCCACCGCACCCCCCTAGCTACGCCACTGGGATAGACCCCTATTTCATTGGAAATCGTAAGTGTACAAACACTTTTGGGAGCACTGTATTTTTAACATGCAAAACATATAAATAAAAATATTAAAAATATGTAATTAACGAAAATTTAAAGGATATTTTTAGTTATACAGGGTGTCCCAGTTAAACGTTTCAGAACTTCTACGAGGGGTAGGGTGCATCCTGACGACTCGAAATCATATAGCAATGTGGGGTCGGAAATGCTTTCCTGAAGCGGTGATGTACACAGAAAACCATAAAGAAAGAGACCGTAAGTGGATAATCGTTTTAATAATAAATGTACAAAAACAAAAGGTACAGGGGTCAAAGTAAGTGTTCGAAGTTTTTTCCCCCGAATGCAATGCAGATTTCACATCTCCGGCGCATGGAATTCCGAACGTTCTGGAATAATCCGGGCTCATCTCGAATTTCTCCGGCCCCTACTGCGATTCTTGCAACCAGCTCCTCAGCATTGTCAACGGGGGTGTCATAAACTCGTGTTTTCATGTGTCCCCATAAATAAAAATCAAGACATGATAGGTCTGGTGACCGAGCAGGCCAACGCACGAAACCACCACGTCCGATCCACTGTTGGCCAAATCTGACCTCTAGGTAGTTACGGCGGCAGCCCCACTATAATCTGCAGCCCCGTACACCAAATGCATGTCGGCTAACTTTGCGTTCGTATAATTAGCTATCCTATTAACTCTGAGTTCTTGTGCGAAATGACGATTCCCTGCACGAACGCTCGGAACTTTCCTGCAACGCCATCTACCGCTTCAGGAAAGCATTTATGACCCCACATTGCTATATTATTTCGAGTCGTCAGGATGCACCCTACCCCTCGTAGAAGTTCTGAAACGTTTAACTGGGACACCCTGTATAGTTCAATATATTAATTTACTTCAATTATCTGCGACCTCTTCATTTCTTTTATGCGCGACCCTCGGGGGTGAACAGGGTTGAAGCCTTGTCCAGGGCCGTTCCTAGGGTAGCTCCCGCCCGTGTGCGAAAATAATTTTGCCCCACCCCCACCCCCCTCATACCGTATGGATTAATTGAAATTTCTCTGAATTTTTTTACCTTAAATGAAACAATGAATTACAGAAAATATTATAAATTCAGTTTATTTTTTAATTTTACAACGTAACATAATAATAATTATTAATGTATTGATATAATAACCAAATGACTACGTTATATTAAATACATACAACACGTATCTATTAATACATATACTTAATAAGTCAGTCCAAAAGCTTAAATAATCTTTGCTTTTCTTGCCTTTTTTAATGCAAATTCTGTCATAATATCTGATACATCTATATCTTCCGAAATGTCCTTTTCGATACTAATAATAGATAAGTCTGAAAGCCATTCTTGTCCCATTGTTGATCTCAAATAAATTTTTATTATTTTAAGTTTTGAAAAGCTTCTTTCCCCGCTAGCCACAGTCACAGGTAATGTTTAAAAAAATTCGTATGGCAGTCACTAAATTTGGAAACAGATAGACGAGGTTATTTGTAAATAGGTATTGAATCACATTTAACGCGTTCATTTCAGAGGATATATAGGGTGCAACGTTGTCAATTTCATCGCATAAATCTTCAGCTATAATATCTTTTTCATTTTTAAATGGATTATGTCACATACTTTCAACAGATTTACATTTTGTAGACCTATTTGATTTATCTGTTTCAAGGAAATTATTTAGGTCGTTGAGTAAACTGAAAAATGTGTGATGTCGTTTTATTTGTTCGAACCTTTGTTCTATTTTTGATAATGCAGTGTCCAATATTACAAAGTAAAAATTAATTTTGAATTGGTCTTCTGGATTTTTTGGAACCTCATCTTTACATTCATAGTCAAATAAAGAACTTATAAAAAAGGCGCAATGTAAGTTAAGCTGTTTCTCGATAAAGATTGACTTTTGCAAAGAAACGTTCCAAATCGATTTTATTTTAATTTTGTTCATATTTTAAATACAATTCTCCCTACGTTTACTTTAATAAAAAAAATCGTATTTTCACGATTTTTGAAAAATTTGCCATTTTCACGCACCTGTTAAAGAAATAAGGTGATGCAGTTCAAAAATCCAAGTTTACACTTGTTCCTGTAGTATATGTTTAGCATTTGCAAAATAAAAGAAAAACATTTAAAATAGAATTAAGTAATGAATCCTAGCTCTTTTTTTTTTTTTTTTGATGGGGGGGGGGGGGGCAAAACAAATATCAAACCACAAACCATAAATGTATTATTTCAATTTCGAACCGCTAGCCGCGCGAAAGAAAGAATATCGAGTTTACTTACCTCTGAAATATTTTTATTGGCCAGCAATCACAAAATCGAGCACAAAAATTCGAGATAAAAAGCTTTGTTTTTCAGTTGTTGAGATGGACACGTTCAAAATTAATATAGTGCAAATTATCCCGGTCCTTGTATTTATAGGCTCAGGGCATAAACGAGTATTTTCCTGCAACCTGACAAAAACCGCCCGCACCTACGCGATGCCGGCAATGCGGCGCGATTTGATGGGATGATGGGTTAAAACGTGTTAAAACAAAAACGAACAATTTATTTCCCAACTGGTTGCGACGTGGAGCAGCGTTTTTAAAACCAATGTGGTTTCCAGTTATACTTGTAAAATGCATTTTTAACTCTAAGTAGTTACCTTGCATAATGATATTTTTATATTGATTATTTTACTAATAAATTAGTTTTAAATTTTTTTCAACCGGGCGGCTGACTTGCCGCCCGTGTGCCCTGCACCCCTGGGTTGGAACGGTTCTGGCCTTGTCCGTATATAGTAACTTCTCGCTTCCTATTGAAAAATAACACTACATTTAAGCTGAATAAATTTTTGGGGGATGGGATTATTTTGAAAAAATTACTTAAACGAGTACGATTTTACATTTTTCTTACTCTAAAAGTTAAAATTATATGTTAGTAAGGATATATAATTGGGCAAGGTCGACTCATCCCTTGAGTGGGTCGATAAAATGAGGACCAAGCATGCTTGGGAACTAACTGTGGGGGTCCCACGTCAGGTTGATCACCTGACCAAGACATATGCTGTATGGCACCCCAAGCCCACGGTCAAGAAAGCGGAGATGGCCACCACCGGCCTTGGTCCACACGAACTGTTGCGCCATGAGTTTAGTTTTAGTTTTAAGGATATAAAGGGTAGTCATAAAAAAACTTTGCCGATATATGGACCTCTAGTGGCTGTTCTGTTCAACCGATCGAGATGAGATTTTATATATAGTTATTCAGAGCTATGAGCTCGGGATTCTGTGAACGGCAACAAAGTGGCGCTCACAGTTACGGTTATAAACACGAAATTTTCGAATGGCAACGCCCATTTTTTCCCACCGCAAAATGCTCAGCGCATGCGAAAACCCTATAGAGTGTTAGAACGGTACGTGTATCACAAAAAAAAAAACGGACAAGTTATGCACGCACAAAAAACAGCTCTGCGAACGACCAACAAAAACACAATGGCACCCATGTGGAAAATGTGTAATCCAAATAAAAGTTTTCTTTTGTCCGATTTTTGTAGTCATCAGTGATTGGTGTCTTGCCTCTGTCATATGCAAATTTCCTCCGTATGCCCCGATCGTGTTTTTGTTAGCCGTTCGCAGAGTTGTTTTTTGTGCGTGCATAACGCGTCCGTTTTTTTTGTGATACATATACTGTTCCAACGCTACATACGGTTTTCGCATGCGCTGAGCATTTTGCGACGGGAAAAAGGGGGAGTTGCCATTCGAAAATTTCGAGTTTCTGTACCTACAACCGTAACCGTAAGCGCCACTTTGTTGCCGTTCACAGATCCCCGAGCTCATACCTCTGAATAACTGTATCTGAAATCTCATCTAGATCGGTTGAACGGAACAGACGCTAGAGGTCCATATATCGGCAAAGTTTTTTTATGACCACCCTGTATGTATGTATGCATGCGTGTATATTAATGAAATATAGTAAGATGCTCCGTATAAAGTAATATAAAAATACGTACGAGAGTGTACATGTCAGTGTATATATTACGAACCGCAGGATATGGAAAAATCTCCGATATTTATTTAAATAAATCTTGTACGAAAGCAGAAACACTCAACTTAATATCCACCGTAAAAAATAAAAGAGGTGGCATGTAGTTTCGAACTAACTAATAATTCTTCATAATGCCAAGAAATATTAGGTGTGATTCATAAAAAAATAAGAATTTCAGACATCTGAAAATTCTAGAATTCTGCGTTTGTTGTTGTTGTGGCTTATGTCCCTTGACCGACAGTATATCAGATCAAGTCCATAAAGGCTACTGGGCAGAATGGTGCGGCTCCGGTTTTGAATAGCACCACAAGGGTCGGAATCCGACTTGACTAAAGGACCGGTCCCGTAATTTTGAACAGAGTCAAGTGACGAGACCGGTACACTTGACCCCGCACCCCCAGAGGTAAATTTTGAGAACTTGAAGGGCATGCAGCCATGACAGATTTTTCGTGCACCAGCCGCCAATAGCGTACACGGCGGTGGATTTGATAGCGACCGGCATCGAACCAGAGAAGTTCAGATCACTGGCTCACTGTCTTTGCCAACTGAGCCACCGCGCCTTCCAGAATTCTGTTGTTTCTCCTATTTATAAATCTATAGTTTGATGATCCTCGCATGTGGGCATTGTCCAAGGACACAATCACACCTAATACTCGGTCTGATGAAGAACTATTAATTTGTTCAAAACTAGTTACCACCCTTTAATTGTCATTGTGGATATTAAGAAGCTATGTCTTTCAGATATACGTTTTCCGCAAGTTTCATATAAGTGATCTTGTAAGGAAAACTCCCTTTTTTCATACTTCTCAGATAGGGATAAAAGTTCATTACTTTAACATTTTCCTCCCTTAAGATGTTTTATGAATTAAACCAGGGGTTCCCAAAGTGTGTGCCGGGGCACCCTGGGGTGCCACGCAGAAGGATCAGGGGTGCCACGCAGAAGGATCAGGGGTGCCGCGAAGTGCCCATGATCTCCAATCTAATTTATTGGTAAGGACTATTCCGATATAACTCCAAAAGACTTCTTACTTCAAAAGACCTCTGTATTGCAGAAGTACATGATCTGTAGTGGAGAAAAGTTTTCACATAGCATGCTGACAGTTTTCACCGGGCACCTATAACAACGAACTGACTATTTTGCAAAGTACTTCGCAGAAGACCAAACCGAGAAGTTTGCGTGGATTCAAGATCCATTTCATGATGAAGCTCCAAAAGAATTCGCTTCACAAGAGGAAGAAAATCTAATTGAGCTATCGAGGGACAAAAGTCTGAAAACGAAATTCACTTGTTTGGGTTTGACGGAGTTTTGGATATCTATAAAAATTGAGTATCCCCTTCTAAGTGCCAAAGATATAAGGGTTTTCATTTCCTTTGCAACTTCATATCTGTGCGAAATTGGGTTTTCAGTAGCTGCTGTTATAAAGAGCAAATATAGTTAGAAAATTAATGTCAAAAAAGAAATAAGAGTAGCTGTATCAAGCTTTATTCCGCAATTCGAACAATTGAGCAGTGAGCAGCAGGCTCACCCGTCACACTAAAACTAAACACACATATACCAAGAGTATTTGAAAGGTAATTTTATTAATGTTTTCCTATTAATTACAATTAAAATACTTGCGTGATTTTTTAACACAAGTTGCATTAATTTATTAATGTTCTTACCACTTACTTCTCTAATTTCTTCACAGTCGTACAAATATGAAATATATATATATTATACATAATATACATAATTATAATATACCACAGATAGATATTATATGACAAGGGTGCCGTGAAAAAATTCTACTTCTCTTAAGGGTGCCACGACTTGGATAGGTTTGGGAACCCCTGAATTAAACTATTATTATTCTTATTATTACTACTTTCAGATCTAGAACTGATTTATCACATTATGAGAACTGTCAAATAAAATTTACTTAAAAGATTTTCAGAAATTATTTACTGCTTTTATATTTCATCAGCTGATTCCAGCAGAATGTGTCATCATTGCAAAACATTTCGAGTTCATAACGTAAACGTTGATTTCAATCAAATTTAATCGAAATCATTCTAAAAGCTGCAAGAACTTCAGTAAAAAGAGTGACAATGTGTGAACACGGATAATGTTTAACAACTGGTGAAAAACTCCACACTAAATATCAGACACGACTTGAGAAGAAAATGATAGAGCTAATAAGTCTCGAGGTTTTGCTGAAATAATTAACTAAAAGCATCCGGAACGATGCGTTGCGTTACGTTACTACGTTGTCTCCAAGGTTGTTGACATGACATGTGATTGGTCTGACGTCTCACGAGGTCAATGAATTGAGCTCTGCGATTGCTTAAAATTTTTAACGCTAACACTACGTAACACTCCGAATTCAGTGTGAACAGATTATAAGGACCTGTTCACACAGAATCCGCCAGCGTCAGCGTTAAAGATTCAGTTGGCGCTTATTGGTTAAATGGGTCAACGATTGGTAAATGATTGGTTACAAATTTTTACGCTGACGGATTCTATGTGAATAGGACCTTGGCGAGGAGATTAACATGCCAACAAATACATGTACCATTTCAAATGGTTTTGATTTCATTAAAAACCTTTATTTTAAATGAATGTGCTTCACCATCATCCTACAGAATACTATGCCGGAAGGTAAATCGATATAAATATGTGATCTTCATCAACATAACTTTAAAATCGTACAAAACGTTTTTTAGACCTAAACTTTTTAAAAACAATAACGATAGTAAATAACGGAGTGAATGTTTATAAAATAAATCAACAAAGGAAAAAATTTAATATTTTAAAATATTTATTAAGCATTTATTTATACAAGTAATATTCACCAAAACAGAAGGCAATACTACAGAAATAAATACTATTTGGAACACTTAAGGCAACATACAAAATGAGATCAATTTCAATCACTATTTCCAAATGCACTGAAACGATAACGTTCTCATAGAACTGAAAACAGTTAACATAAATGATAGAGACTCCAGTGCAGAACAACTACAGTACTGAACATACAAACAACACAATACTGCAATGCATACCGGACAGTGTTTGTTCTCAAATTGTAACAATAAATGATAGATAAACGTTTTTAATAAATTCAGTTAAAAAAGGTAAACTTTTGAGATTCAATGTAATAGTTTTTTTCTGAGAAATCTCGTTTAGTGTAATTCTAAAATAATATGGACAGAATATTAGCACCTAATGATATGTAGGTGATGTAAAGTAATAATCTCTGTATAACAACTCAGTTAAATTCTATAATTTAGAAAAATGATCAGAATAACTTTGTTTCCATAATAGAGATCCGATCTGATTTTGATTAGAATTATAATCTACATCACACTTATAAAATAAATAGATGGTTTGTTCTTTCTTGTGTGTGTATGAACATAACAAAACAGATTCAATAGTAACTGAAAACTACTGACTACAAATAGGCCACTGAAAAAAAAAAAATCATGAAATTACACTAAGCGTCGAAATAAAACAAAATAGGTAGTGATAACAATAAAATTCATAGTTTTAATTCGGAGTCTTTGCATTCTTCGCAAACATTTTGAGGAGGATAATTGATGCTTCAATTTTACAAAACCCACTCTACAATAAGTTTTTCAAGAATCATTAAGAATAACGTAATATTCAGCTAGATGATACAAAATTTATTGAATTCAATAACTAAAATATTAGGTATTCATATTTTTAATTTGAAACTTTAAGTGTCTAATAATGTCGAGTTATCACAGTTTCCTCGAAAATACGGTAGTTCAGCCGTAAACAACAGATTCCGCTTACAGCCGCCAGACAGCAGAAACGACATTTTAAATGCATGTATCTTTTGTAAAGATGTTATAAACTTAATGAGGGGAAAAAATATAAAATCACCTATAATTCGGCAACAAAATTATTCGATTTTAAAGAAACATGTTTTATTTATTTCAGATGTATCCTCACAAACATGATGCAGTAGTACCCCTTTTGTACTGCATTAAATAACAGACAAATAAAGGTCAGAGTTTCAGCATTATATAAATATAAAATCTGCAAAAGTACTGAAATATAACAGCCACAAGGTTTTTTTCTTCTTTTAATCCGTCATTTTAGTGGGGACTTCACTTCCCGAAACGTGTAAATAACTAGAATTATTTGAGAAATATTACATTAATTTGTTATGTAAATAATTAACAATATACACTTGAATTGAATTCGAAACACTGACTCGAATATTATTTAAAATACTGAATTCCATACGGCTGACATGCACCATTTTAGAATAATAAAGCAAATAACGCATTCATCATATTTTGAATCTAAATGGAGGCAAGTGCATATGATTATTACATATTTTTTTTCCGATAGTTTTTAGTCGGCAGCTTTAACGTTTTCAATAGATTCATTTCTAGAAAGGACGCAACGAGATATCAATTATATGAAAGAATAAAATATCTTTTATAAGTATCTTTCAGTGAAATCTGCTCTACACAAAGAGATCTGCGAGTTGAGTTGAGTTGAGTTGGTTGTGAGCGCTATGGCCATCTTTAGCCTCACGACGGCTAATTAGACCGGGACCATCTGCTTGAAGCCGATTCCAAACGGCTACAAATGAGGCGGTGAAAGGCAAAGTGGTGCAAGTCACATTTTCAACTTTTTTTTATTTGAGGGCAAAAATGTAATCTCCATGTTCAATTTATAGTGGAATTGCAAATTATTATTATTTGAAATATTATAATAATTATTATGAATCATAATTTTTTCAATTTATAGTGAAATTTTTTTTGTGGTTTTTGCAGTAAAACGCTTTTGACTTACACCACTTTGCCTTTCATCGCCTCAACTATCTATGCTAACAGTAGGACTCGAACCAACTGACTGGTGCCGAATGCCAGTGCCAGATTTTTTTTTTTTTTTTTGGTCTGTTTGCTCCAAACATGAGAACTCTTGTGAGTAGAACAAGTACAACTCTAATGCATTTTCCTCCACGTAAATTGATCATGAAAAAATTTTAGTGTGCATTAATGTTTTATAATGATTTTTTGCGGTGATTTATTCATTTGTTTGTCTGATAAGGTTTAAATAAATGCAGTGACAGTAAAAACGTTCTCCCCCCCCCCCAGAAAAAACAACAAGGATAATTTGTAAAAGTGGTTGTTCTATAAATTCTAATTTATTTTTTGCTATCCGTTCATTTGTTCGTTAGTCGTTTTAAGCGGAGAATCTTTCAAGAGAGAACACTGTGATGTAGGGAAATGCTTGAAGCAAAAGCAACACAATTATGAAAAAAGAAAAAAAAATTCAGGTAGTCTCTTCTAACGAAACTACCGCGGATTATTAACGTAGGATTACTTATCGTTGCTTACTTTTTTTTTTTTTTTACAATAAAATTCCTACATACGAAGAGGATGAGTGATAACCCTATGCAAAATAGGCCGATAGTAAGAAAAATAAGTTACATGTGTCTACTCTGCCACTCTTGATTTATAACTCGCGACGACGTCGCGTCATAAATTTTGCTTTCCGGAGAACCGTTATGGAGGAACGTAATCCTACGTTAAAAGAAACAAAACTGAATATGAAGCTAAAACTTTAAATATTGCACTATACGTCTATCAATCTCTCATTCTAATGCCTTTTGGGGATGAATCCCTTACCTCTTTGTACATTCAAGAAAACATTTTAGAAGCGCGGTAGAACTCATATTTTTACAGCGCTTTATCACATTGCTCAGCTTAGATTTACTTCGATCGCTCAAATATGAATACATAGCTTAAATATGAATTAAAAATAAATAAATAAATAAAAAGCCGTGTTATGAACCACAAGCATCAAAAGCACGTTAACATTTCACGATTCAAAGAGAAAAGAATACATATTTACAGTTATACATACATGTATGTAGTAATAGTGCGCAATAAAACCGCAGTTATTTACTTCAAGATATTTATGGTCAAACATTTTCAATACAACCATGAAAATATGTACACTTTTCCATTTTACATACTTTACAAGTTAATTTTTCATCTACAAAAATTATTTATTTTAAATATATCAGTCAGATTCAGATCATAAAACGTGCAAATACGAGCATGTCAACTATCTAAATATTCATGCACAGCACAAACTAATTGGCAGTGTTTAACATGCTAAGCAAAAGGAACACAATGCTTTTATAATATTAATGTTTACATAATTGCACAAGTGACAATACTGTCAGTATACAGTACCGGTGGCAGTGTGATGACAATGCATTTTTTTCCCAACTGGTATAGACTTAAAAATTAATCTACATCAGACCAACTCTAAGTTACAATAAACTTTATTCAACTGAAAATTATGTTTAGTTTCAATAATTAAGACAGTAAAACTAAAATACAAAATATTGTTAATTTAAATTTTTTAATGTAATGTGTGAAAATCTTTATATAATTCAAAACTCATTTTTGCCCTATTGTGTTTGGAAAATTAAACTAATTTTTATAACTCCACAAACTACGAGTCACATCTTAAAATCTGTTTTGTTTCGGGAGTAGAAACCAAAATCGTGTCTTCAGTCATGGCAAACTTATCCTAAACAGTCTGGTTACATAAGTGAGCAAATAATTATATGTCAATACAAAGAATGTTTTAGAGAGAGAGACAGAGAGATACCTGCATTTGAAGAGTGAAGAATTTCAAATATGTTCTTATAATTAGCGATAAATAAGTTATATCCAGAAACAAGTCTAATTGATAATCAGATAATAAGCTATAGTCTGAAATAAGAATTTATTATTTTTTTTTATACCAAATGCATAATTCATAACAGGCTTATACCTAAATAAGTAAGAATTTCAAATCCGTTCTTTTAATTACATAAAAATTAAATTTATGTAGAAGCATGTCAAAATGATTCTAAGGAATCTGGGTATAGTTAAAAATATTTTTTTTACTGTAAATGGTTTCAATTCATAATAGAGAAACAAAGGCTTCAAGATGAACAAATTTCAAATCAGTTCTTGTAACTAGGTAAAAATTAAAACTATCTATAGAGGCAATTAAACTAATTCAAAGATTTTTAGTACAGCTACCTTATTTTACTCTATAGAGTGCCATAACGAGAACTATTAATTTAAGACAGAGATTGTGTTTGGATATTTTAAAAGGGTTAAATTTCAAACCCATTCTTTTAAATTTGGTAAAATTTCAAATTATAAGGAGGAATGTCAAACTGATTTATAAGCATCCATCTTTGACCTAGCAATGTGATATTTATACATATATGTTTTAATATATGGCAGAGAATTGTGCTCAAATTAAAAACCTGTTTGATTTAGGTAAAAACTAAATAGTAAGGAGTGACAAACTGATTTAAAGATATATATGTATCTAACAATTTGACAACAATTTTTTTTCTTTAATTTATGAAGAGAGTACTGTGTGCATAGGAAGATAAATTTCAAATAACTAGAATTATTTGCACAATAATAACAACAACAATAAAAAAAAATCTAAAAGATGAAACAATTTTTGACAGAATGAGCATGTAGAGAGACAAATCTGGATATCTCCTACAAAGGCTATTGGAAGGAATGAATATAGTAAATTATTCAAAAAGTTATCAGCAAAAAAATTAAAGAAAAACATCACAGACAGCAATTTCTTTTTCGTTATTTTTTTTGTATTAGAGACAAATAAGGAAATAACATTTTAAGTCAAAGAATAATGTTTTAAGTCCAAATGGATTTTGATTAAGGTATTGGCTTCCATCTGGAAGCACTTCAAATTATGCTGGACAACAAGACTTGATATTTAATATTTTAGTCAAAAGTTTAGAACCAACAAGATGACAATCTTTCAAATTAACCTATATTATACTCAGAAAATGTAATAATAAAACTTGAAATTAGTATGTTAAATTATAGGTGTAGCTTAAAAAAGAAAAGAACCTGCATAAATTTAGAGGACTTTTAAAGCAAATGGAGATTATATCTGTATTGCATGCAAGGAAATCTTTGAAAAACCAAGTGCAGGCATTCTGCTTGAACTGCAATCATAAGGGGCTAAAGGGCCTGCAAAAGGGTTTTTCACAGTTCAGTATTGATAGTTTACAGAATTTTGAACAAACATTTTATATTACGCCATTAAAAATTTAGTGTTGTCCAAAATTTTAAAAAGGGAATAAATTACACCATCAATATTATAGTTATATTATTAAGACAGATCAGAGGACAAAGATTCACTATCTTCCAGTCAGTTTTTAATACATTACACATATATGAATACAATTCACTAAAATGCAATTATTATGCCTAAAAGTGCATTAGCCATGCAAATGGCATACTTTTTGAGGAGGTCTTTCTAAAAGGAGGCACATTATATTTATGCCCACAAGCTAAGGATGTAGTGAAAAAACTTCATTTCACAATCAGTGTTGCTCAGTATATCAAAAATTGATTCAGGTATTCCATTTCTACCAAGGCCTGGATAGGCAAGACTCTTTCGAATGTCAAAGCCAAGGAAAGGTATTCATAATCATCCAACACACACGATACTCAACAAAATGATAAAATGTTTCAAAGATTGAAAATTAATATCTAACCAGCAAATTTTAGCTTTTTTTTCTGTAATTGAGATCAATAGACATATTTCCTATGTAAAAAAGAGAAAATAGATATACATACCTTTAATTCTATAGGATGAGAAAAATTAAAGGGTTTCATCATTACTTTTTTTAGTACTACAAATTAGCCCACAACAGATGTAAAAAGTCACAACTGGATGCATAGAATCTTATATTGAAAAATACGTCTAATTTAAGTAAAGGTTTTCATATTCATGAAATGTAGGTAAAACTTATATTTTTGTATAAAACATTTTTTATTCATAATGACAGTTTATAATAAAATATATTTGAAATAAAAACTGAATTTAATTAAACTACCAGGCACTGAATTGTGTTTGTTGATATAAAATTTGTCTTATAATTTTTTAATATGAATCTAAGATAACATCTCTACATTTATACAAAAACCCCAAATTTCCCTGAGAAATGATTAAATAAAAACAATTTCATCTTAAACATCCCAAACAGATCCAAATTGGCAAAATACAATGTTAAATTCCAGTGTTATACTAGCTCCTTCAAAAGACTGATACATGAACAAAAAGGTAAACACTTAGAGGAAATCAGAATATTATTTACTATGATGATTTGTAGCAGATGATACAATATGTGTTAATAAAAAAAAAATTCATACATCTCTAATAACAAGAAGTTAAAACACATGCAGTATTTGTAGACAAGGATGATTTCGGATCTCTGTTCCCTAAGAGTTTCTATGAGGCATTTGTAATGGGGCAGTTCACTGAAACTTCTGAATGAAATGCCCAAAATTATCTTTTAAGTAAAATGACCATATTTAGCTACTAACAAGACACTGAAAATTATTTTAATTCAAACAATTATAAATTTATTGTCCCCATCCTTAGAACTCTAAAGAGGAATACATGTAGTCCGTTCACTGTCACTCATGTCTGTTTTAAGAAAATATGCAAATCCATAAAAATCCTGACATAAAACAGATTTTATTAAACTGTTGTCAGATATATATTTCCAGACAGTTTACAGAAGAAAGAAAAATTCTCTGGTTCAAAAAAGAAAAAAAAATGAATAAATGCTAAATGAATTCTTTTGCTATCAAACTATAGCATAAGTCACAAGGACCTAAATGTGATGATGAGTAGAGTTAATTGTGCATTACAAAAGGACAGTTATAACAGTTAACACACAATCTTTTTTCTTTCATTAGTATATGATCATTAGTTCATGAGTATATTAATTAAAATGAAGTTGTTTTAAATATAATTATAAATTTAGTTATGTTTTATTCAAAGGGAGGGAGGGTCTTAAACTTAAGAAATTATGACTTACAGGAAACAGTTCATTGTCAGGCGGAAAAGTATTCTAAAAATGATGCATTACCTCTGTATATATACTTGGAAATACAAATTATTATTTGTGAATTGTTCATAAATAGGCAACCCTTTAATTATATTGTGGATTTTAAGAAGTTGTCAGTTCTAACTTGGGGAAATTATGTTCATAACTATTTTTAGAGAAATATTATCAAATGCACTATACTGAAAAGGTGGGTAATAAACGTTTAATTCATAATATTATATATAATACAATAACTATATAATCTACTTGAATGCATTTTTTAAATGTTTATACATAAATAGCCCCCATAATACAGTAGGTCAAACTGGTAAATGTATAATATATACAATAAACTGTTGATTTTTAATTTATCCAAATATATGTACATATTCACTCTAAGTATATGCTTTAAATCCTATATCTAAATAGCTAAATACAAGGGTTGTACATCAAAATAACCTGCTGTTTTATTTCATAAACATTTTTCTTCAAAAATAAAGTATTTAAAGGTAATTTATGATTTAATGACTAAAGTACAACTAAAATATATTAATATTGCTGTATTAAAATTGGTAGTTTAAACTGTACCTACTTTACCCTGGAATATAAAATGTAATATTGCAAATAATATAAACAGATGAAAAAAAATACACATAAAACAGCTTTTTGCTTGATCAAAATTTAATAGGATGAAAAAAAAATTTAGAAAATTTATAATTAATACAATTTTTTTAATAGATGACTCTAAAAGATGTAGAAACTTCCCAGATTCCAATTAAAAAAATTCCTTTAGTCAGTCTTGGGAGTTATGTATTATGCAAACGTGTATATAAAAATATGAGATTGTATTGAATACATAAATATAAACCTTAAAAGCTTTTTTAGATGCATGTTACATTCATAACAAGTTTGATTCCTAAAATATGTATAAACTATATTATATACAAGCATTTTTATATGTCAGTATCTTTATGTACCATATTGGTATTTTTTTCATTCACACTGGTATTTAATGATTTCATTAATTTTTATAAAAGGCCCAAAATTATAAAAGAATTATGATAAATTAGGGGTGTATAGCTCAGGCATTCAATATTATTTGAACACTTTCAAGCTGAAAGTGACAAGAAATAACCAACCGTAACTAGGTCATCAAGGACCTTACTATCAATTAACTTAGAAACAGTTTTTATCTGAATCACAATAGAATGGTTTAAAGTTTTTTCAGTCAAAATAAAATTCTCATTTGACTCGCAAAAATATCAGTCTTAAATTAATTTTAATACTTAACAAAATGCTGTTTAAAAAGCGTCTTAAAACTGATGAGACCACAAAAATAAGGAAAACATATTTAAACACTCCATTTACCAGAAAAGTGTATTGTATTTTGCCATTATACCATAATAAATTTCTTGGAAAATTAACATAGTTTACATATGCCTAAAGGAGATTGCATGTCGATAACATTACAAATATTAATATTTTCACACATGGGAAAACTTATAATGAATTATTACTATATTCTTGAGAAGCTGAAATCCTATTTACACTGATCTGTTTCAATTGCAGGATGGATATTAATTTGAAAAAGGCTCATTAGACACAGCTTGATGCTTTAAACAAAGAAACAATTTTTTAACATGAGTACACAATTATTAGCAGTTTTTTTCTCTCTCTGTCTCTCTATGATTATATAATATATCTACTTACTGCAATAGAAGCCAGTATATTTTATAAATAAATTTTCTACCCTCAGTCATCTTTGATTTAAATTTTTAATGCTATAGATGTAAAGTTCAACATTGATCTTTGTTTGGGCTCACAAATTATTCAAAGAAAACACTTATTTTTATTTACGGTATTCAGAATTTAAAGATATATTAACTTTATCCTAAAATTAGATAAATCCAAATCAGAAAACAAAAGTTATAATTTCCAACATTAATTATAAGCCACATAGCCATTTTTTTATTCATAAAATTATTTATATTGAAGAAAATTATGTCGGGAAATACTACAATAATTCAAATGGATACACATTACTAGGAATTCTGTTAATGGTCCTATTGCTGATTTGAATATAAATCCTATAAAGAAATTGATAAACCTATTATTTTATTTAAAAGCAAGAAAAGAATTTACTTACACTTAAGACTGAAATTCTGCAAAGTATTACCTCTGTATTAACTCCTTTTCATTTTTCACAGATTACAAATTATAAATATTAATAAACAAATTCATTTCTAAAAAAGAATGACCATGTTTAGATGAAAGTAATTTTCATGAATTTTATCTTAAAATGCATGAGTCCTGAACACACTTTAATTCATATTACACAATCAATAAATTATATTTGACTAGATCCATTTGGAATTACCATAAAAAGTAAAATGTATAATTTCTCATTGCATTAAGACTATCAATTTTAACTCATGTGAATTATGTAAAAATGAGCAAAATTTATGGCACAATATAAAATATACCTAAATGCATATAAAATCATGTTGTAAAATAAATGGAATCAAATTTGTACACCTAACTTGTTGCATAAATATGTATTATATATATCACATTTTATTGAGATAAACATATTTTTATTAAAATAAGTTCAAAAATTATATTATGCTAATTTGTTTAGTGACTTTATATATATTCAATTAACAGCCTGACAGTTAAAACTAAATGTTGAAACTTCAGATGAAAATTTTAATAATTTAAGATAAAAAATTAAGTACACTACAAAAATCACATTCAGTCATACATCTCAGGAAAAATTGCTGAATATGACATTCTGATCAAGTGTTTCTCAAATTTCATTATGATACTTTATACTTGTCTGAAAATACAATACTACATCTGCATGATACTGACTTTAAAACGTATAAATAAATATTTCTGATTATGAAATGCATATTTAAGAGGGGTTTTTTACAAATGATTAAAATGAAAATAAAATATTAAAAAACAAAAATTTGTTTATAAACTTTATGCTCTAAGCTTTATTATTCAATAATTTGAAATTATTTCTAAAAATAAACATTGCTCTTTTTGTGGATTTACTCTTACCCTTGAAAACATTAATTTCAATTTTATTAAAAAATCAAGCTCTTTTAATAATCACATTATCTTGACTGAAAATTTGAACTATACCTTTTGAATCTATCATAAGCTTGAGTTTAAATAATACTTAAAATAGGTTTAAAAATATTTACATCTAGTATTTCTCCAATAATAATTGTCTGTTTTATGTGCTTACAACATAAGCCAATTTAAAATTCCTAAAATAATAAAAATTTAAAGAATCAAATTAATGAATAAAAATATCTATATATACATATAGTTTTGGAATGCTAATTTTGTACAAGATATGAATTACAGTACAACGATATTGATACAATACCATTTTATGCAAATGCCTGAAACTTAAGCAATTTTTTCAATAACAATCTCCTCATTTCATTATTAGAAATTAAATACATCTAAATTTAGATACTTATGTTATGCTATTTTAATAACAAAGTCATTTACAGCATATTTAGCCAAGGACTTAGATGAGACAGAAACACTGCAACATGAAGTAACAGTTACAATATGATCAGAGAAGTCCCAATAAGCTGTCATATGGTAACCCATGTTCGTTATTACAACAATATACTCAAATAAAGCAAAAAATGTATATACCACAGGCTCACAATACCAATTATGACGAAAATAAAAGTACACAGCTAAAAAGAAAGAAGTTATATTTATGATTCCACACATAAATTTACATTTTAATGATAATTTATCAAGGGCTGAAAGCTTCTGTCTGCATCCATGTTTCATCACAAGATATAAAAGTAACATATTCGATAAAGCAGACACCATAAATGCTATAAAACATAATTCATGAATATAAAAATTTTCTGACGACGAAACAAATGTTAATCCAAGTAAACTCAAGACTTCTGTTATTTGGAGAACAAATATAACAGATGCGAGCCATTGCCATAAGCTTTCGTGATAAAGAATATCGCACAGATGACTATAATACATAGTGACAACAAGGAAGCGAGGAGCAGAATGAATAGCAACGCACAGCTGCCAAATATATCTCTGGGGTGTAAAGCTTCCAATAGCAGCACTGATGGATGGTAAGTAATTTGGAACACGACAGTGAGTGAAAGTTACACGTTCAAAATCAAATATAAGGGACCACATAACGCAAAATACGAAAGACACTAAAGGCAGAGATACTGTATACACTGCTAGTGTCTGAAATCTAAATTGAAGGTGAGATACCATTGTAAAATTTAGCTTGCTTTTTTCCCTGGGCTGATGCATGCACAAATATTGACGATATACAAATCACTTAACACTTGTGAAAGTAGCCTTCTAACAAAAATATCAGATGATTCACATTTTTAATTATTAAAAAAAAAGTTTTTTAATATTATCCAACAGATACTTTGCTTTAAGTAAATTATACATATACTTATGTTTATGTATGTATGAATATTTTAGGTCCAAAAGGTTGCAAATGCAGGTGAATAAAATTTCAATACCGAAAAATTTGTTTCACAGCTTTGTCAACAGAAGTGTCTATGCTGCCGGCCTGTGGCCGGTTGCCTAGCTATTTTGACTACGCTGTCAGCTGGCCGAAATCTCATTGCGCATGCGTTTTCATCACTTGCTGACTGTAGCGCCACTATTTAGTTACTATCGTCGTACGTAAACAAAATTTGATGTTACATGTTACATCATGGCTGCTCTGCGTGCTCGGGCACATAGTTGTTCGCTTTAGGGGTTGTTCGAGTATTAAGTAAGCATTCAAGGTTTAGGGGGGGGGGGGAGAGGGATGTCAAACTTTGCTTATTTTTATTGACAATGGGGAAGGCGGTTTAGAGCAATGCTTACGTAAGACAGAAAATAAGCACGCCAGATTTTTTTTTCTTTACCAATGCGGAGGCACTTGTCGTAAAGACATTCTCCTATAATACACCGCAGTTTTGCTGGCCATTTTATTATAGAGGCACCATATAGGCGGACCAGCTTTACCTCTTAAGGAGGAACGACACAAACGGAGGCATTTTAGTGGCACGACGCCGGGATTCGATCTGAGAACCCTCAGCACCGAAAGCCAGCGCGCTGTACCACAAGACCACCACAGGCCCATATGCACGCAAAAGAGCGTGCTGCGATGTGCTTATAACTACATCAACTCCCCTGCCATCTGTATTTATGTATGTACATACTTTTGTATTATACTATTTGCTTTCAAATAATTGATAAAACCTTTAGTATAGTATTGCACTGTTCTTATGGTTTTTCATTTATCCATTAAAAAGTAATTTTTTTCGAATTAATTAAATAATTTATGCAAAATTTTATAAATCCGAATAATCGTATTGAAACCGCTCTGCAGCCAAAAGTAACAAATAAATTAATAATGAAAACAGAACTATTGGCTCAATAGATATATATCAAAAAATAAAGAAGCTTTACATTTTGAATTTAAAACATTAACATTATACATTACAATATAAACATTCATTAATTTTCATTTATTTAATTTTTCATTCAATTTTTTATCAAATATCATTATTTTTTTCCCTTTTAAAAGTTTATTTTATTGCACATTTTAATTTTCATTATATAGTCATTATATAGTTGAAATCATATAATCTTATTTATCATAAATATTATGCAATGATTTAAAAGACCAAAGCATCTTTTCGATTCGTTTAAACTTTATTAGAACATGTAAAATTTATATTATATCAGTTATTAGCGATAGCATGTCCAGAATATTAAGCCGTGACTTTTCCAAGAGCCATTCTTAAATAATTCGAAGCCGAAAAAGTGGTTCATTGAGCTCTAGACGACAAGTGGGGCAAGAACTTTTTTTTTTCTTACGCACCCAGTACGAGATACAGTCTACACAGTATACGTGACCGCAGGATGTCACAATCCAAGCGATTTCTTTCGAAGTTTCTGCTTCCTCCAGACATATCCTGCAAGTTATTCTGGTTCTCCAGGGCTTCTCTTTTGTCTTAGTGACGACCCTTTTCTTCCTGGTCTTCCTGGTTTTGTAGGTCACTCGACATGTCCTCTTTCTCACCTGACCTTTTGCTTTACATCTCCTGACACTTTTACGACCCACCGATGACGTTATCTTTGGAGATGCAGTTATTACTTCATCATCAAGTTCCTAGAAATTTTTTACAACAAAAGTTATTGACTATGACAAAAAATTATCCTTTAATGCTAAGTACTAGCATATGTCATACATTCTTAAAATATTCACTCATAAATTTTACTCAGGATTTAACTTTCTTGTTGTGTAAAACACGAAAGGAAACAATTCCGTGAGGGAATTTATTTTACTTATGTAGTTGTATACACACACACACACACACACACATGACACTAACAATCATTTACTGTATAGGAATGTATGGGCGCAAGTGACACGTTGAGGCACAAACACAGGAAAGAGACATGAAAGGAAAGAAAAATTGTTTATTGACAGCGTCATTGACAAGTGCTGTGTTTACAATAAGTGTTCAAAATTGCATCCATCAACAGTAATACAGGCTTGACAGCAGGGCCCGACTTAGCCTAATTGGGGCCCGGGGCAAAAACTTCTTTGTCCCCCCCCCCTCTGCTTCACTACTTCAGTAATGAAGAACTTAATACTTAATACTAAACTTTCTATTCGATTTCGGGGCCCCCCTCTGATGTGGGGGCCCGGGGCAACTGCCCCGTATGCCCCTGCCTTAGTCAGGCTCTGCTTGACAGTGTCGATGGAGAGATTGACGTACAGTTTCAGAGATGCCAGGTATTTCACATACACGTGCAGCAGCAACGGATATTCAAGCTACGAGATACTCAACAGAATCAATTGGAGTCGCAGATGTCCTCACAAGAAATAATCGTGACTCTTCAGATGTCCCCATAAGAAATAATCGAGGTTCGATAAATCAGGATATCGGGATAACCAAAGGATTCGTTCAGCCATCGCTCTCCAAAAGTGGTATCCATAAAGTGGCACAGTTGTGAACAACAGTGCCGAAATGATCTGCCCCCCCCCCCCCATCATGCTGAAACCACAGTCGGTCCGACATTTGTCTATGAGGAAAGCACTCCTGATACATTCGTAGCTCAACTCTGCCGTTACCATATTTGCACGGCTGTACATTAGATTCATGTCTGCTTTTTCAGCATACGTCAGGGGTCTCCAAACTTTTCAGCCCAAGGGCCATACTGACTCTTTCACTAAGTCACAAGGGCCAAGACCTAGCTAGCTAGCTTATCATACCAAAATACTGTAGTTTTGAATTACGCACAAATTTTCGTTTTGGAACTAGTCGGCGAGTGAGATATCTATGGTTATGGA
Organism: Dolomedes plantarius; assembly: GCA_907164885.2. NCBI lineage: Eukaryota > Metazoa > Arthropoda > Arachnida > Araneae > Dolomedidae > Dolomedes > Dolomedes plantarius. Next base: position 133,503,747 of record OU015493.1, on the reverse strand, counting down.
AGTTATCATTTTATACAGATTTAACTAAACATATGAATGACTTTAATTTAAAATTACAAGGAGAAAACCAGATTCTGCCTGATTTATACATTCGTTTTAAGTCGTTTAGACAAAAAATTGTTTTGTTTCAATCTCAATTGAACAAAAAACGTTTAACTTTTTTAATACATACCAAACATTCTGTCAGCAAACGAGACTCCATTTCCGATAGATTTCACAATTTAAGCTTTCTGTGCTTTAAAAATAAATTTTGAATCTCCTTTTTCAAATTTCGATGCAATTGCAAACGATGTCAAGATTTTTCAAAATCCTTTTAACCTCCTATATAGAAACCCTTGCCCCAAAACTTCAAATAGAAATGATGGATTTGCAGTGTAGCGATATTTTTAAATAAAAACTAGGGGCTTTGCCCCTAAGCTCGCTACACTCGCTCCTCTGTTATGGCTTATAGCGAGATACATAGGGGTGATTCTCGGGCAATGTAACAGCCATTTACTGTTGTCAGTCACCCTTATGCGAAGGGGAATCACTGTTGAATCACTGTTTCAGCTTTAAAATTCAATTAAAAATCGAAATTTTAAGATAGAGACTTGAAATGAACTTTATATGAATGAGAAAGCTTTCATCTTCCAGATGATGTAAATATTTTCTTTGTAAGATAAAAACTCGAGGAGCATCGATATTACATCCACATATGTGACGATATTTCTCGAAAAAGTGGGTTTAATATTTTGATGTAAATATTAGTCTGTTTTAAATTATTTTTAAACAAATGAGGTCTTGTTTGAAGAAAAAATGTCTGTAGTCTTAGATTGTAAAAAGATCAAAATTCTACGATTAATTTTTGGCGAGTTATCGTAATCTAAACATGAAAAAGTCAATATTTTCCCACAAAACATAAAATTAAAAAAAATTTAAAGTCCGACGAAGATGAGACATGTCTTACTTTCTTCCCCCCATTTTTCGGCATCTATTGGTATCGGTCTCGACCCCATACCCCCAGCGGTTTCGGAGGAGATAGCGTGACAAGCTTTTGACAGCGGCGGCTGTGCCAGTTACTTTTTTTTAGAATAGAGAGATATTTAAAGTCATCATTGCTGGAGTTTTATAAGAGTCTTCCACTCACATAGTTTGATCAGTTGCATAAATTTGTCCGTGGTTTTTTTTCTCTTTCGTCACTACATATCTGTGTGAAAAAATATTCTCCAAAATGAAATACACAAAAAATATTTACAGATCCAAATTAACTGATGAGCATATGAAGTCGCTGCTGATAATTTCTACTAATAAACTTGATCCACAACTGCAAACAAATGTCAGTGGAAAGTTACAGCAACATAAATCTCATTCATCATAATTATGTTTCATTTCATTATGTAAATTACCTATGTACATGTCACTTATTGCAAATTGTAAGGTTGAATCTCATATTTTTAATTACAGTTAAAATGTTAAATTTCCTTACATATATCAGTTATTTTGTTTCTTAATTGGTCGTTAAATAAAAACATCTGATTATTATTTTTTATGATTTACTTACATTGTAAATTTTACAATGTAGTCAAAATAGACTCCGGTGGGCCGGATACCGGGCATGTCCGGTCCTCTACCACGGGCCAGATTGGTGTTGGCCCGCGGGCTGTAGTTTGGAGACCCCCCGGCATACGTAAAGTCTCCCATCACGGACAACAGCACAATTGAGAATGGCGTGTTCCCGCAGATGCACAATGTTGATAGGCGACAAGCCATCTACATCTCTCTACTGGCAACGGAATCAACCAATCACTCCAATTTTCATTCCTTTCATGCTTCTTACCAGTGTTTGTGCATCGACGCGTCACTTGCACACATACACTCCTATACAATAAATGATTGTTACACTGTGCTGTACCAACCCTAAAAGTTTGTACCATGAATTTGGAATCGCAACTCATTTAAAAGTTTTTAAAAAATGACATTTAGACTCAGGTATATTTTAAAGACGTTTTGGATAGGGTTTCTGTTTTCATATTTTTTTTAACTTCATTGGGGTGTGGCGCTGTGGTGTTGCTACAGTGACGTAACTACTAGGGTAAAAATTGGCTGCTGTTTCGCCATTACCGTCACTCACTGAATTAGGGTATGTATGCATCTTTGTCTTTTCATTAGGATTATATGTGTACTTGCATATATGGTGCGTTGAGCCCTTACTGCAAGTTGTCCGCTTCTTTTCATTTGCTCTTGACTATCTGTTTCTATGGAGATCTCGGGGCCTTGGGATGTTTTTTGGTTATACCTACATCCTATTCAGAAAGTTCCCCTTGAGGTAACTGATTAGGCTCCCTGATGACGAGACCAGTCGGTTACCTCGATTTCTGGTTTAGTTCCGGCACTACTACAGAATCTTGCCTCTGGTGCGTGGAGCCCTGAGTGCTTGATTTCTGTTTGTTTTTTGTCTACATTCTTCTTATAATTATCTAGCTCTGTTATTTATTCTTAGTTATATTTGTTCTTTTCGTAAAGAACTTATAAAAAAGGCGCATGTAAGTTAAGCTGTTCCTCGATAACGATTGACTTTTGCAAAGAAACGTTCCAAATCGATTTTATTTTAATTTTGTGCATATTTTAAATACAATTCCCCCAGCGTTTACTTTAATAAAAAAATCGTATTTTTCCGATTTCTGAAAAAAAATGCTATATTTCACGCACCTGTTAAAAAAATAAGGTGATGCAGTTCAAAAATCCAAGTTTACACTTGTTCCTGTAGTATATGTTTAACATTTTCAATTAAAAAAAAACATTTAAAATAGAATTAAGCAATGAATCCTAGCGCTTTTTTTTTGCAAAACAAATATCAAACCATAAATGTATTATTTCAATTTCTAACCGCTAACCGCGCAAAAGAAAAAAATATCATTTTTAAGTTTACTTACCTGTGAAATATTTTTATTAGTCAGCAATCACAAAATCGAGCACAAAAATTCGAGACAAAAAGCTTTGTTTTTCAGTTGTTGAGATGGTCATGTTCAAAATTAATATAGTGCAAACTATCCCGATCCGTGTGTTCATAGGCTCAGGGCATAAACGAGTATATTCCTGCAACCTGACAAAAACCGTCCGCACCGACGCGATGCCGGCGATGATGCGATGCGATTTAATGGGATGGTGGGTTACAACGTGTTAAAACAAAAACGAACAATGTGTTTCCCAACTAGTTGCGACGTGGAGTAGCGTTTTTAAAACCAATGTGGTTTTGTTTATTTGCAGTTATACTTGTAAAATGCATTTTTAACTGTAAGTAGTTACCTAGCATAATGATAATATTTTTATATTGATTATTTTACTAATAAATTAGTTTTAATTTTTTTTTCATCCGGGAGGCTGACTTGCCGCCCCCCCCCCCTTAACTTGCCGCCCGTGTGCCCCGCACCCCTGGCACCCCCGGGTTGGAACGGCCCTGGCTGAGGCTATGAAAAATAGCCCAAGGTTCGTGAAAATAGAATTTGGTAATGCCATCCTAAGCATGGTAAGGAAAGAAAATTTTCAGGGGATCAACTTAAATTTTATACCTTTCATATATATACACAGTGAAACGTTTCTAGCCAGCCATCCCTATTCGACGGCTACCCCTCTAAACTGCCATTTTTTGCCGAATCGATTAAGGACTCAGTACAGCCAATATTATGGAAGAAACCTCTTTTCCACAGCCACCCCTCAAAATGGTCCCTTTTTTTCGGAACCATTACTGGCCGCCATAGAGAAGTTTCACTGTATATGTTTGTGTGTGTGTGTGTAGCCTTACCAAACAGACTTTGTTTGCTTCAACAGATTTCCGTGTGAATAGAAAACTGCATATGGTAAGAAATTCAGTCGCAACTCATTTAAAAATTCAAATGAGGTTTGCTAAAAAAGCACTTCCCCCCCCCCCCATGGTGCAGGTGAAAAATCGTAATCGAAGCATGAAAAATGAAAGACTGTTATGAAAATGGATGTTATTAAACGAGTTTATTACAATCTTAAATCTCCTAACAGAAGCTCTAATTATTTTTAGAGAGATGTTCAAAACTGTAGTTCATACCCGCCGCGTGAGTCAATGACATTTTTTATTTACAAGACGAATCGGAACACGGTGCATGGTTATGGTAAAATTATGATTTCTGGGGAGGTAGACGGCTAAAGTGCAAGCTACAAGTTGTTTGATTTATATCATAGGTATCAATATTTCTGTTAAGCGAGCTTAAATTATTAAATGCTACCATAAAAAGCCGAAAAAATATATGCATAATGATGTTGCGTGCGAGAAAAATGAGATTTGGTAATAAGCGAAATTAAAATAACAACTTTACAGTATATGGAGTTTAAATCTGGTAAATTTGGTAATACTTTTTATAGACTACTCTTCTACAACTAACCCAGACTAATTAAGCGAGTGTAGATCACAGTGAAAGTAAGTGACACAAGAAAGTAAACAAAATCTACGAGGCGTAAAAATTCTCAGCAACAAATAGTATGGGGTATCAAATAGTAGCGCATGGGAGTATAAATGCATATTGTGCTGGATAAATTACAGTGCTGAAAATATAGAAAAAAAATTTCAGGTAGTCTCTTCTAACGAAACTACCGCGGATTATTCACGTAGGATTACTTATCGTTGCTTACCTCTTTTGTATGTATATATGTATGCATGTATATATTTTTATATATATATATATATATATATATATATATATATATATATATGTACGTATGTATATATGTACATAAATCTATGTCAAAATTTTGACGCATCTTGGTACTTTTCTGTTTAACTTTCCAAGCGATAGACTGGGTTCGGCGCGCTGCCAAAATTATAACTCGCGAGGACGGATGGACGGACGGTTTTAACGTCTGAAATTTTGCTTTCCGAAGGACCGTTATGGAGGAACGTAATCCTACGTTAAAAATAAAAGCCTTTGTTGAAAGAAAATGCTGTTACGTACTTGTAGCACAACTGGTACTTCTGTTGCAGACATCATAGAGATGCATTAAAGATTAAAACGATTTTCTTAAATAAAACGTACTCAAATAATAAGAGAATCTTTCCTATTGTCCACACTAGAGAAAGTAAAAATATCTATAAGTTAGGGATTAAATTTACTTACTTATATATAGAGAATTATAATGAATTTTTTTCGCTCAAATGAATAATTCTGTTTCCTATGACTTATTAAATGCAATTTTCCGTCCGAAGGACAGGGCTTTAATTTACAACATTTTACACTTGAACTCTACAGGTCTGTGAGTCGAACTGTTCAACAATTCGTTATTTTGTATGCCATAACTAGGTTATCTTGTCGTTCTACAGTAACAAGAATATGCGATATATCCCGGTTTAATAAAATTTGTGCGAAACCTACCTCAATCCATTTCAATCGAATAGATAGCGACAAACATTTTAAAAATTATAGAATAAAATAACTTTTTGAACTTATTGTGGGCCTTGGAATTCAGAAAATGGGAATTTCTCTCATCACCGGGAGAGTTCAATTAGTAGAATACTTGCCTTTATTTTAGGAGACAAGGGGTGTTTTCTGGAGCCAGCAAAAAAATTGTTAAAGCGGCAGCTGGCTGATAGGAAGGATTTGACAAATATTCGTTAAGCAGATGACAAATATACACTGCTGGCCACCCAAATTGCAACACCAAGAAAGACAAGAGATATCACAACAAAATTTATTTTGTAGATAACATGTTGACCAAGTATCAAATGATTAAATTTATAGACTTCTGTGAAGTGTGGTTCCTGCCAAAATCAGTAGCCAGAGTAGCCGCCATTGTTGTAGATCACCGCTGCCACACGCCTCGGCATTGATTCAAAGAGACTTTGGATGAGTTCTTGGGGAACAGTAGACTAAGCAGCTTCCACACGTTGCCAAAGTTGATCTGCTGTGGCAGCTGGGGATGGAATCTGGGTCAATCGTAGAGCAACCATGGACCACATGTTTTCTATCGGCGAAAGATCCGGAGAGCGAGGCGGCCAGGGAAGCAATTCAATCTGGCGATTGACGAAGAACCGTTGGACAGTGCGTGCCACGTGTGGTCGCGCATTATCCTGTTGAAATATGGCTGTGGGCAAGCCCTGAAGGTAAGGAAGGACAACTGGCTCCAACACCTCGGAGATGTAGCGCTTGCTGTTTAAAGTACCGGCAATGCGTACTAGAGGTGTGCGAGATTGATATCCAATACCGCCCCATACCATAATACCCGGTGCAGGACCAGTGTGGCGGTGCATAACTCAGCTGTTCAGCATCCTCTCTTCACGGTGTCTCCAGACTCGAATGCGACCATCGTGGTGTTGCAGACAGAAGCGTGACTCGTCAGTAAAGACAATTTCATTCCATTCTGCCATCCACATCCTTCTGTCATCGCACCATTGGCGGCGGAGACGTCTGTGGTTCTGCGTCAAGGGTAGACAAAGCGATGGACGTCTTGCGGACAGACCACTCTGCTGTAAACGGCGTCGAATGGTACGCGCAGACACTGGATGATGCGTTACAGACTGCATGTGCTGTGCTATGGTTCGTGATGTGACTGAGCGATCCATCACTGCTATGCGCACAATTTGCCTGTCATCACGTGAAGTGATGCGCTGAGGTGGATGCGATCGAACACGCCGGTCCGTCGTACCCTCCTGCATCCAACGATCACATATCCGCATTACAGTTGTTTGGTTTCGTCCAACACGACTACCGATTTCCCCGAAAGATAATCCACAATCTCGGTAGGCCACTATCCTTCCTCTGTCGAACTCGGATACTTGATCAAAAGATGATCGCTGTTTTCGACGAGGCATAATTGATCGGTTTTTTTTTAAAAAAACCACAAGAAAAACACAATTGCCGAACTTGAAATCGTCGAAATCTCCAAGCCTTAAATAGCTCTTTGAAGTGGCGCCACAGGCGCGCGTGATGTGCGTCTGCGCTGAAATTCTAATCATTTGCATATCTCACCTCCGCTAATGCATGTTGTAAATTTCATGTTATTTGCATGTTTCCTTCAGGGTGTTGCATTTACAGTAGCCAGCAGTGTACTTATGCAGAAATACCAGACTCAAGACTAGGAGACCCAAGTTTGAGTTCTGGTCCTAGTATAAATTTGTAACAAAATGATTCACAGTTCCAGTGGCGCACCCAGGATTTTTTGTTGGGGGGGGGGGGGGGTCGAGATGAACGGATAAAAATATTTATAATGCATGGGGGAGGGGCGAGATGAACGTATAAAAATATTTATAATGCAAAATCAATATTCATAATGCAATTTCTATTTCTTTGGAGGGGGGCATAGCCCCTTGCCTCCCCCCCCCCCCTGGGTGCGCCACTGCACAGTTCATCCATCTGAAAGCATTCCTTTGTACGGGGTTCCAAACTTCAAGGGTCACTAGTCCTAATTGTGCGCCAAATCGCGAAATGTAGTAATTTGTTCACATCAAGAATAGCTATCCTTGACGTAATTGAGAAAATATGCAGGTGAAGATATGCAAAATGGCGAAATAAACGTCAGCGGGGCACCAGCCGCCAGCGTCTAGATCCGTACCTAATTTAGTTCGTGCGGCGTCGAATGCATGAGAAGATACAAATGTTTTCGCCAATATTAAACGAAAGCGGCGGCATTATGCCTCATGTGTTATCTGAAATTCATGTGGTAAAATCCATTTTGTATATTTCTTATTTGTGGATTTCTGTATTTGGCTCTGTTTACTGTTTTCAGTTTGGATTAAAAAAAAAAACAGTCATTCTCTTATATATCTCTTATATATCCAAATTTTTTTTTTAATCTTTAGTTAGATTTTGCGTCAACATTTTCTACGTTTCGCGCCAAATGGCGTCCCTCTAACCGAAAAGTGCCCTTTTCGATTACTCGATATTTTGTGGATGTAGCAAAAGTTTGTGCAACATTTCCCTGGCTATGCTGAAATTCTAAGCTATCTTTGCGGTTGAATATAAGTGATTTCATAAAGAGCAGTCTTCGAGAAACAACACATATCCTTTTTAAAAGGAAAATTTCACAGATGGGGCACACTCTTGGCTATGTTTTTTGAAGATGTAAAAAATGCGGTACTTTTTTGGTTAAGGCTGCTATGTACTAACCCCATTGGATTCGCTCACCTCAATGTTATCCTATGGAGAAAATTCGTCCACGAATTGCCGACTTGGATTCAAAGATTTTTAAAAAAAAATTGTACTCCGTCATAGAAAAAGAAATTTGATATTTGTGTACATTTTTCTTTTTAAAAAAAATGCAATTAATATTTTAAAATTTAAATTATTCGGGGAAAAATCTGGTATAATGTGTTTTAAACGCTCATAAATTCCTTCGGCGGACGAAATTTATAAAATGAATCCTGTAACACTTTGCAGAAAAGTTCAGGCTATCTGACAATACCAATTTTATTTGATTATCGGCATTTATGTACCTGTAAATAGTTGACAAAAATATTTTTTAAATAAAAAATTTGGGGGCAGCGCTTAACCCCCCTATATAGAGAGAGAGCCATTACAATCCCTCAAAATGTCGATCCTAAAGGAAATTCTCGAACTGTCAACTGGACTCCTCCCACCACAAGAGTCTGCAAGAAGAGGAAATGGGAAATACGATTTTTTTTCTTAGTACATAGCAACCTTAACAGGGCGCCACTCGCAATTGTGTGCCAAATCGCCCCATGTGGTGACACGTTTGGTGCGGAACATAAATATTAGCTAAAAAATGAATAAAATAATAAAAATGAATATAATTGCGAAATAAACGTCAGCCCAGCAATGCCCACCACCACCTTGAACCGTACTTTGCAGAATTCGTGTGGCGTCAATCGCATGACAAAACGAACATGTTTTCAGGAATTTTAAATGAAATTAGCAGCTTTATGCCTCCTGTATAATATGAATTTATTGTGGTAAAATCCATTTTGTAGTCTTCTTATTTTATCTTTCTTTTTCTTATTTTCTTATTTTTTTTCATATTTTTATTTTTTTGATCTAATATTTACGCTTCGCGCCAAATCGGTTACCTCATTTGGCGACTTAACGCACAATTTTCGTTTCGCACCAAGTGGCGCCCTATTAACCGAAAATTATCAGCAATGCAGTTCGTATCATGAAGCTGTAGCTTCATGGTTCGCATTTAATCGAAGGCGCACAGTTCGCAACCCAGAGTTAGAATTGAACGTTGTTGGGAATAATTTTACCTTCTTATTTGACATACAGAGTTTTCAAACAGAATATAAAATTTAGATAAATTCATAAATCTTTCTCTGAAACTTTTTCGGAAAATCGTACCATTAAATCCTACCACAGTTTTTAAAAGTTTAAAATCTTGCAGATTTATTTCATTATAAAATGATTCATGAATCTTAAAAACAACTCGATTCATAAGAATCATGAATCATTCTTATAAACAAATCAAAACGATCTAATACAAATTCAAACTACCCGTATTTTATTGGTCCGGTTTCTATAACTATCGCTGTAGAATAAAAGGGCAAATAAAAAGTCTGCATTTCCGATGGCTGTCTTTTGGCATCTAATTTTCAAAAACTGAATCAAAATGCTAGCAAACATCGCCTAACTTTAAAATGGACAATCTGTTTATACTCGCTACATTTTATTAAAAAAAGCGCCAAATAAATTCTATTATACATTAAATACACATAAAAAGTTGTTAAAAATATAAATAAATAGCTATTCGGAATTTGGGGAACAGATGTATTACACGCACCTCTCTTGGCGACAAATTTTTTTTTGACGCCAAATACTCGTCAAAAAAATTTTGTCGCCAACCTGTCGCCAAAACAGGCCTACGCGGACATTTTACACTTAAAATACACTTAAAATAATACACAAAATATCAATAACAACTCAAATATAAAAATAAATTCAAAACAAACTTACCAATGGCAATAATAAACTTTCAAAAACATGTCACAAAACCACAACAGCTACTTTAAAACATACACGAATATATCTAAAAACGGCTGTATTAAAATTCAAAACCTAAACAGAAATGCTCAACCGCTACTTTAAAACACGCAAAAATATCTAAAAACAGCTGTATTAAACTTCAAAACCTCAGCAGAAATACTCAACCACTTATTTAAAACATACGCAAATATATCTAAAAACGGCTATATTAAAATTCAAAACCTAAACAGAAATGCTCAACCGCTACTTTAAAACATACGAAAAATATATCAAAAAACGAAGACATTAAACTTCCAAAAACATTACACATATCCGCAACATCTATTTAAAACATACGCAGATATATCAAAAAACGAAGACATTAAACTTCCAAAAACATTACAGAAATCCTAAACCGCTACTATGAAACGCTAACAAAAATATCGAACACCGGTATATTAAACTTCGAAAAACACTACACAATACCACAACACCTATTCAGGGTTGCAACAAAAAGCAAACATCACGCCAAATCGGATGGCTGCCAGACCAAAAAAAAAATTGCTAAACATAAAAAAAATCGCCAAACATAAAAAAAAATCGCCAAATTGAAAAAGGTGCGTGAAACACATCTGTACCGAATTGGAAATGAAATAGCTAAATGTGTATTATGTCCTAGAAATTTTAACACGATATCAACTTTGATATCAACTTTGAAACAATTTTTAAAAAAATTGCCTAATTTCGCGCCAAGAATATTTTTTATTGGTGGGTTCTGTCAAAAAGAATTTTATCCAAAAGAATGTACACAAAAAATTCCTTATTTAATAAGCCAAAAAAAATTATCAAAATATTCAGTCTCTGATAGTTTCTTCCCTACTTGCAGTGTGCATTATAAACCGTAGATAGTACTAACAAAACAAAGAAAATTGATCAATAAAATAATTTTTAAAGATCGTGTAATGTTTAAAATTTAAAACAATTTCATAATACAAGCTAAAAACTTTTGAATCGAAGACTCATGAACTACTTACGATAGATTTGAATTTAACTTCAAGGTATTAAGTAACAGTTTAATGTTTAAGTAATAGTAATGGTTTAAACATAAAATGGGGGGGGGGGACAAAATCTTACTCGAGAGTTTACTTGACGACCGTCCTCGAGATAAAATGTCTAGAGAGAGCACTAGGTATGCAATTTTATTTATTTATCTTGTAAAGGATGTATGCACGAACTTCGTTGCAAATGATCGTTGCTAGGGCTAGACCATGGATGTCGAAACTTTTGCCACACATGGACATGGACAAAAAGTTTTCGTGAGTTTCCAAATAGGGCTAAGCAAGCCCTTTACCCTAAGTATGGATATGGAAAGCACTGAAGCTTTTCACGCATGGTCCAAGAAGAAATCAATCAAAAACTTTTGCCTTCCCTGGGCTACATTGAGCGAAGAGGAATCGTCTTGGGCCGCATATAAAATCCATAATATTGTAACGGCATAAAATGTAAATAATTAATTTAAAATTAACTCTAAAATATTTTTATAATTTTTAAATGTTACTTTTGTAATTGTTGTTAAAAATATTTTTGGCAATAGTTATATGTATAGTTTTTTTTTTAGAATGCAGTTGAGTTGAAAAATGAAATGGTTTGGTGTTGATAAGTTGTATTTAAAAGAATGCCCTTTAATTTTTATATTTCTTACTAGATGTATTACCCAGCTTCGCTCGGGATTCAGTTTCTGTTATTAATTTTTTCAATGATTAGCCTCATGTTATGATGTTCTACAGTTTTCGCTAGAATTCTTTTGCGGTAGCAAATAGCATTAGTTTGTTGTCGGTGCTGTCGTTGTTCATCGCTTTCCTCTCCTTTCGATGTTGAAGCTCGAAGACGATTGTAGGTTCGCCGGGTTAAAAGTTTCTTCATCAGTCTCACTGCTTCGGATCACTGGTACAGCTTTCGCAGACGCACCGCCCTGCCAAGTTTGGCGATTTTGTGTATGACGTGGTAACCGTACGATTTTAGCGAAATTTTTTGGTTGCCAAGTTGGGGCGATTTAGGCGCCAACGTTGTGGCTCCTGTAAATTCGTGACGTTTTTATCATGAGATTATTTCGTGACGGATGTATCACGGGATTTATTTTGACCAATTATGGGTATTTATCTTTTTTTGTTGTTGCTTGGATTTGTTTGAAAGTTTTTTGATTGTGAATTGTCACGAGATTTATGATGGCGGCCATTTTGAGTGTGAAGGATGTTGTTAGTAAATACCAGGCGAAGGTTTTGGGTAATGTTAGAGGCGTTGTTCTTGGGGTAGATATACTGAAGGGGTGGTAAATGAGTCACTTGTGCATGGGTTTATTCATTCTGATCGAATGATATTTTTCGAATTCTTGTGGGATTTGAAGTTTTTAAAGCCTGATATATTTTGCGTGAAATGTGATTTAAAAATGAAATTAAGAAAAAGAATAATGTTTCTGATGGGTATGTTTGGATGTGCAGAAATAAGATGGATGGAAAGGAGTGTGGTGCGCAGAGAAGCTTACGGTTTGGGTCTTGGTTTTCGTGTAGCAAATTGACAATTATATATGCATATGTATATATATATGGATAGATAGATAGAGGGATAGAGACAGAGAAACATGCAAATATATATATAGAAACTATTGCTGTAAAAGTCGAATAACCAATGCCGAAAAAGTGTAACAATTTCCCGGCAGATTTTATAAGAAATATGCGTACATCTAGGAGCTTATTTCTTATGACTTTTCTTCACAGCTTAGATCAAATCCCTGCGCGGGCTACTAAAATACCTCTGTTCGTGTCGTCCCTTCATAGGGAGCAATGCTGATCAGCCTTTATGGTGCTCCCATAAAAAAAATGGTCAGCAAAAAAACTGCGGTGAATAAGAACAGGCGAATATCTATCCGACAAAGTGCCTCCGCATTGGAAAAAAAAACACCTTCAATTATCATTTTGGAACTTGGAAATACTAGCTAAAAATCGTTACATAACCAATGACAATAATAGTCCAAGTTCGTATTTTATAAGTAATCAAATAACATTATTAAAAAATTATAAAAGGTGAGATATTTAAAATTAATTGTTGCTGGATTCGTATCTTCAATTTTAATAATTGTAAAGATAAATTTTCGTATTGAACTAAAAGAATATTTCAGGTAGTCTCTTTTAACGAAACTAACTCTCTCTCTCTCTCTCTCTCTTTCTTTCTTTTTTTTTTTTTTTTTTTTTTAAACACATTTTGGCACTTTTCTGTTTAACTGTTTACTGCTACTGGGCTTTTCGCGCTGGCAAAAATTTAACTTGCGACGCAGTACAGACACTTTTTTTCTTTCCGGAGGACCGTTATTGAGGAACGCAACCCTACGCTAAAAATGATCCCTTTTCATTTAATATGTTTACTTGAATTGTCTTTTTTGCTTAAGGCTCTGTTCACATTGAAGTCCGTTAGCGTAAGCGTAAAAGTACTGAAATATATTTAACCAATGACAAACCTCCAAACGATTACCAACGAAATCGCTAAGGCCTATGATTGGTTTATTTCTGTCTCAGCGCCATTTTTCCTTTTACGCTTACGCTAACAGACTGCAATGTGAACAGGCCTTACCACTTAGTGACGATCCCTTTTTCTCTCTTCATACTTAACCAAAATCGATAAATTAGGTACCATTTTAAATTTTCTTATTTCCAATTTAGCATTTTCTTATAATGTTTATTTGACGTTTTTGCACTAAAAACTTCCAAAAAACACTTTTTCCGGTTGAAAATAATGATTATTTTAAAAGAAAATAGAAAGATTGTTATTTTATTATAATTAAATTTTTATTTCGTCGAAAAAGGTGAGAATTAATGATTTCGTCATTTCTAATTTGTAGCCAGGCGATACTAAAGTTTACCTAAGTTGTGATTCCGTCCATTGCGACGAATCAAACAATGCTTAGTTGTATCCAGTCGAGTTCCTTAAATCTCTAAACCCTTCAGGTTTACCTTCACATACACTGCGCTTCAAGAAAAAATGCAATTATTATGTTAATCAGAAGTCTCAACGCTAAACAAGAACCAGGTTGGTCGTCACTCATTTAGACGAGTACACCATAAGGGCCTGTTCACATAGGAGTCCGTTGCTTAGCGTTAAAGTATTGAAATATATTTAACCAATGACAAACCTCCAAACGATTAGCAACGAAATTTTTAACGTCTATGATTGGTTTATTTTCGTCTGAACGTCATATTTCCTTTAACGCAACGCACGGACTCCTATGTGAACAAGCCCTAACTGTTAAGGTGATCTACTCCAGTAAAACAACTATTATACCCCGGATAAACCTGACTTCTTCCGACCCAACCATGCCCTTCCAAATGACAAGAAAACAATCCCCCATCAAGGTGTTTTGTAATTGGTTTTGTAATATCCTTACGCACCTTTGTTATTTAACAAATAAACAATGGCTACAAATGAACCGGTTCTTCATTCCTCTTATTACAACTCACCAACCTCGCTATACAATTAACCTTTTCCTTATGGGGTGGGATAGCATGTGTCGCCGAATTCCAAAGAACGCGATCAGGTGACGTAACAGCAGCATCACCAGACAATTTCCCAGATCATCCGGGACTTTATGTAACGACTAGCAGAACTGTTGTGATCGCGAAGCATGATAGACGTCTCAGTCAGAGATGAGAAACTTCCGATAATTAATATTCAATGTTTGTAAATAGTTAGCCTAGAAATTGTATATATTTTAATGTCCGTAATGTAATGTAAAGTATCTAACCAAGGAAAATATAATAATATTCATTCGTAGTGTTGTTTTAGTGTGACTTCAGTTTTAATATTCATTAAGAATAAGATAGCAACTTGATGTACAGAATAACCAGCAGCATAAAAGAACCACGTGGGAACAAGGTAAGAAGCCTTATTTGATATTCAATTAAAGTAAACAATTGGATAAAAGAATATTTAGATCCCACATAAAATTGGCGTCCGTGACAGGACTGCTGTTATATTTTTTTGATTGCTATTAAGATTGGCTTTAATAAATGATAGTTGAAGTTATTTAAGATTTGAATCTAAAGAAACATTAACTAAAAAGTAAAAGATGGATAAAGCCAAACAAAAACGGAGTACACTTAGATCGCTCGCTACGAAGTTAATAACGAAAACAGAAACATCTATTTTAGATGAAAACGTTAGTATAGAACACTTAGAAGACCTCTTGGATGAGTTAACTTTGAAACAAGAGGAATTAATACAGTTAGATACTGAAATTCAAACTGCGATCTCAAAATTAGAGGAGATTAACGAGGAAGTTCTGAAATGTGACGAGTATACTACTAACATATTAAAAGCGAAACGAAAAATAAAAAGAGCAGTTGCAAAATGTAAACCCTCAATTTCAATTCCTAAGGCAAATGATGATATTGAAGGGACAAAATTTATTCCAAAACGAGCGGTCGAATCCCCCTTTATTAAATTACCGCTGCTTACTATTGAAAAGTTCACTGGGGAATTTTGTGATTGGCAAAGGTTTTGGGACCAGTTCGAGTCCGCCATTCATAAAAATCAAGATTTGTCTAATGTAGAAAGACTCAGTTATCTAAAATCGTATCTTACAGGCGATGCAGCTCGATCAATAGAAGGTTTTGCTATTACAAACAATAACTATCAGTCGGTTGTTGATACCCTTGCGGAAAGGTTCGGAAAGAAACAATTAGTAACTAATTCACTCTTAAACAAACTTCTTACTCTGCATCCTGTAAAAGGATCCTCAGATGTACAAGCTCTAAGAAAATTATTAGATTCGTGCGAGACACAAATCAGAAGTTTAAATGTACTTGGAATAAACTCTGAAAATTATGGGAGCCTGTTAGCTCCAATATTGATAAAATTGTTGCCTTCTGATATAGTTTTAGAGATCACTAAAAAATGCGGATCAGATGAATGGAAAGTAGATGAAATACTTCAGATTTTGAAAGCGGAAGTGATTAGTAGAGAACGCATGTTGTCATTGACCATTAGTAGTGAAGCGATAGTTCACACAGATAAGCAATTTCGCGTCAACAAGTCTGCGGCTTTTTCGGGGGGAAAGCAAACCGCTGCGTTGCTATTAAATGAAACAGCAATAAATAAAGACAGATGCCTGTTTTGTGAGAATGAACATCCTTTATACGATTGCAAATTGTTCAGCAATAAAAATATGAAAGAAAAAAGAGAGTTCCTGCTTAAAAGGGGAATTTGTTTTTCGTGTTTGAAGCTAGGCCACCGGGTAAAATCTTGCAAGTCGTATGTTAAATGTAAGAGATGTTTTAGAAGACATCTTGCTGTCATGTGCCCTGAGACGATAAAAGAAACTCAAGCAGAAAAAGGTGATGTTTCTTTTAAAGGAATTTCTGCAAGTACTGATCATGCTTTATCAAATAAAACTCGTCGACAAAACGTTGTGTTGCAGACTTTATTGGTTCGTCTGCTTAATAAAAACAATAATGAACAGATATTCATTAGAGCTCTGTACGATTCGGGATCACAATTCAGTTACCTCTCTACAAATATAATTAAAAAGATGGGTTACGTAGCGACAGGTCACGAAAAGATGCATCATAGCCTATTTGGTGGGCTAGAAGAAGTTCGAAAACATTGTAAATACAAAATTCACCTGAGTAACTTATCCGGAAATTATTGTTGCAATTTTGATGTCTATGATCAAGATAAAATTTGTACAGAGGTCCCTAAGATCAGAAATGGTCCGTGGATTAGCGAGGCTGAAAAAAGGGGAATAAACTTTTCTGACCTCAGTTGTAACGATAAATTAGAGAATGAAGAAATCAATTTGTTGATAGGGGCTGACGTATGTGGAAAACTCTTAACTGGGAATATCATAGAGTTAGAATGTGGTGTTATCGCAATCGAAACAAGACTGGGATGGTCGCTGATCGGTAAGACACCCGTTGAAAGTGAACCTACTAGGAATGAAACCATATCAGCATTATCTTTACTTTCAACAGAAAGAAAGCTTTCTGACTTATGGGAGTTAGATGTAATAGGTATTAAAGAGCCCTCCGAAAGACAAACAAAAGCCGAGCTGGAAGCAGAAGCTAAAACACATTTTAATAACACAGTTGAGAGGGAATCTGATGGCCGCTACACAATCTCTTTGCCATGGGTGCGGGAGCGAACTTTTATTTTAAATAACAAATCAGCTGCTGAAGTAAGATTAAAATCGACAGTAAAAAAACTGAAAGAAACTGGACATCTTGAAGCCTACCAAAACGTGTTTCGAGAATGGTTGAATGAGAATATCATTGAAGAAGTAATAGACACTGAAATTGAACTTTCTCAGTGCTATTATTTACCACACCGGGCTGTAGTCAAAGAATCCTCGACGACAAAGATTCGTCCTGTTTTTGACGCGTCTGCGAAGGGCAAAAATTCCCTTTCCTTGAACGACTGTTTGGAAAAGGGACCCAACCTAATAGAATTGATTCCGAGTATTTTAAATCGCTTTCGGCTTGGAAAATATGGGCTCACAGCTGATATACGCAGGGCTTTTCTCCAAATTAACATCAACCCGCAAGATGGAGACTATCTGCGATTCCTTTGGTGGGAAGAGGGCAATCCTGAAAAATTGAAAGTGTTAAGACATAGACGTCTAGTTTTCGGAGTCAGCTCAAAGTCCTTTTATATTGGCCGCCACGTTAGAACATCTCATGACAAACTCACCCAAACACTTGGAAAGAGTGGCTAATAAATTAAGAAAGTCGATGTATGTCGACAATTGTGTTACTAGCGTAGACTCTTTAGATGAATTAAAGGACTTTGTCCACAAATCAAGGGAACTTATGTTCTCGGGAAAATTCGATCTCCGAGGCTGGGTATACAATAAACTTAGATCTGAAGATTGGGAAGAAGACATTTTAGAAACTCCTTTCTCACTAATGCCAGAAACTCAGAGCAACGAGTTACATAAGGAAAAAGTTGTTTCTCTGTTAGGTCTTAAATGGAACGTTAGAAATGATACATTGAGCTGTGACCTGAAAAATATTAACGTTATTTTCGATGGCCAAATAAATAAACGGCTAATTTTGTCTACAGCAAACCAGATCTACGATCCTCAAGGTTTTTTAACTCCAGTAACATTGATGCCAAAAATACTGTTACAAGAATGCTGGAAACTTAAGATTGGTTGGGATGCCGAGCTTCCTAAAACGATCTCCAAGAAATTCGCAGATTGGGCATACCGATTAAAACTTTTAGACGGTATAGAAATTCCACGAAAGTTTCCTGAAATAAATGAAAGCACATCTTTGCATGTTTTCTGTGATGCAAGTTGTTCTGCATACGCGACGTGTATATTCCTTAGAAGTGAAACCGAACAATCGGTAGAATGTCAATTGATACAAGCCCGATCTAGAGTTGCTCCAATTAAAACAACCTCGATCCCAAGACTTGAATTATTGGCTTGTATGATCGGGGCAAGATTAGCGCACAGTGTCAAGAATGATTTGTCCTTAGAAGAAATCCAAACGTTTTATTGGTCAGACTCAGGAAACGCGATTTATTGGATCAAACGAAATGAGAACTGGGCCACTTTCGTTTATAACAGGGTGAAAGAAATCAGATCTTTGAGCGATGCTGGAATGTGGAATCATATAGCTGGACCCTTGAATCCCGCTGACTTACCTTCTCGAGGATGCAGTCCTGAAACTCTCTCCAAATCTAAATGGTGGGAAGGTCCTGATTGGCTAAAGAAGCCTCCCGGTGAATGGCCCAAATCCGAAGCATTTCCAGATTTTAATATAACAAATTCGGAAAAGAAAAAGACAGTTATCGGTGCGACCAATATTGAGAGTCCGATTAAACAAATTTATGACCAGATATCTTCATATAGCAAATTAGTGCGCTTCACAGCCTGGATTTTGAGATTTTCGTTTAATTGTAAGCCAAGTAATGTTAACAAGAACTTAGGCAATTTAACGTTAGAAGAAATGAACAAAGCTGAGATGATACTTTTTAAGACGGTGCAAAAAGAATCTTTTGAAGGGACAGAAGATAAGAAATTAAAAACCCTTAAAATTGTTGTTGATTCTTTAGGCATTCTCCGAATAGAATCAAAAATTTCGAGAAGAGAAGATTTGCCTGAATTCAGATATCCTATCCTCCTCCCATCTGATTATTCTCTCGTCATCAAACTGATCAGAAAAGAACACGAGAAATCAAGCCATGCTGGGGTGCAGACTTTAATGTCAATCTTGAGAGAAAGATTCTGGATTTTAAAGTGCAGGAAGATGATTCGCAAAGTTATACGGAGCTGTACCCGCTGTAAGAGATTTTCTGCACAACCCATTGAGGTAATGAGCTCTCCCCTGCCTGAGGATAGAGTTCGTGATGCCAACGTTTTCGACATTACAGGGGTCGATCTGTGTGGACCACTATTTCTAAGGGATGGTAGAAAATGCTGGGTGGTACTGTTTACATGTGCAGTTTTTCGAGCGGTTCACCTGGAGATTACCACAACCCTTTCAACTGATGGACTGTTGCAAGCTTTAAGGCGATTCATCGCCAGAAGAGGCAGACCGCACACCATATACTCCGACAATGGCACAAATATGATAGGTAGCAGAAAAGAATTGAACACAGTTAACTGGGAAAACATTCAAGATTACGCAACCACAAGGAAAATTCATTGGAAACTTATCCCACCATCAGCGCCCTGGTATGGAGGATTTTGGGAGAGGTTAATAGGAATCCTCAAGTCAATACTGAAAAGGGTGATAGGAAAAGCCTGCTTACAACGAGAGGAATTGTACACAATTATCTGTGATACAGAAAGTATTATCAACTCCAGACCCTTAACATATATCTCAGAAGATTCATCAGATTTAATAGCTTTGACTCCAGAGATGTTCATGAAAGATATTCGTGACACAGGAGTGCCAGACTTCGACAGTATCGATGAGACAATAATGCACAGAAGATACGCATACAGACAGAAAATCAGAGATGATCTTCGTCGCCGGTTTCGCAGTGAATACCTGGGATATTTAAGAGAATGCACAAAAACTCGAAAAACAAGTGTCGAGATCAAAGAAGGCGATCTAGTCTTCATAGATGATGGTCAGCTGAGACGTATTGATTGGCCATTAGCGAAGGTGATAAAATTATACCCAGGGAAGGATGGTCAATCCCGACTTGCAAGAGTGAAAACCCAAACAGGAGAACTTTTGCGTCCTTACCAACGTCTTTGTCCTTTAGAGCTCCAGAGAAACCAAGTTGAGGACTTGAACCTGCGACAATATCTGTCAGGAGAAGCTCCGATTGCTCAGTTACGGCAGCTTAAAAGGACCAAGTACGGCCGGACGGTAAAAACCCGTTGATAGACTGGGACATAATCGGCTACCAAATTGAGTATTTCAGACATCTTCCATACTCAAGGTGGGAATATGTCGCCGAATTCCAAAGAACGCGATCAGGTGACGTAACAGCAGCATCACCAGACAATTTCCCAGATCATCCGGGACTTTATGTAACGACTAGCAGAACTGTTGTGATCGCGAAGCATGATAGACGTCTCAGTCAGAGATGAGAAACTTCCGATAATTAATATTCAATGTTTGTAAATAGTTAGCCTAGAAATTGTATATATTTTAATGTCCGTAATGTAATGTAAAGTATCTAACCAAGGAAAATATAATAATATTCATTCGTAGTGTTGTTTTAGTGTGACTTCAGTTTTAATATTCATTAAGAATAAGATAGCAACTTGATGTACAGAATAACCAGCAGCATAAAAGAACCACGTGGGAACAAGGTAAGAAGCCTTATTTGATATTCAATTAAAGTAAACAATTGGATAAAAGAATATTTAGATCCCACAGCATGTATCCCAAGAACACGGATCAAAGAATGAATATATATATATATATATATATATATATATATATATATATATAACATCCTTGATGGCCGTTCTTACAAAGGAGGTATGCAATTTATCGTTCTATAGAGGGAATCGGAAAAATGGGCCCCGTAACCTAGAGGTTAATCGTATTTTATTCGCATGCGAAATTTTTGCTCGGGCCACCTGATTTACCGATAGTTATGAAAAATGCATTATAAATGAAAGCTTTTACAAAGAAAAAACCCAAGGCAGTCTCCTAGTTTGCACATCGGAATTTGCACGAAAGCTTATAATGCTGACAAGCGTCATTATATGCTTTCGTGTCTACGCCGGGTATAGGCACGTTTCTATTCGTAAGCTGGAGAATCCTTTCACAAGGTTTGTGGGTGGGAGATGTGTACCGGCCCACCAGATGTCGCCCCAGGGGATGCTCAGTCAAAATTGAGGAGGCACTAGGGAATGGTGATGGTTCACCTGCACGATGCCCCCTTTATAGCAACCGACAAATCTCTCGGCATTATCGGGCAAATGTCGGAAAGATCGCTGCCACGTTGAAAAAAATCACGATTTCCACCCTATAGACCAACCGGTGACCAAGCCACAGCTCACAGCCAACACAACTAGTAAACAAATAGAGCTGTTATGGCTGAGTTGTATAAAACGTTATGTTGGAAACATATTTTTTAAGTAAGTTAAATTGATGTAAGTTAAATTAAGGCATGTTCACATAGGAGTCAGGTAGCGGAAGCGTTAAAGTATACGCCATCGGAGTGCGACGCCATTTTTAACTTTGGAGACCAGAACTAACTGTTCCCGTGTTAACGTCCATAGAGGAAAATTTCGACGATTTTTTACTTCAAAGCCAATATTTTTAAATTCGTGAAACCTCTTGAAATGTATACCGAAGAACGTCAACTTAATTTTAAAAATACAATTAACCTTGTTCCAAACGCAATATTTAAAGAAAATTGAAAGGTTTCTTTGGAAATCGGCTGTTTTACGCTTTGTGCTCAAACATTTGGCACAAAGTTTGCTGTTTGTCGCCAAGTGCGAATGCTTTTGTACATCTCAAATTTATCTCTGTATTGGCGATCAATATCTCGCTAGGCAATGAATGGGCCGAAGCTATAATTTTCATGGGTTATTTATGTTTCTGGGTTAGGGCCTGTTCACATAGGAGTCCATTGCGTTGCGTTGCGTTAAGGAAAAGATGACGTTGAGATGAAAATAAACCAATCATATGCCTCTAAACGATTAGCAATGACATTTTTAACGCCTATGATTGGTTTATTTTCGTCTCAACATCATCTTTTACTTAACGCAACGCAACAGACTCCTATGTGAACAGGCCCTTAGAATTCTCCCGTCGTGATTATCGAAAGTATTTCATTTTAATAATGTACTTATCATTTTTTTTATGCAGCGTATATCTAGAAGTATTATCGTACAACCAAAGTATTTGTTTCAAAAGTATTTTATATTTCCACAAAAACTAAATACAATTTATCGTAAAACTAGTTTACGTTCAGTACATAACTGAATTTGTTACCTCACACTTTATTTAAATTTTTTCTTTACTGTTTTGCTGTTGACTGCAGTCATCAGAATTAGAAGCACAGCAACTAATTTTTCCATTTCCCTTGAATGTTTTATTGTAAAGAAAAAAGTGGGCTGAATGAGGAATTTGCACATGTGGGGAAAATGCTCATTTCTATTTTTTATTAACAGATTGGTTATCAAATTGTTCGAAAACATCAATTAAAACGTATATATAGATCTAAATAATAAGAATTTTAAATTTAAAATAAGCGAAAAGTGTTGAAAAATCATGTGACCTCAAAACGCTACGTGATTGGTTCTGACGTCACTATGCACCATGCTTCAATGTTTACATTTGTCTAGCGCGAGATTCTACGTTTCCTCCTCTTAAACTAACATTTTAAAATCATACTTTTTTTCTAATTTGGTTAAATTTTTCTAATTTTAGTTTGTGGCTATTGTTTATTCCCCCTTTTTTTTAAATTATATTCTATCATCGTCTTTATTCTTAGTTTTATTTCTGTTTTGTTTACCATGGCGTTATTACCCGGTTTTGCAAAAGGGCAATCTGACAACCTGCCTAAAATAGATTCATTTGCAGTGTTTTCCTTTTTGGGAAATAATCCAAGTTTTATGGGAGCAGAAATACGAGGATTTAAAGTTCAGAGGGATGTATATATTTGTTTGCATTTATTATTCTAGTTATGTAATGTAGATTGTAGAACGCTGACATGCGTTGTACTTTACACAAACTTTAAAGTTACACATTGTTTATGCATATTATTAAATTAATATCGTACTCTAAAAGTTTAATAAACAGCTTCTATTATTATTCATTCATAGTACATGTTTAATTTTGTAGAATTAATTAGCTCTGCAACATTACAAGTAGTGCCTATTATAGGATATTTAGTATTTTTAATTGTGTATTAAAAAGTTGACAGAAATTAAAAACACTACCAAATTTACGAATGTGTTCAGTGTTCTGCATTCATATCATAGAAATATGTGTATTTTAAATGGTAAAGGAATTATAATAAATCTGAACTATGCATGATAATTAAACTTTTGACTAATCACATACTAAGTGGTGCAAAGAAACAAATGTTTACTACTCATAATAATTTTAAACAATCCTCTAACTCCATAATTTTGTGTTTTAAAAACACATTTTTAAATTAATGCTTTAGTACTTAGAAAGTTACTTTTACTTAGATTTGGACGATAAGGCTATGGAGATAATGCTGTAGGATATGTTCAGGTAAAAAGGGATGGAGACATCTGTACAGTCAATGCAAGGGTGACACCAGAACATAATGTCACAAAAAAGACTTACAGTGTGGAACTCAAGTTGAATGAAAAGGAAGAAAATGTCCTTTCCGTCCAATGCAATGATTGTGCAGTATCTTTGGATGAGTTCCTTTATGTATTATATTTAATTTTATCTAAAAGTTTTAATGATAGTGTGTTTGGGGTAGATACAATAGACCATCCATGGTTAGCTTTCCCCGCTTTAAGTAATTTATAAATAATTAGAAATACTTCAGCAGTTATAAAAAAATCTTTTTAATACAATACTTTATACATTTTATGTAAAAAAACTAGCACCCAAAACTAGTGTAAAAAGATTAATTAAAAATAAACTTACAAAATAATTAATATATTTTATGCTTTTGTCACATTTTGCACACAAATTGTATTTATTTTAAAATTTCATCACCTACCCCCAACCCAGCATCTGGTGAATTCCATTGTAACGGACGAAACATTCACACACAAAATAAATAATAAAAAGATTATGAGATGCATATTAATGCTTCAAAATAGGAGAGTATTATTTTTTCCTGATAAAACCAATTCCTGATAAAAACTAAAGATAAACTTGACAGGTTTCAAAATTTATTTCTGGTGTATTTAAGCTGAAAAAAAAATCTTTAATGTAACGGATGCTACATAAAATGGAACATCATTTGTACTATAGCATCATAAGATAAAAAAATCTGTGAATCTATTATGTCAATTTGTTCAAAAATTTAAAAAATAACATCACAAGACATGCCTGTAATTTATCAGAACCTTGACATAAAAAATCAGTCATTTTTTTCTGTAATAAAAAATATAAAAACTATTTGTAACAGATGTTACATATAATACATGATGCTGCAACTGTACCCTTAACTAGGCTATTTATATTCAAAACAGTCACAAACATGCATTTATTTTACTTTTATAGTTTTTACATTAATATTAAATTTACTCCAATTAAATTCAGTGGCATAATTTACGTAAGTAATAAGGTATAAAAATGATAATTTTACTAGCTAAAAAAACTTACAAATAGATATTTTCCCATTACATCCCCTGCAAAACAAACTTAATGTAAGGAAAAAGCAATAGTACGTTCTAGTTCTAGAGGTCATAAGCTTTCCAATGATATATAACACTTAATAATTTGTTTAAAATGATTTTCTTTCGTAATGGTTTCATGTTAGGTGGAATTCACCATCTGGATAATATAACTCATAACAAAACTCGTTGTGTTTACAAATATATTTAAATATTTATTTAAGTGGAAAATGTCAAAACTTGTATTTTAAATTCATATTTGCTGCAATGATTTGGCAAGTCATCTGTATCACATTAAAACTCACAATTATAGCTAAATTAAAAAATTATTGAATGAGGATTTTTTTTTTCGTCGCGTTTCATTGCAACTGTCCATGATTTCCTTTTGACATAATCTGTTGGAACACCAAAAAAAAAGCTTTCCAGGTGTATTTACCGTTGTGCTTGTGCAGCAAGGTACTATACAATATTTAAAATTTTCTGTAACACACTTTGACATCTTAAAAATAAAGAAAAAACACTAGATATCAAACTCAAACTACGCAACACAATCCAAACACCGAAGTAAACAAATTCGCCATAGTGCATTGTGACGTCACATGTATCCGCGTAGGAAAAGTAGCGTTTTTGAGACGAAGTAAATAGTGCGCGTTTAAAAACAAATTATGTTAACTTTTAGAGTTCTAAAACTAAAAAAAAAAGATGCTTTCGATCATATTTTTCTATTTTCTATATCATAAATGTAAAATAAAAAAACGTGCAAATTCCTCATTGTACCAATATTTCTTTACTAATTCTGTGTTGTGTATAAAATTAACTTTTTAAATTTTATATCGATAATTAATTTACTGATTGTTGAAATTATTTAGCTTGATCTGTTTAAAACTTGACAAGCAATTTAAAAGTTTGAGTTTTCGTTTTTTTTTTTTTGTTGTTAACATTTCTCAAACATTAGTAAACTCAATAGTATGTCCCATATTTCATGACTAAAATATATAATTACGCCATTTCCTCATTCTGACATAAGCATCAAAGATCAAAATCTATGTAATTATGCTTCTTGCTCTTTCTGGAAGGTTTAGCAATGAAGTCAGAATTATGATCCAGTTTTCAAAAGTTTGAATCGACTTCCATCTGATATCTAAAAAGTCAAGAACTTCATCAAAATGTTTTAAATTTTCTAAACAAGTTCTGGACTTTTAAAATATTGCAATAACCTTTGAAAAATCTATGTTTATATTAAAAATAATTTTCAGTCAGTATCATACATTTCTAACAACTACATGAATAAAATATATATTTTAAAATTAACCATTAAATTTGTATTATTTAAAAGTTAATATAATTTAAAACTTATATTATTTAGAATTTTAATCATTGGTATTAACAGATTATTTGCTATCATTTTATTTCTCTTAAATTCCATCTCACTTATTTCAGACCTCCAATATAAATTTGTAATAATTAAAATTTATTTTTCGGTGATCATTAGTAAATTTAATACTTAATCCTGTGTATTAGTACATATCATATTGTAAGACAGTCTAAAGTAATTCTGTTTTGTGTATAAAATTCACTTTTCTGTTTTGTGTTCATAATTAATTTATAAATATATTGTATTCTTTGTAGACAAGAGTAACTGGGTGAGTCATAGGTGAAATTTTATCATTAACAATTTATAACCTCATCTAACTAACACAGGAAATAGTATCTAGGGGTAAAAACTGAATAAATTACATCTGTATAATGAGTGTGTTTTATTTATAAAATATCCCACATGGAATTATCCAGTATTAAACTGAAGAAATACTAAAATTTTACAATTAAAGAATTTTCATGATAGAAAAGACAAAAATAATATAAACAATACATTTATATCGTGATAATTAGATTTCAAGAATCCTGTGGATATCTCAATAAATATAAATTTTTAATTCATCAGCCAACAAGACTTACGCTTAAAAACAGATATAATTTAATCTATTTGAAAAGTGCAGCACCAGCTAGCTTGGTATGAGAGACAAGTTGCATTAGCAGTTAATAAAAACAAACAATTTCGTTTTATGCAATAAAGCATTTTATTTTTTAAAATTATTACCTACAGTATATAAATGTCACATTTCGCACTTAATTAAACGATGATTATTTATTGATTTCGAAAACCTTCAGGAAAGTTCTTCGAAAGCTATCGTGAGTGGGAGAATTTAAAATGCTTCAAATCAAAACTGTGAAATTTATAATTATCTCTAAATACTTACTGATCTCTAGCAGAGCATGTTGAGTTTTTAAAAATGCAAAGCAAGATTTGAGAAAAAAGAATCAACAACAAAATTAAACACAATATGGTAAGTTTTAATTTTTCATTGATGCATGAACACAATCATGTATTAATCCAGACAAGTCGTAATAGAACGTCTATAATTGAGAAGGCTTAATTGCATCTTAATCCTCTCGTTTGATTAAGTTGAAATTTTAGCACAAAAAAATACTAATATCTTACATAGGCACACAACTCATCACTCTCACAAGAAAAGGAACTTTTCTAACAATCCCAAAATGATACGGCTTTTTTTTCGTACAGTTTTGATAAACAAGGTTACCATACAAGGGTTATCGTAATATTCTATGTGAATACGGATATCGCTTTATTGGCAGATTTTGGCTTAGCAACATTCGAAACTGAATAATATTTATTATTTTTCTCGTTAAAAACGGCATTTCCAGGCGTAATCTTTTCAAAAATCATAGATCTTCAATATTTAAAGGTTTACATAGTAAGAATTCAGCCAAGTATGAATAGATTTCGAATAAAAGTCTCCGCAAAATAGTGGCCATGTTAATCTCCATACGGTTTCTTAGTTTTGTTCTCCAAAGGTCTCCAAGATGGCCGCCTCACTTCAATGGCGTATTGAAATATATTTAACCAATGACAAACCTCCAAACAATTAGCTACGAGATTTTTAACGCCTATGATTGGTTATTTCCGTCTCAGCGCCATCTTTCTTTCACGCTTTCGCTACCGGACTCCTATGTGAACAGGCCCTTACTTAATGAAAACTTAATAATTTTTAATTGCATTGATCTACTAAAATAACTCTTTTAATTTCCTTTTGAAGCTTAAAGTTCATAAAAAAATAATGTCTATTACTTTTTTAATTTAGAGAAAAGTTTATACCGGAAGCAGGAGAAGAACATCTAAACTGTATCGCAGTAGTTAAACGGCGATTTTCTTTTGTATTTATTTATTGCTGTAGAAATAATGGCTGTTTCCGGCGATAATGGTTATGAAGAATCCGCTAAAAGAGTAAAATATGATAGACAACTGAGACTGTGGGATGATCACGGACAATTTGCTCTTGAAGCAGCGCATGTTTGTTTGATAAATGCAACTGCTACAGGAACTGAAATATTGAAAAGTTTGGTTCTGCCTGGAATCGGAGCTTTCACTATACTTGATGGATCCAAAGTCACCGGTGAGGATGCAGGCAATAATTTTTTTCTGTATAAAGATAGTATTGGGAAATCACGAGCTAAAGTGGCTACTGAAAATTTACTTGAATTGAATCCAGATGTACGTGGCGAGTATGTTGAAGAATCTGTAGAATATATCTTGCAAACAGAACCAAATTTTTTCCGAAGGTTTACGGTTGTCATTGCTACTGTTATTGAAGAACGGTCCCTTTTACAGCTTGCAGACAAGTTATGGGAACTCAGGATACCATTGGTTGTGTGCATTGCTTATGGGATGATCGGATATATGAGACTGCAATTTCCAGATCGCACGATTATAGAAACGCGACCAGAGAATGAATTCCATGATCTGAGACTTGATAGACCTTTTCCAGCTTTGAAAACATATATTGATTCTGTAGACTTAGAACTACTTACCGATCAGGAACACTCGCATGTACCTTATGTTGTTATATTATCTAAGTACCTTGATATATGGAAGAAAAATAATAATGGAGAATTACCTAAAACGTATAAAGAGAAAAATCAATTCAAGGCTGAAATTTTGAAAGGTATGCGTAAAAAAGATGACGAAGAAAACTTTTTAGAAGCAAGTAGAGCAGTTAACACTGCATTATCAAAAACTGAAGTGAGTTCTGAAATTAAAGATATATTAAATAACCCATTATCTGAGAATTTGACTAGTGAATGTAAATCATTTTGGATTTTAGTCAAAGCTTTGAAAGAATTTATTAATTCTGAAGGTGATGGTTGTTTACCTGTTAGAGGTGTTATTCCAGATATGACATCAGATACCCAGAATTATGTCAGACTTCAAAATATTTATAAGGAGAAAGCAGAAGAAGATGCTCATGCAATTTTTCTTAGAGTGCAGGAAATCCTTAGTAAATTAGGAAAGTCCTTAAACAGTATTACAGAGCAAGAAGTTAGAGTGTTTTGTAAAAATGCTCATTGTTTACGTGTTTTGCATGGAAGGTCTTTAAAAGATGAATATAATCCTCAGACATCAAAAGTTCAAGATCTTATTGCCAATTTAGAGCATGAAGATAATGACATTTTGTTTTACATATTACTTAGAGCTGTGGATAGGTTTTTATCTGAATATCGTAGATGTCCTGGTCGAAATAATGATGATGTAGAATCAGATATTTTGAAATTAAAGAGCTGTGTATCTGCACTCATGCAAGAATGGGGTTGCTCGCCAATTACGAAGGATGATTACATTCATGAAATTTGTAAGTTTGGTGGTGCTGAGTTACATTCTATAGCAGCTTTTATGGGTGGTTGTGCAGCTCATGAAGTTATTAAATTGGTTACAGGACAATATGTACCAATTAATAACACATTAATGTATTATGCACTTACCCAAACTACTTCTGTGTTCTGTTTGTAAATTTTCAGTTATGTTATTGTTTTTTAATTTTAATGTATATAATATTAAGTGCCTGATAGATAAATTATATTTCATTCGAAGCAATTTTTATATCTTCTGCACTTTGTTTATTGATTGTAACATCTTTCTTCCACATATAGTATACACAATTTACTAAATGTGCTTTGATTTTGTAACAAGAGTGAGTGTTTATGAAAAATTTATCTCTTTTTAAAGCCCCCACATTAAGTATTTAATACATATATTAAATGAAACTTCTGTTAATAAATTTTTTATGTAACATTTACTTTTTATATTGTGATTACGTTAATCATATCCAAGGAAGGTGTTGAATCATAAAACTATTATTTTGAGTCATTTGAATCTATGCTATATTTAATACAGAAAGTTTGTGCATACATTGATAAGGAGTCTTTGAAATATTAACTGTTAGCATTATCTACTGCAGTAAATTTCTATTTACAATAACATAAAATTCAATTTGTGTTGTTTTCATATATGATTTTAATGGGTAATATTAACAGGCAATTTGGACACAACATACCAGTATAATTAGCTTCTAGGTAATAACATTTATATGAACTTTCTTTAGTTAGCCATTTTGTAATACCAGATGTTCTCCTTAAGTTTTGTTCTCAACTTTCCAGAAATTTGAACAAGATCTGCATATCCAGAAAAACTATCTAATCATGCTAAATCAAATTTAAATTTTTCAGAGTAAATAATTAAGTTTGTGCTCGTTTTATCATAGAAAGTATTTTTCTATCCATATTATTTCTAACATTATCTATTCCATGTCATTTTATAATTTTATTTTAAAAAAATTCCAAGTTTGAGCTTCTAGAAATTATTGGTGATGTTAATAAAGTTCCTTAACTCATTTTGATAGTGTTTACCTTATGCATTTTTAGTTATGATTTATTTTATCCCCATATTTTTAAAAATACGTACTATTTAAAAAGAAAATTTTTCATATAGAGCCTATCTAAGCTACCTAGTAAAACTTAAACAATTTTTAAAAGATATTAAATTATTTAACATTATAATATTCTGTGAAGTGCAGGAAATTATGCAATTTTAAATTAGTGGGTTGAACAACAGTAGAATAAGTCTGCTTTTATAGAGCTTTGAAATTTATAAAGTTAGTTGGTACTATAAGGCTCTAAATTAGAAATCTAATAAAACTAAAAACTCCAAATTAGAGATGTCTGTCATATTATACTATTTTTAATTTTTTTTTTTTTTTTGGGGGGGGGGGGGGGGGGGGGGGGGCAATGACCCATGAAATGCTAAAGAAAGTTTCTGGTAGTGTAAGTATCAAGTTTTAAAACTAGAAAAGTTGTCAGTGTGAAAATGGCCATTTGTCAATAAATAACCAATATACTGCAAAAAAAATTTGACATTGTGGACAAAATTTTTATCTTTTAAAGTCTATTTCTCTGTAGAAGAAATTATTAAGAAAGTATTTAGCTTTCTATATTTCCTCTAATTTTGCTATTGTGTAGTTTATTTAAATCTGCAAAAATATTTAAATTAACAAAACTATGTAGAAAGGAAGCTTGAAAAAGAATTGCTGATAATTAGTGCATGAGCACATAATAGATAAAAAGCATTGATTCTCCATGAAATTGAAGTTCATAATCATTTTGACTGAATAAGAGGGGAAAAACTACTTTCTAAGAATTTTTTTACCAGGTTTAGAAATTTTTCTTTGGGGCTCAGTCATATGCAGTTAATTATATTTCAAAATTTTCAATCCAACTAATGCTTCCATACAAAAATGTAGGAACTAACACCTTTGGCATTTTATGCAAGTTTCATACTCAAATAGATTTTTCTATCCTGAATTTCCTAGATTTTTTGGCATTAGATTCCAGTTAAATGCTAAAGAAATTGAACCATTCAATAATTTATATTAAATTTTAGAATTTGATAAAATCAATGACCTAAATTGTTTATTTCAAATTTAATGTTATGTCCTTAACTGTACTTAAACAGTCAAAGCATCTAAGAGCACAAAATGAACATTCTTATCAGTCGTGATAGCAGTGGGTTTTGTTTTCTTTTGATATTTTACTTGGCTTCTGTACTTTTTAATTTTTCTTTTATTGGTAAATGCCTACTGCAGTTGTAAGTAAAAATTATCTTTGATACCTCATTTAGTTTACTTATTTTCTTTTAAACAAAAACATATTCTAGCCAATTTTCTGATTCAAAATTACTTTTATTATTGCCTTATTGTGGATGCCACGACATACTCTCATTGTATCTCATAATGTATGAAAAAAAAATATATTTCAGTTACCATGTCTGTTGTGTAACCTTAATTTTATGTACATACATTATGCAAATGATTTTTTAAAAACGTGAATGAAACTGAGGTAATATTCATTTACTGCTGTGAGAAACATTCGAATTTATTTTTCAGAAAACAAAATTAGTCTTACTTCCATGCCAATAATATGTCATATACAGGTTCACTACTTCCAGGTTGATTGATGATTTACTTTAACAGTTTTAATTTTAATAATTGATGAATTTTTTTTATGATATATATTACAGTGAATACTGTAAAATGAGTGCTCATATTTGCTTTGGACTTACACAACACGGACATTACTTCAACATACTAAGTTCTTTCACCTTTGTATGTTTCTCATACATATAAGAACATTTTAGTGTAAATATATTTTTATGACTGTACGAAAAAGTTTTTTGGAATCTCATACTACAAAATAAGTTTATAATAGCATTTTCCTATTTGTGCCAGCTCATTTCATCTGATTTGAATTGCATCTTTTGAAAATGTTATAACATACACTATACAGTAAAAATAAAATAAAAATTATAACTATTTACAAAGGAAAAATGTTTGTGAAGAAACAAAGTAAGCAGGATTAAATTATTTATTTCATGAATATACAAAAATGCATGAAAACCAAAGAGAGCGATAAATGTGTATAATGCCAGCTCAAATAAATTCTACATGCGTATTATATTTTTAACACAAGACAATCTAAATTTGATTTCACACATGCGTGAATGTCT
This sequence comes from Dolomedes plantarius, assembly GCA_907164885.2. Lineage (NCBI taxonomy): Eukaryota > Metazoa > Arthropoda > Arachnida > Araneae > Dolomedidae > Dolomedes > Dolomedes plantarius. The sequence goes on along the minus strand of OU015493.1, from coordinate 133,471,127 downwards.
TAAAAATATTAAGGAAAAACAAAATTATATGAAAATTTTAACAGAATATAATGTTATAAATGAAGATAAAAAATATACTATATATACCTGCATAAACATTTCTATTAATTTAATGTTTCGGTACTGGTAAAAACAAAATTTTTTCTCCGACATCATATGATCACCAGTAGACAGCAATTATAGACTTCAGTAGGATTTAACATAAAGCAAATTTTAAACGAAAATTTTGTAAAGAAATGCATATGCAGGATACATAATGAAAAAAAGGAAGTTTTTAAGTATAAGCAAATTTCTATGAAAAATATATAAAAACTCAGAATATTCTATTAAAACTTTATAAAAGAATAACATTTTATAGATAATTTAATACTTAATAACAAATATTTCAGTGCCTATAAGGGAAGTTATTAATTTAAAATCTTTAAATAAATAGGATATAAAATTTAAAATATGAGATATTTACAATGCAATTTATAATAAAACATTTCTATGCAGGATGAGGACAAAAACATGAGCTTCAAATGTTTATAATTTTTTATAAATAACACATAGCATAATGATGTTAATCACAAATCAGCGCACTAAGTAGGTAGGAAGTTAATCAGTTTAGCTTCATAATTTTTTTTCTTTCTGTTTTTGAGATATGAAGTTAAAGGAAGTAAGGAAATAATGATTTCAAACTTTTAAATTACCTCTGCCCTAATACAAAAATTAAAAAAGTGGTTTTATAGCTTCAAATATAAACCACTTATCAAATAGCTGTATGAACTATGCAGTCTTCAGAATTAGCCAAAATAAAATACCCCAGGTTAATCAATCTGATTAAAGTTCATAGCTGCAACTAGTTTTGAAGGAATCAATACTCATCTTAAGGCATTATCAGCTAAATGAACAATTCAAACATGTCACACATTTAAATTTTTTAGATGACATAAACTGAAAGGTATAGATATTAGTGGCAAAAGATGGAAACTTTACTTAAAAAGTTGTAAATATAAAGGGTCTGTAATAGAAACCAACGGATGTCATCCAAGGGGTTTATGTTACTGTTGTGGTAGACTTAGTTTGAAAAAGACAAGATGTGAAAACTAAATGTAAATAGAAGTTGATGGAGTGTAATATGTATAACAGACATTGAAACCAAGAGAATTCTTAAAACAAAGTAACATGTTAAGGTATGCAAACATTATTTGTTACTTCATACATTATAATAAAAATATAATGCAATTTGGGATTTCGTGGCACCAGGACATTCATGAGGGAGTCCCTGAGAAAACATATGTTACATGTTATAAACTTCAATGCACATTTAAATTAAAGAAACTTCATTTAATTTATATATTTTTTTCTTCCTCCTTTCCCTGTAAATTTACACTTGGAAATAAAAGAAAGAAAAAAAACAGTAAGGTGTTTTTCCAAAAAGAAACATATTGTCAAAAACTAAGAATTTCTAAACCAATACGTTAGTTTTCCTTAAAATTCCATTTCAGAGCTATTTAGTGCATTTTTTTTTTATATCATAGAATTTTGATGAATGTATAATGTATACACAGCATCTATGCTTTTAGTCTCTCTTTAAATTTCATATTCAATTTTTCAGATTATTCATTTTTACCATTATTACATTGAGGTTATATACTATCTCTAATCTCCAAATCTTAACGTATCTTTCAGCTTTATTCTCTAAATCTATATCTGTTTTACTGCTCCTTTGACACCCTAAAATATGAATCTTTCTGCCTAACCAGCTCTTGTGATTTTTAAGTATCAAGGAATGAGTTATTACATTTGCACCTTAACATGTAAGATCTTTAACAGTTATAAAGATGTTATAAAATTATCTGATGGTTTTACACATATTAATTTTTATCTATTTGTGACAATTCAAGAAGTGGTTTTTCTTTGATAAGTTTCTTTTTGGCTTCAACTTTATTTGAAGTAAAGTGCTTGATATGAATCATAAATAAATATCATAATTTAAAAAAAAAGTTAGTATTGCACAGCCTAAAATGAAATCTAAATTTTCAATAGATTAAATTTATATATATATATATATATATATATATATATATATATATATATATATATATATATATATATATATATATATATGGAAAAGATGATTTGGGGAGAGTGGCATCTTTGAGTCATGTTTTGCATTGATAATTTGTCATGAAAATTAAATAGATAAATGTTTTTTAAAAATTGTGTTTAGAGTAAATGGATTTCTTCTAACAAGTTTTTTCACTTCATAGTGGACTTTTTATATTTTAAAAGAAGCTATGATTAATTTACGTTGTTCAACTGTTTCTGATACATGACTGTCAGGAAAAATTTTTTTAAAACATACACACATATATATATAGCTCAAAGACTTCTGCTTTGAAATAACTAACATACAAACTTTTAAGAGGGAAAAACGGGGAGAAGTAAGAATCAAATATTTCCTTTGTTTCTTTAAACTCATTTTCTGATTTTAATTTACCCAAGAATCATTTAAAAATAAAATTAAAATGAAGCTTTAGATATTGACTAATACAAATTTAAGTTTGTATTAGTCTGTTTTTTTCATGCCATCAGACTGCAATTTAGGAACAGACGTAACAAGATTTGAAATGGCATTAACACTTGCAGTTTGGTAAGTGATTGGATGATTACCAAAGAAAAATATAGTCTCTGGAGTCATGTAAGGGGGTGTAATTATATTTAGAGGAAGAGGAGACATAGGAGTTTTTATTGGGCTAAGAAGTGTTTTTTCATCTATGAGAAAAGGTTTGGGTTTTACTGGAATATTACCTATATCTTTACCATTGAATATATTAGAAACTTCTAGATTCACACTATCACTGCTGCAACTGTCATTTGAAATAAGTTGAGTAACTTGATTGGAAGAATATTTTCCATTATTTACATTACTTATTGGGTATACATTGCAGATTTCTCTTTCTTTTGCATATGAGTTCTCTATTGATATGCCATGTTCTGCTGTCTTGACTTTAGAGTTTATAGCAGTTTGGCTGCTTACTTTATTTTCTTCATGACAAGCACTTACTTTACTTAGGTCCTCAGAATTTGATTGACTTTCAATTTTTTTCAGAATATCATTAACTTCTATGTTGGAGGCAAATGAAATATCAGATGAAACATTTGGTATAGGAGTTACATATCCACTTGGTATACTGAGTGGAGAATCTAATGCTTGCATGCTGTTTGAGCTATTACTTCTAGTGTTATCAACACAATTGGAACTATTTGAATTTAACTCAACCTCCTTTTGTGCAGAGAGCCTTACAATATTTGTAGTGTTTCCTGAACCAAGTATCTTATTTTTATTGATGATCTTGAGCACATTCAATGGTGTATCAGAATTGTTTGATTGTGCTGCTCCATCTAGATGAATTGCAGCAACTTGTTCATGGGAAAGAGAAATATTTAATGATCGCAGAATAGCATCACGCTGCTGAGAAGACAAAGTAATAGTTTGAGGACTTGAAGCCTAAAAAGAAAAAAAAAAAACCACTTATTTGAATACACAATTAAACAAAACATCTAAAAAACCAGGCATGAGAATAAGGCATCAAACTTATTCTCTTAAGTTTTCTCATATTCAACAGTTTTGTGTATGTTCTAGATTCAGGCATGAAATCAGCCTTAATACACAGATAAATAGCCTCAATATTATAAAATAGAAGAGTGTAAATAAGCAAGTTCTAAACCCAAAAATATTTAAGGTTCCATATTGGCATAAATAATTATGCATCATTTATCACTAAAATTTTTATACCCATGGAATACCCCCAAATACTACTGTTATAGAAGATGATTATAGTGAAATTTTTATCCTATAAATTTCAAAAAGATAATGTGATTGATGCTGTAGTCACCCTCTGTACTTACAAAAATCTTGTTCTAGAGAATGTCTTTTCTGACCCTACAGACAAAAGTGAAATCACCTTATCTATGAAACAATATTTTCCAGATTACAAATGAAATATTTTATTTTAAATATACATGGCTAACAACTGCCAACAATTAAAGAATTAGATTTTACTCATATTTAGCAACAAAGAATTAAAAACAAGGTTACTTTTATGCACTTTGTGCTTCATGTGAAATAGACATTTTCTTCAAACTTGCATAATGGTATTTGTGTATGCATGTACAAACACACTAGCTTCAGACAGTAGAAAAATTCAAGTATTTTTCAAACACTACAAGAAATGTTGAACAATTTAAAAAGAATTTTAACATTCATAGCAATCCTGCACATGGACAACATGAAGAGTTTGTTTCTAAGCTTATCAAACTCTAAACTGATGTGATACAAATGTTTGAAATATATATAAAATGAATGAGAATAAAGCAGCAAGTAAAAGATAAGTTTTACTGTTAATATTAAGGAATAGAATATTACTTTGTTGACAGACTTATTCTCAGTTACTCCTGTTTTCACTTCCTTTGTAGATGTAACAGTATTAATGAGGAGATAAGTTTGAGTACCATCTAAGGGAGGAGGAAAAAGAATTATTTCACTGAATGACTCAATATGAAAAGATAACAGATATACAAGCAAAATATAAATCTGAAGAGGGTATATAAATTTCAATTTAAAAATATTTTCACAGTGCAGTATTATACATACACACACATTTTATATATATATATATATATATATATATATATATATATATATATATATATATATATATATATATATATATGTGTGTGTGTGTGTGTGTGTGTGTGTGTATACTAAATCTTTCTCAGACAGTTTTAAAGAGAATGAGGTCATAGATGGACTATAAGACAATGCTGTTTTTGATAAAGGATTCAATAAAATTGTTAATCAGAAAAATTATTTAAATACAGATGAGGACAATGTTTTGTCATCTAATTGTAGCCTTAAATATCATTAAAAGGTGTAACCATCCATCAACATGCAAGTATCTGATATCTTCTACTTCCTTGGGTAGGATATTTGATTACCTACATTTTTTATCCAAATAGTATTAATGTTACAGAATCCTTTAGCATATAATGTGTAATATATATTAAAAAAAAATAGTGAAGTTGTGATTTTCCCTTAATATAGAATTTAAAAACAATCATATACCATTAAGCTTGCAAATTGCACTAACAATTGTACTCTTAAATGAACTGGTTATTATAATATCAAACATAGAGCTGCCAACTCTTTGAGAGAACTGTTTAGAATTCTCAAAAAATATCACACAACACCCACATTTTCAAAAAGGCATTCATTAAATAAACATAATTAAAAAGGAAATCTGACGCATGTGAAATTTGAATAAAAATTATTTGAATTTGGATATATATATATTAAAAAAAAAAAAGGGACTCGTGTTGGGGGATGTATGATATAATGACATAAAAAGCCAACTTTAAAATCTGACAGAAACACTGTTGTCAGAAAAATTATACCTCTGCAGTTACCAAGTGGAAATTTTTACCAAATTAATGTCTTTAAAACTTTACATGTATGAGGCTCTGCTTTAAAAGTTTTGAAATAACACTAAGAAAATAATGCTGTGTGAGAGAACTGAAGCTTTTCTTACATAAGTACTGCATCAGTAGACATGCCTCAGGTGATTGAATTTTCTTTTTGAACTCCAGGAATTGAAATTAAAACAAAATTATCAGGGATCATACACAAACAGCAGCATAAGATAAAGAACAAACAACTTGGAAGAAAACTGTAATTTCTTGAGTAAGACCGTAACACAAAGTAAAAAAGATGTAATAGTCAGCAGCTAATAAATAAATAGCTAATACTAATAAATAAGAAACCTAATCCATTGCAACAATTAATGACAATGTAAACATTTTTTGAAAAACTGTAATTCACTAACACTTTTGATTCAGTGAAATAGTGCTTTCATTTCTACAGCACACACACACGCACACAAAATCCTTATTGGCAAATTTTGAAAGATAAACTTATTGTAAACATTATATTTCCTAAACAAAACTCCCAAACCTCAATTTCACTTTTTTTAAATTTTGAAACTAGCAATTAAAATACAATCAGACCTAATGAAAATTTCAACATGTATATATAATATGTATATCTATTTATACTAGTAGGTAACCCGTCATTTTGACGTCATAATGGAAAAAGTATATGAAAGTTAAAAAATATCCCGAATTATCTAAAATATTGCATTTAATCCACACCTTGTAAAAGCAAACCCTTTCATTATTTTTTATTTATTTAGTTTTTCATGCGATTGGAGTAGTAGATTGCCATCCAACCCGTCATTTTGACGTCATAATGGAAAAAGTATATGAAAGTTAAAAAATTTTTTTACAGTTCACTACGCGATTCATTCACATTCATGTTTGTTTACTTTCAGAATTCATCGCAAAAGTAAACAGATTTTTAAAAACTATTAAATATACAGCTAAAAATATCCAATTTTTTTTTAGTTCTGAATGTTTTATAGAAAAATAGGCTGAACAAACTTGATTTGATGGAGAAGATATTTGTTTTTAGGTAAGAAAAAATTCTGCTCGACATCTGAAATTGAAATTAAGCCTTACCGGCGGTTTGTTTACTGAGGGCTTCAATTGAAAGATGAGTACAGCCCGGAAGTGTCATACAGAGACAACGGCTATTATATATAGGATAATCGAAAATAAATTTTATTATATATTATTTCACTATATTACTAAATCTTCATATTTTAATTGATTAAAGCTAAATAAAATAAAAATTCATCAAGTGAATAAATGGCATAAAATGAAGATGTCTTTTGTCTTTTCAAACATTGGTACTCAAAGTAGATCTTATATATGAAATCTTATAGAACAAAAAAACATTAGAGAAAAGTGGTTTGTCTGGAGAAATGATCCTTTGACAAAAAGTTGGAAAAAGAAGTGATTGACTTCAACCTAGAACTATTACAAACAAAAGGAATATATTTATTTGTAGGGGAAAAAATGCATATTTCTAAATGCTTAAGTGAATGTTTTGTCCCTTGAATTGAAAGATGACTTTAAATTGCATAGTTTTCACACTAGGAAAATTACAGACTGACGAAGATGATTTTTGACTCTTCACAAATTCAAGCTGGCATAAACTCTATATCACGAAACATTAAACTTAATATTTCACAACAGTGCAATTAAAATATCAAACTGATTACTTCTGAAATTTATTTTTAATCCCAAGGTAAGAACACACTTCTCTCAAATTTCCCCAAATGTAGCATAAGTTGATTTATAAACACTATATTAATAGTTTTACAAAAAATTATCAAGTAACCAGAATTTCTCAGGTATGTATACCTAAATCCCAAAATCTATCATGGGTGCTGAAAATCAGAATAATAAAAAATTAAAATTACATAAAATACAATAAACACTTTTGAGCCACTCACAGCCTGTATTAGGGTGCTTGATATCCGGTTTCTCAGTAGGAACGTTGTTTATTATATAACAAGGCACCGGAGGATTTGCAGATTTTGCAAGATTAATAAGTTTCAAATTAGGTTTCACAAGATACTGCATTTTACCCTTAGGTTTGATTTCAACAGTGTCAGAATTAATTTTTGCTTTTGCACTGCTCTGATTTAACTGCAGATTTTCAAAATTTGTCTTAGCACAGTCTTTTCGATCAAAAAGTGTAGAGTCAAATGGTGGTGCTGAGTTGTGAGTTTCTTCCAAATTCAATTTCTGATGCTCAATTTCTGCTACTGCACAAATATCTTGAAAAGAAGAGTGTCGAACAAAACTGGGCTTTTCAGTTTTTATAACTGGTTGATTCAGGGGTTTATCAACATGGGATAAATCATCTATAATTACAAATGCATAAAATTAAAGAGGTTACATGAAATGTTCAAAATTAGTGTTTCTAAATACAAAAGATAATTTCTAAATCTTACATGAATAAAATGTCTTAGAATAGATATATTCATAGCTAATTCCTTATCATATAAAAAAATCCTTCTCATTTAGAGCTTACATCAAGTAAAATTGCCAGAATGTACTTAAAATCTAAGATACATATATATGTATGTATATATATATATATATATATATATATATGTGTGTGTGTGTGATGTCAAATTGGAGACGCCCCACCTCACATAAGTTCTATCTGGAGTCAAATCACTCAGTTTTAGTAGTTTATGCTCATATTTGTAAGTTACATACATTACTGTCATTTTGGGGGTAGATAAGCTATGGCTTACACAAGTTTGCCAAGTTGCACAAGTTTTACTACAGAGCATCTGCAGCATATATGTCATTGCATCATTTTTGAGGAAAAAACTTTTCAGTTCCTTTGGATTAAAACTTATTTTGACACCATTTTTCTTTTCATTTCTCTCTTCCATGCTTACCAGATGTAGAGAGAGAAACAAGCCAAAATTCAGTATGGCTGCGACAGAATTTGAAATTTTGAAAGAGCAATTCCACCCCCCACCCCTTCTTTAAATAAATGAAAAAAGTGATATATTATTCTTAAGTTTCTGTTCTTTCTTTCTTTTTTAAATACTAATTTCCATGCTGTTACCTTTTACCCGTATTTATGGATTTTGACATCAGAGCCTGAAACATCTCAGGAACATCCAGAGTATTAAGCATCTTTACAAAATGTCAGTTCTATGGACTGATAAAAGTTGCTGAGAGAAATGAGTTGAAAATCCCATTTCTGGATTTGCATTTCTTACACAAATAAGTGAAAAATAGCCTTCTCATTCAACCAAGTAAACTAGCAGGAGATACAAAAGGGTTGACATGAGGAAAAGAATAGGTCTATGAGTACCCCCTGATTTTAAAAAATTAGTACTTTTCCACAAAATGTGGATAAAATACACACTATAGCATGTTAATTCAATCTCTGTGTATGAATGTGTGTATATATCTATAAAGTTAAATGCTAAAAAAAATAATTAGTTTATATGCGATATTCATCAATTATATACACATAAAATGCAATTTCTATGTATTTTTCAGAAATTTAATCACTTTTCCCCATACTGTTCATGCATATCTTTATTCTTTTTCAAGATTAAAATTCTTAAATTTTTTTACAGAATTTTTTCGTTGTTAAATGGATAGCTTATGGATTTTAAATAATTTCCATAGAAAAATATTCATATAAAATAAATAAAAAAAATCTGAGTACCTTTCCAATCTGTTAAATTAGGACCAATATATTTAAATGCAGGTTTCCGTCCACACTGAGATAAAGCTGCTTCTTTCTGAATAAGACCAATACTTGAGAGCACATTAGCAATATCATACAGCCGACGAATTTGAGCTAAATTTTGAAAACGTGCCATATAAGTATAAATATAAACTGCTGTGTAGGATGTTATACAATTTAAACTTTTAAAAGTCTTTATAAAGATGAATTCTACTTATAACTACAAATTAAACTAGTATAAAAAAAAATGTATGTCTTAGAAACAATAAACATTGTAAAGCACAAAAGTATTTAAATTCATTAAATAATACTAATAATAATGTATGGCCTTTGTGAATACAGAGACATACTTTTAACCTGGGCTCCCTTTTCATTTCTGTACAGAAACCCATTAAGCACTTTAGCAGCCACTCCAAGACTTATAATTTTATTCTATAAAGAGAAATTGTTAGTATAATAATACTAGTACAAACATGAGGAATTTTCAAATTAAAAAGATATTCAAACAAAATATTTTGAAAGAAGCCTTTTTCATTTGTTTGTTTGGTTAACAAGGTTAACTATATATACTAATTTTAACATGCTGACAAATCATGAGTAAAAACCAATTCTCTTTTTTGGCTGATTGGCCATAGAAACCTATTGCATAGTTTTATTTTAAGTTTATGCACACAACAATGTTAGTGCTGCAATGGAACTGCTCATGAATAACCTGAGCATTTTATACATGCTACCAGCTGTAAGATGAGTCAGCTTCTGTCCATCATTTTTATGGTTTTACCAGATTAATTAAGGTCTTATCTTAAGTACTTTTCAAGGATCTTACATAAGTTCTATGATGTTTTTGTCTTCTGCTACACAAATATTAGTTGTAAGTCAAACTTTGCAACAAATCACTACTAATTTAAAATACTGTGCTCTGATACAATAGGTATTAAAGACATTATAGCACAATTGTTAAAAATGTTTTACAGAAGTAATAAAAATTATACAGAGTATTACAACATATTCCTTTTATGACTGATCTAAAGGGTTCAGCAATAAATGAATTTTTAAGTATTGTTTGATAAAATCTAGGTTTAATGATCCTTAAAATTGAAATATAAAGGAAATTTTGAGGACTTTTTACTCATTACCCAATCTCTGCCTTCAAAGGCTGAAAATCTTTCTATAGCGATATAAACCTACATAATATTTTAAAAGATACTACTTTAATAGTTCTGATATTCAGTTTTAAAACAATTGTTAAATTTTAGTTAAAAAATTCAAGGAAAATAATGTAATAAATCAAAAAACATTCAATCAACAGATTAAGTCCCTCCTGAATACAATTAAAAGGTAAAAAGTTGTTAAATAATTCTGTTTCCTACTTGAATAAAATAATAAAGCACATGAATAGCAGTATTAAATTTAAAAAGCTAAATCTGTAGAAGGACTGATATTGAAATTAACTAAAATAATAACAGAAAATATGTATATATTTTTAAAATATGCATAAGCTTTTAAATGGATAGTAAATTGCCTCTCTGAATAAATTTCTTCAGTCACAGATGTTCAAGTGAGCAAATTAGCATAATATACATTACAATAAAACTTACTGGAGAAACTAAAAACAGCATTAAGAACCTTCGACTCATGATACCAAGAGATTTTTCTCTTCGTCCATCTGGAGAAGATACTTGAGAAGTTAAAATTGTTGAATCTGGAGACTCAAGGGTTTTGTTGAAATTCTGAACTTCATTTAAAATGCATGATTGTTTGCAGTTAGGAGCACATTCTAATTTTATAACATACTGAAGTTTTTCTAATAAATTTTCTTTCACAGCAGCAGTCTAAAAAAGTAACATTACATAGATAAATTTGAACTGAAACTTAATCAAAAATTTATTTTCATAGGAAACATTATAAAATTCTATATTCAACAGTCAATGGAATAATACTCATAATCAATACATTTTAACAGAACAAAATAAAGTGTGAAGATTATAACATTATTTATAATCTTAACAATTTAAACTTGTTTATCAACTTTATATTGTGTTTAAATTATTTCATTTGATAATATTTTAAAAATTATTTTTATAGAATTTTTTATAAAACTGTATTGTGATCCCTGTTTGTTATTTTATTATTTCTTTGTTTCTGAGTGGCTCTTTAGATGAACATTGATGAGAAATGTCACCAATGAGGAGCTTATAAACAACAGATTTCACATTATATCACTGTTTATTTTATTTGATCAATTCAGAAAGTGTAATATTATTATACTAATGCAGCAAAATGTTCAATTGCAATTGGAAGTACAATTACAATGCAATAAAAATAGTAAAGGTTGCCCTTGAAAATCATAGTTTTGAAAAGATAAAATAATAAAATGTTCATTTGCACCCCCCCCCCCCCAAATTAAAAAAAAATCTAGTTTTATAATCTTAAGAGTGAGTACTGCAATGAAATATAGATTTGCTTAAGTCATCGCTATTTATTTTTCTCTCAACATTATATATTAACTAAATTTTTTTAAAGGTCCCCACAAAGTGCTGAAAAAGTCCTAAGAAAGTTAAATTTTTTTTTTCACTTATCCAACTTTATCCCTTGTAAAATAGCTCTTTGTAATCAATAATGTGTTTACTCAATGTAATTGGTATGCCTGGCAGTAGAACAATAAGGTTAATATGAGTATATGATGTTTTGTGTGATAACACATGGTGTCATCATCAACTGTATGTCACCCAAGTCTTTTTTTTCAAATGGCTATCACCTCTTGTTGCTTTAATTGTATTGAGGGAATTTTCATTTAACCCCAAAGTAAAATTTTTTGAAAGAAGATGCATTCTGACAGATTGTTCTAGTCTTGCTCAGGAACCCGGATTTTGAAATAAATTTGGCAATCAGCAGAAAGTACCTACAGCAACAATATTTATTAAGAATCTGAATTTCTTTTTATGCTTTTTGTATAATTAAGAGATGTACAAATGGAAATAGAGAGAAGAATAAACATTTGATTCTCCTCTTGAAAATCTTAAATTTAATATTTAATTAACAGTTAACAAGGTGATAAAAATGTACTTTTGAAGGTTATTAGGCTGCATACTTATTTTTATCTGACGGTTTCCCTTGCATAACATTAATATGAAAAATTGAAAAAGTCTCACCTTTAATTTATAGAGAGATTGAAGCAAGTTATTTTTTCCAAACCACATGTATTGATTTTTTGCAATTTTTGCTAAAATATCAATGCTTTCAAAAACATTTACTATATCATACAGCCTCCTCCTTTCTACACCTAGGGGAAAAATATAATTACCTTAAGATATTAAAATATAAAATGAATATTTATTCGCAAGAAAAAGAACTGTATGTACAGCAATCTTTGCCCTCTCAAATATTATTCGACAATTTTGTGTTCATACAGAAAGATAACTTGTATTATATAATAGATGTTGACTTCTATTGCATAATAGCTGTATCATGAAGTACACAAGAATGGTTTTTTTTTCATTCTAAACTATTGAAAGAAATTTTAAATTAAATATTAAATTACATATCAGTAAAAGAATTTATAAATATGAATAAATATTAAAAAGATTATAAAGCTTTTAGGGTAGCAAATATGTACAAGGGCTGTGTCTCTACAAATTGTGCAGGCAGGAGGGAAAAATCTTGAAAAATCACTATGAACAAATCTTGGTGTACGAATTAATAATTATTTTCTAACACCAATAAACTGACAAAGAACTAATCCGTGCACCCTAGTTAAACAATTAAAAAAATAAAAATTAAAATACTTTTTTTCTGCTAATTATGTAGTTATGGATAGGGATAAGCATTTTTCTTATTAAAAAAAAGGGGGGGGGGTAAAAATATTTATCAAGCACAATAAATATTGCAGTTAAATATCCACAATGCATGAAAATTAAAAACATTTAGATTACTTTCTAAATTTATAGAGTGTACTGAGTTATATGCTTTTCCTTAATTATGTCAAATAAGTATAATAGTTTCACAATTTATGGGTTTGGTCTGGCAATTTCCATTCCACTTAAATTTTAATTTCATGAATAATCATTCCAGTAACAATATTGGATATGCAAACATTAATATTTTGATTGAAAATTCGATGAAAAGGATTACTTTCTTTAAGACATGTGTAATGACTAGATATGCATCAAAGTATAGCCATTACATATGTAAGGACTTGATAATTTTTCAATCCTAACAGGCTAAATCAGGCATGTGACAGTGCATACAAACACACACACACATGCCCCAAGAATATTTGCATTACAAAATTTTTCCTGTGAAAAATATGGTAAAAAACAATCTACATAAGTTTTATGTTTAACATTTTTGAAATAAATTAGCTACTCCCAAACAACTATCAAAGGGGAAATGCTTATTGAATTTGCAGCCTGTTTATATTATATATGCCTAGTCTAATATGCACACAAAAATAGAAATTTCCAGTGTGTTATTTTTCATGCCCAAGGCCTATCGAATACTGAAATTTTAAACCAAGGTAAAAGTACTACTTTTAAAAACTTGCATTAAAAATATTGTATAGTTTACTTTTAAAGCTGCAAATAACACTGTACAGAAGGTTTCACATTAATTTTATTTCATTTTTTTCTTTTTTGAAAAATTCAGTGAATTTACTCTTTAAATTATAGAGATAATATTGCTGAAATAATTTTTGATTATGATAAAGATTTTTTTTATTAGTTTAAACTACTGCACAGAATTTAACAGTCTTGTATAAGAAAAATTATGAATATATTTCACCCCCCCCCCCCCAAAGGAAAAAAACAAATAAAAAAAATAAGAAACATACTTTAAGAAATGCAATTGATAACATCATATTGTTATCCTAATAAACAAACCATGTAACTCACATTTCCTACCTTTTACAGGATGAACAACAATCTAATTTCACAGTGAAAAGATAAATTATCGTTTATTGTTAAAAATAAGTGTTAAATTATTCTGAGAAATATATACGCCTCATTGTTATGTAATTAAACAGTTTCATAATTAAAGCAGTTACAAGGTTAGCAGCAGTTAAATTAAGGAGTTGCATGGTATGTATTTTTCACTTTTTTGGGATGAATTAAATATTTTAGAGTTATAACGTTTGACAGAGTGTACAGAGACCACAAACCAATGTAATAGCATGAAAATCCCAAAATCATATTTTTTAGAGTAACGTGGTTTGTTATTAGGCCAACAGTATACTAAACAGGTAAATTTACAACCACTTGAAAATACATACAAAGTAGCACAGAAGCCTCATCCAGTGAAACAGTTATCTTTTCATCTGATTTTGGGTGAATAGGGAACATTGATAAAAATCTGAAACACAATTGAAACTTTAATTAGTATATTTAAACTTGAAAAGTTATAAAGTAATGATTTTTACTCAACTAGACTGAACCTAATCTTGTTTTTAAAAATAAAAATTTGAGATTACAGTCAACATAAATAGATGTTTTAATTCTAATATTTTCATTTAAAATCTAGGTATATTAAGGTTCAAATGTTTTAGTTTTTAAAAAAATAATCTTAATTTTATTCAGTTACTTGATAGAATACTGAAAGGCATTAAATAACTAGTTAAAAAAATAATAATGACAGTTAACATGAATTTTTTTCTTCCACTTCATATTTAACTCATGACAAATGATATAATTATCAAAAATTTACATTTAGGCCAAATAGTGATGTACATGGTAACCATAATGAGTAGAATTCATTTGCCAATATTTTTCATGTGTCTATTAGTAGGTAATTTATATTACCTTGTACAGATGATTGCAAGTGATTTTTCTTTGCGATTAACTTTACTAGCTGACATGTCAGATATGTCATAATCACAAGACATTTGATTTTCAAGTGTTTCACCGATTTTGCCGCTCTGAAAGAAAAAGTATGATAATGTAGTTCCTAATTTAAGAGGATATAAGGAAACAGCATTAATATATATATATGTGTGTGTCATAAAAAGATAAAGAAACTTACTTTAGGAGTATCACATTCGGCATATTCAAGTGAAGCAGCTAAAGATGTCAGAAGTTTAAAATTTGAACTGGGTGTTACAGGTTCCTCTAAATTTTCTCGAGATTTTTTAGGAGTAGAACTTCCAATTTTATTATCTTTTACACATGTTTTATGTTTAACTGGGCTGACAACTTCACAAACTTTTGGGGGAATATTTTCCTTTGCTGTTAGAACTGTTTTTATCAACTTCATATTTTCTGAACAGCTACTCCCAGATAATTGCCGCTTTCTTAAGATTTGACTCATCTTCCAAGAGCAAATAAAAAGTTACTAAAAATAAATTAAACTATAAAAAACAAATACTGACAGTAATATTTTTAATAAATATAGAACTTTATGTGGATTTTAAAATATTTTGCTTTGCAAAGAAAAATATATTTAAAGTTTAAAAACAAATAACAATTAAAATGTAGTGTTAGCACATCATAGGTTTCTATAAATGGAGAATGACAAGAGAATTGCATAACTACAACTTATCCTACTTTCAGTGATCATAACTAGTGGATAAATAAATAACAAATCTTTATGAAATTATTTATAATAGAAAAGTGCTATAAATTATAAAGTTTGTATCAGATGTTCAGTGAAAACAATCATTATGCATAAAACTATTTAAAAAATTACATAAATTCAATGAATACTATTTTAAATTTCAATGTTTTATGTACTAATATATTTCACTGGATAGACACTAAAAACTCTTAAAATAAATTAAAAATTATTTTGATTCAATAGTGTTGATATTAATTTGTGGGTCTTTCAAAGCAGCCTAATTTTTAACTACTGAATAAACTGATAAATCTCATGAAGTTTAAAAAATTCCTTAAATGAAAGTAACACAACTTAGTTTATTGAATACTTTGAAGAATAAAATGAACAGAAGAAAAGGAATCCAGTTTTAATTGAGGCTTATCATGAATGATAGGGAAAAAAAATTAAATTTTGCTGTTTAAGAAGCAAATATGTATTGATGTTGAATATAATGACCACAAGTCAGATTATTCTCTTGCAGTCTTAACGACTTTCCCTAGATAGAAAAAAAAATAACAGGGGAGGGATAGGAATGATTCTAGTAATAAATTTTACGCACTTTTCATAGTCTATAAATAAACACGAGATTCCATCACAAATGAATGGACTCTTGACCCTTACAATTGGATGGTTTACAAAATAGAAAATGCAATCAGTAGAACTTTTTTGCGATACTATACCATCAAAACTCACACAATTTACTTTGGATAAAGTAAGAAGAATAGCGGGCATAAAAATTCGGAAGTCATGTACAAGTTAAAAAAAAATTACAATCAAGATCACTCTTAAAGAAAAAAAAAACTTACGTACTCATCAAAAAATTTTAAGCCAAAAAAAAAAAAAAAAAAACCCGCCTATTTTATTTGTATCTTCTTTCCAGCGATTGCAAATAGCATTAGATTCAAGTACCAACAAACTATTTTCCTAAATATACAATTCTTTGAAACGACTAAAACATTTGTTTAAAGGAAATTTTATGCAGTAAAAATCATGCATGAAAGAATTATATGAACCACGTTTTTCTTCTCAAATTTAGAAAATTAATAATAAACATAGAATTTTCACGATAAACAGGACACATCACTCAGACTGTGTCACCCGACTTTAATACCACCACAAAGTTAACGTCATGACTTATCCGTTGAATTTCGCGGCTTGAGATACAATGATGCCACGGCACAGAAATTAACTATCATTTCAAGGACATCACATCTGGTCTTTTTCACTTGGTTATTTTAAATTTTGAAACTTTAAGTTATTGATAAAATAGACGAAAATTTGAAATAAAGTCTTTTTTTAAGGTACGTGTAAGTTAAATTATTAAAGGCTTGCAACTTTGATATATAAATTAGACACTGAATTCGACCTTTGAAGTTTGAAGGGTCTCATCTGTGTAAAATGTTGATATATAAGTAATAATTATTCATAAAATGCATTTTAATGTAATTTTGTTGCAGCAATATTATTTAAATTATATTTAAAATTTTAAGCATCAAAATAATGACATTATTTAGAATGGTTGGCAATACAGTTGAATTTACATTTTGTAAACATACAACATTCATGATGGCTGTGTGTGATGATGCGGATTATTCATGTATTTGTGAAAAGTTGGACAATTTAGCTCTTCAGATATTAAATGTGATGCAAGACATAGTGTCAGAAAGACAATATTTGGATGATAATTTAAAAGAGGGTTTTATAAACATGGCTAAATCTAGATACTTGATGAGTGGGCGGAAAATAAGCATACTTCAAGTCAGTAGTGTTGACTTGATCGCTTCAAAGAAAGTAATCTCAGATTTTGATTCTGCTGATGGAATAAAATTTAAATCCTTTCGTATTACTGAGTGTACAGAAGAAGGGAATGAAAATCTGGATAACCAGTCTCATTTTGATCTTGTTAACAGGTCAAGCAAATTAAATACATCTAATCCTCGAAAAGAAAATATAGGAGCATCCCAAGAAGATGGTTTTAATCACAAAAAGTCATTTACTTCTGACAATCCATTAAAGTGGTTTGGAGTATTAGTTCCAGAATCTTTAAAAATTTGCCAGAATAGATTTGAGCAAGTAATTCAAACATCTGCAAAAATTGCAACTTTACAAAGCCAACTGAAAGTTTTAAGTGAAGAGTACAGAAGACTTAGAAAGAAAAAATCTGTGATAAGTTCATGAAATTGGTTGTTATTTAGGTAGTTTTAACTGTAGCTTATCAAAAGTACAGATACCAGCAGAATATTTATGCAAGAATCACATTAAGTTTACATTCTCATTTGATAGATTATAAATTTTAACACAAACATTTTTAAAGTTCAAACTATTTCAAAATTATTTTGCCATATGCATCTTCATCACAATTGTAAGTGTAAAGTACTTGAGCTGTGATGAATTGCTCAAAGTGTACTTGAGTTTCTAAATATTAATCTTCAATTCCCCCCCCCCCCCCACATACACACAGTTATATAATTAAGAAACTTTTGTATATCTATTGAAAATTAATGCAACAATGTACAGTAAAAAAAAAAAAATCTTATTGTCATGATTTTTGAATGTCATATTTCTTACAGAACTACAAAACCTGCTGCTATTAATTAATGACCTCTTTATTATTCAACTGATTCAAAGGATCTATAGTATGAATGAGAGTAACATTTGTGTAACCAAGAATTTCATTCTTCTAAGATATATACATGTTTATTTGTTTTAATTTTATGACAGCTTATTATAATATCTGTAAATTTACGTTATATTTCCAAGTAGGAATTTTTTTGAGATATTTATTGATTTGCATGTAATATGATGTATAAAATATATATAAAAATGAAGTTAAAAATTGTCTCATGTGTTGTTTATATTCATAAGCACTTTTTCTTTTGATTTCACTGAGTTAATTTATTCAGAGATTTTACTTACAATAATAAGGTAAATGTACCTATAATGGGCCATCCTTTAAAAATGTCGAGAATTTAAGGGTCTATTGTTACCTAAGGCAGTAGAAGGGGTGAGGGTCATTGGCTACTACCTGTCAATGACCCTCACCACTTCTAATGCCTTAGGTAACAATAGACCCTTAATTTCTCAACATTTCTAATGGGTGGCCCATTATAGGTGCATTTACCTTATTAATTTTTGTTTCTAGAATCAGATTCTACTCTAAGCAATATTTTTTTTATAACTCCAGTTTTATCGTCAAGAGTCATGGTCATATATAATTATTTGAATAGAAACATGGATCATACCAGTTAAAAATTTTGATGGACTTATTCAATTTTTCTTACATGTGTATCAGAAATATAGAATAAGTGACTTTGAATTACAGATAAGAATATTTGTTCAAATTCCAAAACTATGATTTCATAATGACTGAATTTATTTTTGAAAGTTAGCAAAATATTAGTTCTTTCCCACTTACTCTAAAACTGTTTTTGAATACAGTTGAAGCATACTCCTAAATTTTTAATGAAGGTTTTATATAGAAAATAATATTTTGTACTATACAAAACCCTTTAATACCTAAAGTAAACTAACTGAAGATGTCTCTATTTATCTATTGCATCTTCATCAGCAGTCTCAATGTGTGCTAATGTTATGATAGCAAACAATTTTTAAAAAATAATTAAATAAAATTGTGGCTAAACACTGTGTAAAAGAAAAATAATAGGAAAATTTGTTACCTGGTTAAAGGAGTTACATATATAACCAACTCTGAGCAAAGAATATGCATTGTGAGTGAGTTAAAATTAATTTTACTGTTAAGGTCAAGTATATAAAAAGGAGCAAAGATTTTCTTCAGATGAAGCGCATTTGAAGTTAACTTTGGACTGTTGAAGCAGCTGAGTGAAGCTATTGGTGAAAGTGAAATAAAAATCAGTCATAGTTAAAATAAATTGATGAATATTGAATGTACACAAGTAAGAAGAGGTAAGGCACCAAAGAAGGAGGAGTTCAGACTTATGTAAATTTAAAATAATCTATTATGCATTCAACAAAACATGTTAAGATTAGTTTATTGTATTTAAGCTTAAGCTTATATATATATATATATATATTATTTAATTTCTACTTTCAGGGCCCTTGAAACACTTTATACGTAAACAATAAAACATTAAATGTGTTCTTTGCTCAGACTGAATTTACTAGTTTATTGGTTTTATGTTTATAATATTAATTTACTATTCAAGTGTATTTGGTACCCATTTATTTTGATTATTAAACCTGCTGGGTCTATTATTAACCTGTTGAGTTACTCACTATTTATAGGTTCTGAATTCAAGCAAATTTCAATGCTACATGAAAATGAGGGTTTATTGTGTGATGGTGTAAATGAATATTAATTTGATTTAAATTATTAACTTTTCATGTATCAGAATCATTATTCCTCATTATTTTGAACTTTAATGTCTGTTCATACAGAATGCTTTTGTGACAGAAATTTTAGATTGATTTACTACCTCTCTCAAATTTTGATCATTTACCTCTTTTTTTCCTTGGCTTAAAGAGTATTACTGAGCTATTGTCAAAATTTTTAAGTTAAATAGTTTTGGCCGAAATAAAAGATTCTCTTTTTCAACTGACAGATGGCAGGTTGGAAATATGTTATAAATCGAACTTTTGTGTAAACAAAATGATGAATTACTTTTGAATATCATTATAAAGCCCGCTGTTCACATTAGTGACCGTTCATGTTTTTACCTCTCTCTGAACAATTTATTACTGACTCTGATAATAATTTTTTTTTTTAAAACATGGAATTGAGGGTAATTTTGATATGAACGTCATAATGGGTCACTACAAACCCCAATGATAAATTATAAGTTATTGCTTTATACGATTTATGGACTCGTGATATATATATGACGATGACGCAGGCCCTGATTTTCCAGTGGGCCCGGGCATAGGGGCCCCCAAAAATTTTTTAGTTTTCAAAAAGAAAAATTCTTAATTAATTTTTTTATTTTACCTTTTTTAATAGCAATTTTTCTATATATCCTTTCAAATTTGATTGATTGGTTCATCATATGTATAGTTATATGTATGTATGTTATAGTGTATATAAGGGATTAATAGGTTTTTCTGGTTGCATTGTATTGGTGTTTTAATGAAGAAGTTAATATGTTGTATTTCTTTTTGTTACGTGATAATGTTCTAGGCTTCTACGCGTCAAATAGCCAATTCTTGGTAAAGTGGTACTTTCACCATGATTCATGATTAGTATTTTTTGGGGGTGTCAATTTTGGAAATGTTACGCCACATCAGTGTTAGGGGGCCCCCAATCCCGAGTTATGCCTGTAGTCAAGAATTTTCTAAATCGGGCCCTGCGATGACGGAACTTACAATTTAGGATTTGGGCGTTGTTAAACTAATGTTTTGAGGGGCCCGGATCTACCTAGTGGTTAGTATGTCGGGATTTAGCGCTGAGGATGCTCGGCTCGAGCTCAACAAAAAGTGCCACTGAATGCTCTCGTGTCTACGCCTGGTTTGGGCACGAGAAATCTGTCTGCTGTCTTAGGTTTTCGTCGTACCATCCGTACCAAGTTCCACCTTCCCATCATTGACATCGTGTGATGTCGACCCTTTTTGCGTTCAGACGCAACATCCTGTTCATATCTGTGCCTCGCCATTATCTTTGTTCTGAGCCTCGTTATATATCAATAGTCTTTGCTGTTCTAGTTACAGAAGCACTCGTATACATCGTACCGCCAGTTATACATCTTTACAAAGCACTCAGATCCAACTTTTTTCACATTTATTCCACAACAGCTAATTTTATATCGACTGAACTACTGCTGCGTGATAGTCGTACTTCACTACATTATACCTATACTGTCCGATGACGCCATCTTGATTTGCATACGCCACAGTCGCGCCTTTTTGAAGGGCATTTCCCTTCTTTTTTTTTTAAATAACCCTTGGGTATATAATAAAAAAATCAGTAGAAAAATTCAAAAGCTATACACTCAAGAGCCAAAACATTATGACCACCCCTACATTTTGCAATGAATTCGCCTGGATAACGTGGAAGGCACGTGATCAGGTGGAAGTGGTATTTAACTGCTGCTGGAGAGTCTGAAGAATCATTCTTTCACTTCTGTGTGTGATGGGAAAGGCTACGGATCTAAGCGACTTTGATAGAGGGAAGATTGTAATGGTTCGAAGGCTCGGAACAAGTATTTCCGAAACTGCACGACTCGTGGGTTGTTCGCGACCTACAGTTGTTAGTACTTATGCAAAGTGGATGAATGACGGTGAAACCAGAAGTAGACGACATGGTGTGGGACGTCCACACGCTATCAAAGAAAAAGGTCGTCGGAGACTGTCTCGCATGGTGAAGCAAAGCCGGAGCCAGACAGTGGCTCAGCTGACAGCCCAATACAATGCAGGGCCAAGTAGAATAGTATCGCAGCACACTGTTCAGCGGACACTGTTGTATATGGGGCTCGCAGCAAACGTCCCACTCGTGTGCCTTTGCTGACCAAGCGTCATCGCCAACTGCGCCTGCGCTGGGCCCGGGAACATCGCGACTGGTCCATTGATCAGTGGGAGAGAGTTGCCTGGTCAGATGAATCACGGTTTGTCATTCATCACGCCGATGGCCGTGTCAGGATACGCCGTCTTCCAGGCGAACTGTTGCTCCCTCAATGTACAGTAGGTCATATACAGGCCGGTGGTGGTGGTATTATGCTTTGGGGGACGTTCTCTTGGGCGTCTCTGGGACCCGTGGTTGTGGTAGAGCAGACCATGAATGCTACAGGGTATCTGAACATCATTGCGGACCAGTTGCACCCTTACATGGCCTCTGTTTTTCCAGCTGGAAATGGAATGTTCCAACAGGACAACGCCCCGTGTCACAAGGCTAAAATTGTGTTGGAGTGGTTCCAGGAACATGATGCTGAATTCCAGTTAATGTCCTGCCCGCCTAACTCACCGGATCTCAATCCGATAGAACACATTTGGGATGTCATGGGACGGCAGCTCAGAGTTCAAAGACCACCAATTCGCAATATCTCGGATTTGCGCCACCGTTGCTTAAACATCTGGTACAATCTGTTTCCGGCCATCTACCAGGGACTTGTGGCATCCATGCCAAGGCGGGTTGAAGCTGTGTTGCTCGCCAAAGGTGGGCCAACTCGTTATTGACAGGTGGTCATAATGTTTTGGCTCTTGAGGGTATATGGTTTTATAATTTTAATTGTCCCCAAATTTGAGATTTTAATTTAACCGCATAAGGGCCTGTTCACATAGGAGCGTTAAAGTATTGAAATATATTTAACCAATGACAAACCTCCAAACGATTAGCAATGAAATTTTTAACGCCTATGATTGGTTTATTTTCGTCTCAACGTCATCCTTTCCCTTAACGCTACGCAACGGACTCCTATGTGAACAGGCCCTAACGGTTCTAATTGCGAAACATATCGGTGGCGGAAGGAATGAAGCATATTGTTCCTTGGATTGGATGTATGTCATTGGAGGTGAAGATATTCGATAAACTGGTAAAGGTTCCAGAACCACTTCTATAAAGTCACCAAGTCATACCACATTCATAGAGGTTCACCCTTGTGCAAGTTCACAAATAATGTTTTCATATTGCTCAACCCAAAACTCCAGTGTAAAATGTATGACCGTACGTCACACAGCTCCTGATTTGCTATTTATATTATCCTATGCGACATTAAAATTATTTGGTAATTAAATATGTATGTGGTTTTAAGGAGAAAAGGTTAATGCTTGTTTCGCAAAATAATTACTTGGCAGAAAGCGCTGTGAATGGACTCACGAGAATAATTTTCGTATATTCATCCACGTTTTCTTAAATTTCTTATTTTTCTAATGGCTTTGGACGTACCGGAGAAAATTTATGAAGAATGTAGCACTAATAATAACAGATACTGTTACTGACTGATGCTAGATGTTTAACGAAAGTAAAAATATGCTTATGAATGTAAAAATTAAAAGCATAAATGTTTTTTCGAGTTTATAAAAAATTTGCCTGTTCGCAGTGGTCGCAGTAGAGTAAGTATATGTTTTCAGTATTTTGTATTGAGCATCACTCAGTCGATTTCGATTGTTTTCCTTTTTATGAGAGGCTTAGTGGTGCAGTTCCTTCAATGATCGGATTGCTGAAAGTCTATCAGTTATACTGTGAGTTTCTAAGAGAACAATTTCTACCCTTTATTGAAATTTCGATTAAGACCACATGAAAGGTTTATGAAGTCTTTACTTTGCAAGATGTGTGATAATAGAAAACTTTCTTCTACATCTCTTCGACCAAGGCGTACATATATAAGTGAGGCATGATAATTCATCCCAAAACCTCCGGTATATTCTGGCAGATAGCTAAGGAAAAACCCCATCTTTTTAAAGGGACTAAATTGTCGTTACACTACGGTGCAACAAATACCCTAAAAAACAATGGCATCCGTTTTAATTCGTCTACTAGCCGGAAGAATTTATCGCCTCGGTTGGCTGATTGGACGATGAACTTCTCATTGTACTATGGAAGCCAAGCTCTGGTGGAAAATCCGTGTTGTACGCCAATCTATCTCTGCTGAAGCAGTGTTTGAAACGGCCAGAGGGTTATCCTGCGAATAAACAAGCATGCCTCTCTGTGTTGGCCTGCTTCTCTGCATTCTTGATTTCTGCACCAATGATCTGGGCAAACCCATTGAAGAAATTCCTTATTTACTCCGTTTACTAAATTAATTGCAGTCTTGGAAACATTCATGCGCAACAGTTTTTCTGTACTTGAGGAAAAAAATCGTTACAAATACGTGTTAATTAAAAAAAGTGTCCCGAACCCCATTTAAGTGTTCAAAATAAGACCCAAAAAGTATTTTAATAAACCAAAAATTATGTGGAATCTTGTTATTGATGTAATTCATTCAGACGCCGACCTTCCCGTAGGCATTCGGCTCACTGTATGACAGCCGATTCCCCAACAGCAATCCCCCTCGTAAAACCCATCTCAAAGAAAACAAATTTTCCTAACTCAAGACAACAAAACCCGAAAGAACTTTACAAAAAATAAAATAAAATAATACTTAATAACTTTCCACCGCGACAGAGTCTGAATTGCCACTATACTGGGCATTTACATGACATATCCCTTTACCGAGACCTTTATTGACTTGTTAAACTTAAAAAGACATACATTCTCCTTTATAAACTGAAGACCAATTAGCAAGGCAACGCCTAACGATACAATAACATAATTAGTAAAACGGGCAATCCTACGAACTGACCAACTGCATAACAAATTATAAAAACGAACTTCGCTTATAAAATAAAATAATAAAGCATGTACCTAACTTATTACACTCTAAAGTAAAACATAAAGTCCCAACTGAGGTTATTATGGTATTGATGCTATCATGTTATTGATGTAAATTAAAAATCTAAAACTAATAAACATTCGTTATCCTAGCGTGAATGTGGTCGACCGAGAAACATTACTCAATCGTCTAGTCGGTCGCGACAGCCTAATGTCCATCTCTTGTTATAGGACAGTCCTGTTTGCAAAACTAAACAAGAATTTCTTTCCAAGCTTGCTGGTCAATTGTTGATTTTGGAATGAAATTCAATGTTCTAAGGATTCAAATAAGATTTAAGCATTTTTGTCTGCAGAAAACTTATGAAAAGCGATGGGGAAGACAAAATCGAAGTTTAGCAGAGAAATGGAGACACCTCTCCTTTTAGGTGAAGATGAAGACGCAACTGAAACGCCAGATACGGATTATGGAGGTAAACGTCCCAAGAGTTTAATTCATTAATAGAGTCATGCTTCAAGTGAATTGCCCGAAAAGTTAACAAAACACTCTATTGTGAAGGGTGGAAGATGAGGGAATAAGTCCATGACTTGAGTTTTAGATTGACTTTATAATTTATAAACATTAAGTACACACATACTTCTTAGTAAATACGTATGTTTTCTACGTATGTTTTACTTATGTTTTCTTGTCGTACATTTACTAGCACACCAACTGTGCTTTGGGGCTCTTACAGAAGCACTTGGAAAATATTAAATGACCATATGATGTAGGAAATAACTTGTATATTTTGAGTGCGGAATTCTAAGTTCACATCATATCAGCAGAAAATTTTCCAAGAGACTCGTATTTCTAAGACTAAATCGAAAATAAAAGAACTATATTACCACAGAAACAAAAACTATGTCCAACAATGTTTTTAAATCCCGAAAACAGAAGTGAGAACATTCCAAAATTTCAAAACTTTGAAATTTGCCTAATAAGAATTCTCAGCTCTGCTAGAAAGTGCTGTAGAAGCAGTTCAGAATACAAGAACTGTCTGCAAAAACTTCTTTTTCTTTTTTCTTTTCTTCCCCCCCCCCCCCACACCTTAAGTTTCTATGGTAGGGTTGGTGCTTCAAAAATTTTCTCTCCTTAATGCTCGAGAACGCTTACTATTGTGTTTTGCTTGTTCCTGGACTCATGGCTGTGAAAAAGTCTGCTAGAAGACGAATTTCGCTGTACCATGTTTTGGTCTTATGGAGGTATTCGTGTTTGGGACGAATACCGGGAGAATTTTCCCTACAAAACGGTATTATGCCACTTGTGAAGTTTGGTGGGGAAATCGATGAGTATAAACGGCTGTTTCAGCTAAATGGCACGTAGGAAGCAGATTGTTATACTTAATTTCATTAAATTTTATCCCTCTTCGATATTCTGGATAATTATGATGTAATATTTTGTGATAGACACGTTTTAACGTGAGAGTTCTCCATAGAGAGATTGCATGGAAAAATAATTCGATGAGGGCGTAATTAGAAGCTTGAACGGGTAAATCAATTTCCCGATTGCAAACTCAAGTACGGCGAATAACTATAAGAGGAATCGGATGGCTGATAAAGACCTGGACCCCAAAAGCCTTCCGCTATAAAAGGCATGGCTTTGTGCGGAAGAATATACCGGTTGAGATTAGGGATGCGACATCGATGTCGATGTTTTAAAAACATCGATGTTTTGATAAAAATATCGATGTTTTAAACATCGATGTATTGAAACCGATTTTTTTTTAACATCGATGTTTTGTGCTCGATGTTTTACGTTGTTCGATGTTTTTTTGTTTTTGTTTTATTTTAATGAAAAAACACCATAATAAAGAAAATTAACCACCTAGCGTAATTTTCACACTCAGTAAATGTAAGTCTAAATTCTAAAAAGGACAAATACAAAAGTAGGAATGATCCCCTAGCTACGAGACAAAGGGCAATCAACAACCAATGAACTAATTAGAGTGCTTGGAATGTTCTCGACACTCCAGAACCTTGCATGAGGTTTTATTTAATAAATAGTATAAACACGACTGGGGCCATCTAACCCTTTCTCGAAGTTTGTTGTGATCACGTGCTTTCCGATGAGGACGGAGGTGTTTCCCTCCAGGACGACTGTCTTTTAGCGCTAAGTCTAATTTTACAAATAATTCCAAAATTGTAACATTTTCGAATAAATCTATATATTTAAGCTAGTATACATGGGTTACATACACATTCATTTATAATTTTTGTTTTATAGATTAATTACTTTTTTACACTATTTACTTAACTAAATTTATTTATAGTAAATCAGAAGTTTCACAGCATCAGGGTCTGATTGCGTCTGAAAACTAAACGGCGAACCCATATATATGTCCAACGCTACAATCCCACACCTAATGAAAAACAAAATTACTCGTAAATAAAGAACATGTGCAAAGTTTAAAAGTGCCTTATCCGCTGACAGCCAGTCGCAATAAATAGCTCTCTCCATTTGTTTACGTAAAACTATGGCGAGCCTGTTAGTCATAGCCATCATTATTTCAAAAACAAGGTCACAACTATGTGTATTCCAAGTTTCTTGGATAGAGGATACCATTTAGTGCTCCCAAAAGTAAATAATAAAATTTTCTGATCTGCTGTGCATATATACATCACCCGTCCAGTAAGCTCATTCATTCTCCAACGATGCTGCATGGGTGATACTCCCGACTGTGAGATGTCCCACGCCCGTACTGAGGAGGTTAAGTTTTTGTTTTGTTCTGGTTTTATATAAGTCAACGTTAATATTATTAGTAAGATGCCTCCTAAAAGTACCGTTTGGAAATATTTTTCCAAAACGTCTGACAAATTGGCAAAATGCAATATTTGCCTCAAGTCCCTCAAAACTTCTGGCAATACCACGAATTTATGTGGACATTTGAAGGCGAAACATGGTGATATTTACAACGAGTATTTTGAGTCATCGATGAAGCCGAAGGCGAAAAAGTAAACCCCACAATCCAGATGCCGTGGCTCCAGCCATTCCAAGCACTTCAGTGACTGAAACGGAACACAGAGAAGAAACCGTAAGTTCGCATTCCACTATTCCTAGGTTCTATCAAAAAACTTTGAAAGACAGTTTCACAAATGTGATTTCTTTTAAAGATAGTGGAGATATGCACAACAAAGTTTCTCAAGCTATTCTTTACATGATTTGTAGAGATTCTCAGCCGATTTCAATCATTGAAGACGAAGGTTTTAAAAACTTGTTAAAAATAACTGTGCCTTTATATACTGTTCCATCACGAAGAACAATAGATTCAATGATAGATCAGAAGTACGAATCGGTGTCATTTATGTTAAAAGAGCGACTGAGCAGTGTCTCAAATGTGTGTCTCACAACAGATATTTGGACGGAAACTTACCGGACGAGAAGTTTTCTTGGAGTAACAGCTCATTTTATCGAAAATTGGGCACTCGAGTCTGTAATTCTCGAAGTTCATGAGTTACGTGAAAATCACACATCACAAAATCTGGCTGGTCATCTCACAGATACGTGTTCAGAATGGGGATTCACACCAGAGAAAGTTACAGCTGTCGTTACAGATGGGGGAAGTAACATTGTAAGTGCGGTGGAAAAAGCATTTGGGAAAAAAAAAGCACAGCTGCTGTTTCGCCCACCTTCTAAACTTAATGGCACAAAAATCATATGAAATCACCAGACGCTGTTTCAATTATAGATAGAGTGAAAACCATTGTGAAATGGTTCAAGCAAAGCGTGGTAGGAAGTGATGAACTTAGAAAAAAAAAAAAAACTTATACTGATTCAGAGCGTATCGACAAGGTGGAATTCCACTTTTTACATGTTAGAAAGATTCCTTAAGTTGAGGGAGGTTGTTGCGCCAATGCCCTCAGCCACGGACATGGAGTTTTTACAAGAATTTTGTACATTATTCCAAAGTATAGAATTCGCAACAACACAAGCATCTGGAGAAAAGTTCGTGACAGCAAGCTCTGTTATACCGATACTAAAAATGATGCGTAATAAAATAAATGCGGTGTCATGCAGTTCAGAGCTAGGAAAAAAGCTGAAGGAAAGTGTTCTAGCTCAATGCAATAAGAGATTTGGTGGCATTGAGAACAGTCAATTTTTTGCAATGGCATCTTTATTGGATCCCCGATTTAAAAATCTTCACTTCCAAGACAAGGCTGCACTGGATACCTGGATCAGAAAGCTTAACAATGAGATCAAGGAAGAGAGTGAATCATCAGATTCTGAGGGCGGACGATTGTCTCCAGCTTCTTCTCGAGGTAAATCAATTTTTTTTAAGATTGGGCCAAATTTAAAACTTAGCAACATTATTTACATGTATTTATTATTCTGCGCAGAACATGATTTTTGGGAGGATCACCACAAGATGGTAGTAAGAAAGAGGTCGAAACTGTTGGAGGAGCTTGACACAGGTAGTTTGGTGCCCGAACTTGCAGTTTACTTCAAAGCACCAGTTTTTAAACTAAACGACAACCCCCTCACATTTTACTCTGATAATTATAATTATAAGAATTCTACATTGGTTAAAGTTGCAATTAAGTATTTGTCAGTAATGGCGACATCCGTACCATCAGAAAGAGTTTTTTCAGTAGCTGGTGGGATAGTTAGTGAAAAAAGAAGCCGACTTAAGGGGGAAAAAGTTAACAAACTTCTTCTTTTACAAACTGTAAATAATAAATACAATTGGGGCATATAATTATTATATGCCCCAATATTTATTATTTACAGTAAAGAAAAAATAAGCTTGCTCACTTTTCTCCCATACCCTGGTTTTGCATCAGTACTTCAAATTGGTGTAAATATATGTAATTTTCTTTTGTATTATTTAATTTGAAAATAAAAGATTTGTTAATAAATTTTCTTATTAATTTTTTCATATTAAACTCTATTAAATCAAAGTCAAAAATTCTTTTAAATGATTTTGCCTTATACTCTATCGATATGAAACCTTATGTCTTGTGTCTTGTGTTATAGTCATGAACTTCAGAATTAATTTTTTTTACTAAATTATTTAAACCTCTTGGAAGTAAATTATTCTCCAACTTGTAAATAAATATGATTTGATATTTACAATAACTTTTCACATTCAACCAATTTCCGTTAGAAAACATCACGGATTTTTCTTTTCGGCTTTGGTACTATCAATTGTTTTTATAGCAATAATTTCTTCCTCCATTTTCTGGTAAAAATAATAAAATGTATCGTGAAAATTCTGTGATATGCGCTGACTCTAGCAACCACATTTTTGTCATTTGTGTCAGCCCAGTCAGAGAGTAAAATGAAATCGCTCCCCCCCACACGACTAACTGAAGTAACATTAATGAACTACTAAACCAGTTTTTAAAAAATGGATGTTCAAAAACATCGATGTTTGAAAACATCGATAGTTTTGGGGCGATGTTTTATTAGCATCGATGTTTTAATATTGAATATCGATGTTTCGAAACATCGATGTTTTGTTGTCGATGTCGCATCACTAGTTGAGATATGCAGGAATCTGTTAGAGTCCATGGTTTATAAAGGGACTAATATTTTATGAGAACCCGAGAGGATCTATAAATGCACAAAGATTGTAAATGTAGTCAAACGTGTTGTAAGGTCCCCCTACAAACTTCATTGAAATGACCGCGAAAACGGAGTTGGGATCTTCTACATTTAGGCTGATATTATCATAAAAATAGAACATCTAAACAGTGAAAATAAAAATTAGTAAATCAAAGTAACAGAAAAAAAGAGATCAGTTTGTGGTTATAATTTTAATATGTATTATACATGCGCCATACTTTTAAAATCCCATAACTGCAACAAAGCTTCAATTGTAAATAGTCTTATAACGGTATTATTATTATAAATTATGTAAAGGAATCTGTCGTACATTTACTAGCCCACCAACGTACATTTGTGCATGAACAAAGGACATATAGTCTTTCATCGTTTTCAGGTTTTCTATTCAAGGAATAAAAAGCGATAGCTTCACTTAATATCTCTAAAAATTTGTAATCAGTGTGACCCTGAATTCGAGTATTTTGGGTTCGGACGTTCAGAAAGGGACACCATAAGCGGGGTACCTAATAGCCAGATGCAGGCCCTGATTTTAAATTAGGACCGGTAAGCCGTTGGGGGCCCCCCAAAATTTTTATTTTAAAAGAAAAGGAAAAAAAAATTCCCAATTCAATTTTTTAAAAAAATTTACCATTTTTAATAGCAATTTTTTTTATACATCCTTTCAAATTTGATTAATTGGTTCATCATATGTATAGTTATATGCATAGTTCATCATATGTATAGTTATATGCATAGTTCATCATATGTATGTTATAGTGTATATAAGGAATTAATAAGTTTTTCTGGTTGCATTGTATTGGTGTTTTAATGATGAAGTTAATATGTTAACATATTAACTTCAAAAGCAATACAATTGTATTGCTTTTTGTTATTTGATAATGTTCTAGGCTTCTACGCTTCAAATAGCCAATTCTTGGTAAAATAGTACTTTCATAATGATTCATGATTTATTTTTTTTGTGTTTCAATTTTGGAAATTTTACGCCCACATCAGTGTTAGGGGGCCCCCATCCCGAGTTGTGCCTATAGTCCAGAATTTTCTAAATCGGGCCCTAGCCAGATGGTCTCTTAAAGGGCTTTGTAGTTAAACTTTAAAAGCTTGTTTTTCTTTTTCAGTGATCAGGCGTTAGATAAAATATTATTATAATGAACTGTATGTCAAAATAATTTGCTTATCTTAACAATCAATATCCCCCCCCCCAAGTACAAACAAATCGTATTACTATACAATAGTTATCGTTGAGTGCGCATTTGAACTTTTATTTTACGTATTAAAATGTAATATACATAGGGCAACACTTATAATTTATTAAATAAAACAGAGTAAATGATTATAATAAAGTAGTAATGAAATACGTAGTTATGACAGATTGATGAAAAGCTACACAAGCTATATCACACAGTTTCCCATAGAAGTAACAGAATAAATTGTGGTTTCCAAAATGATAAAATATAAAAGTGGCAACACGATTACGATTACGTTTGATTTAAATTACAACACCAGCACACTGAATAAGTACGTGATCATATGTATGCGTGTGAAACAATAGGTGTTATCGCATGTTATCGCATTCGAATGATCTATGCAAAATGCACCACAAGAAAATTTCATGTAGTGTGATGCTGCAGTGGAAAGAATTCAGAGTGGCATTAAAATAGCGTCGAGGAAGAAACAGAGCCTGTAAATATCTCCCAAACAAGCTTATCAGAACTTTTATATAGTCTAGATACAGGGAAATGAAGATACTTGGAACCAAAAGAGGAAACAAACAGTGGGATTAACAGCCGGAAGAACTAAAATAGAGATCTCAAAAGAAAAAGATTTCACATCGGTAAACTCTTTAAACGACCCGGGGGGCGATGTTTCCGGTACCTTATTCCCTCCGGTACACTACTCTGAGTGCAAAACTTTTCGTTGCTGCCACGGATATGAGATGCTCCAAGGTATGTCAGCGGTAACAAACTGAGCATCACAAAGGAGAATGTTTCCCTGATCAATGATTTTTTTTCTTCTTTTTTTAACTGGATTTACGATCTTTGACGAGACGCAGACTGGTGTGGCTTTGTAATACAATTATTAGTATATTTTATTGAAGATATTTAAAAATATGAATTAATACTGGACTTATGATTAAATGACCTAACAATGAAATGCTCCTTGGATACAGATTCATCTCTAAAGAGATTCATCGAATAAAGTTTGCTTTTGGAAAATTTGCATGTTAACAGGCGTAAGAGGAATAATCTTTGCATTGGTATGCCCTTGCTCGCAATGAATAATCGCAGTGAAAATTTATAGTATTAACCTAGGACACAAGACACTGTATTGATTTAATATTACTTTCGTATCTCATTTTTTAAAAAAAAGTAAATCATTTCAAGTTAATATGAGACGCTGAAAGCAATACACTTCGTAATCCTTAGCCCTTGAGAAATATCTCCAAATATCGTCGATATAAACTGAATAATAAAAACTATAATTTGTCGGAAAAATTTGCGCTATTGCTTTTTAACCGAGGAAACAGATCATTAAAATACAAATAGATGTATTAAATAAATTTATCGTATTACAATAAATAATTTCAAGTTAATATGAGACGCTGAAAGCAATACACTTCGTAATCCTTAGCCCTTGAGAAATATCTCCAAATATTGTCGATATAAACTGAATAATAAAAACTATAATTTGTCGGAAAAATTTGCGCTATTGCTTTTTAACCGAGGAAACAGATCATTAAAATACAAATAGATGTATTAAATAAATTTATCGTATTACAATAAATAATTTCAAGTTAATATGAGACGCTGAAAGCAATACACTTCGTAATCCTTAGCCCTTGAGAAATATCTCCAAATATTGTCGATATAAACTGAATAATAAAACTATAATTTGTCGGAAAAATTTGCGCTATTGCTTTTTAACCGAGGAAACAGATCATTAAAATACAAATAGATGTATTAAATAAATTTATCGTATTACAATAAATAATTTCAAGCTAATATGAGACGCTGAAAGCAATACACTTCGTAATCCTTAGCCCTTTAGAAATATCTCCAAATATAGTCGATATAAACTAAATGATAAAAGCTATAATTTGTTGGAAAAATTTATACTATTGCTTTTTAACCGAGAAAACAGATCATTAAAATATACATAAATGTATTAAATAAATTTATCATATTTTTAGGGTTTTAAGGGGTAAAGAAAGTTTTTTCATTTATCTATTTATTTATTCATTTTTTTGTTATTTACACATATTTTGTAATATTTTTAGTCTGCGAAATGTTTATTCACGTAGAAAGTATTATACTTATATAACACTTGAGTAATTTGAAATTTTATTTAATTTTTTTAATTTAAAATTTAAAGCGAATTCAGTTTTTGGTACCAAAAACCACTAGCTTTGTTTGAATATTTTTTACCCCTTTTATACTTAGGATACGTCGAGGTTTATGAAAATTTCACTCACTTTTAAGAGAAATTTTTTTTTTCTTTCTCTGGTCAATGTCTGGTGTAGGGGAAGCATTCTCAGGAGTTTTACTCTAAAGCAAAAATCCCGTTTTCCGAAAAAAGAACAAAGGAGTGCTATTTAAACCTTTGTTGAGATATCTTGCAAAGAATTTTAGATATGGCCTTTTATATTACTTGCAGGAAATATGTGGAAAACATGTAACAAGAACACACTATTTCTTAATATCCACAATAAAAAATAAAGGTACTAACTGATATGTTAATAGCCTACAGAAACATTCATTCCTAATGCTCCTCGGCTTGATGGAGAACTATTAGTTAATTAGAAACTAGTTTCCCCCATTATATATATATATATATATATATATATATATATATATATATATATATTGTTTTTGTTATTATGAATATCAAGAAGCTGTGTGTTCTTGTTATAACCTTTTGAAGATTGCAAATCCAGAAAAAAATGCTTTGAAAGAAATAGACTTAAAAGTGTAAATAAATAAAAGTACAAGCAAGGGACACGTCGAGGGTAAAGCTATGTCTGGCTAGATAATTGTTGCTGGATAAAGATTCGGTTTGTGTTATTTTATTGTTAAAGCTCTGTAGTATAGGCCAGAGAAATAAAAAAATCCTTTTGTTGTTGTTGTTGTTGTTGTTGTTCCAGATTCCTTCTAAGTGTGATTTTGTTTAAAACAGTCATCCATATTAAACCAGAGCTTTCTTTCATAGATCTCACGGAAATAAAGGGGAACACTGAGGTTGGAATATTCCGCACAGTCTTTAGTTTTCCCTCCAGATAGGTGAAAAATGAAATGCAGAATACTTTTTAGTCATTGCTCTTTATCACTGTCAGATACCAAAAAAATTAAATTATCGTTAGACGCCGAAAATAGTGGTTTCAACTCCTGCCTCGGCAAAATTCTTTGTTTTCTTCATTTGGATATTTTTATTTTATTTCATTTTATTTATTTATTTTTTTTTTTAACGAGAGATAAAATATTGACAAGCACGTTGTAAGAGACGAGAATCCTTGCAAGGAATCTTTGTATTCACATACTATTCTTGAAATTATTTAAATTTTGTCGTCCAACCTACATTTTATAATGATTTATGACTTAATATGTGGAAAAATATTAAAGAATAAGGCTCACACCTAAACAAAATTTAATAGGAAATTGAAAGAAAAGGAGTATCTATCTAGCCATCTATCTACACGCACGCACATATATGCGTGTGTGTGTTTGTTTTACCCCCCCCCCCCCAAAAAAAAAAAAAAAAAAAATAAATAAATAAATAAATAAAAAATAAATAAATAAAAATAAATAAATAAATAATAATATAAAAAATGTGTTTGGCTTCTAAGTAAGTTGAAAATAAAATTACAATAGCATTATTAAGATACAGGTTTAGGTGTTAATACTTTTGCAGGTAAAGTTCAAATTAATTTTGAATCCTTGTTCTTTGATCACTGTCGAGTAATATTAAAACAGCTGAATTCGGTTTGTATGAAAGGAAGAATCAAAGTGTAAATCAAACGGCAAAAATAAGCGATAGAACTTCATTATTACCGCAGGTGTGAAAAATCGGTATTTTGACCGAAAATTAACATTTCAGAGGAGTAATGTTACCTTCATGATTTGCAAAAATGCAGTTAAAAGTCACATTATTGTAGATTAAATTATTTCACATTTACAACAAAATAAATTGCAAAATGAGTATTTTTTCCCTCTTTCTACAAAAAGACAGCCAATACAGAACAGATATAGGTGGCTATTCAAAAGGCGCCCCAGCTCCTGTCTACGGTTCTCGACGAGGGTCAGATTGAGAAATTGAAAAGGAAACAGCTGTTATCAGGTCTGACTGGCCAGTCGGTCGCCCCTGCCTCAGTCACAATGATTATCTCCCTGCCTTAGCAACCTGCTGCATTGCCTTCTACAGTGAAAGTACAATAGACCGTCTCCCTCATTCATATCTGCCTTTACAAACTCTCCCTCCAAGTGGCGCGAGAAATATGCCCAAGAGGCCCAGGCGAAGTGACTTGTTACTTTCTAGATTCTAGATATTTCTCTGCCTCTGTTGGCGAACAGTAGTCGATGGACTGTTTTGAGATTTTGGTAGGCTATTTGTTATAAAAAGTACTGTTCGTTTCCGTTTATAAAAATCAGTCCCTTCAACCAACACCCCCCCCCCCAAAAAAAAAAAAGAAATATTAGGAGAAGAAGTAGAAAAAAAAGAGGAAGTAAAAAGGGAAACAACAAAGAAAAGATCTCTACTCGTTTCGATATTTTTCACAATAAAATGTACTCAAAATAATACAATAAAACTTAAATTATTTGGGAAAAAAAATTGTTAGTAAACCGAAGTTCAAACGGATATATGTCCTGCACATTCTGCACTCATTTCTTGATGATTGTAAATCAAATATCACAAAAACAAATGGAGGGTAGTAGAATAATATGTCATACATTATCTTCTAACGTGAATTTAAATTTAGTTCGTAATTTTTCTCATTTTTATGTAGTCAAAATGCTGAAGCCCCATCAATTGTTAACCAAATCCCATAATACTGTTTTCAAATGATTATTTGTGTATGTGTAAAACTTTTTTTTTTTTTTTTTTCGAGAATAAAGCATTCTGAACGAGAGATAAGAATATAAGATTCTAATAACAGTATTGTTGTAAAAGAATAAAAAAATTTAAAATAGTAAAATTTTTTTTTCAGCCCAGGAAAATATTTACCCAATCACATTTTCTTTGACTTTTTATAATCATATTTTATTATATATTTCATGAATTATTGTCTTGAAACATTCTTAAAAGTTTTACCAACAAAAGATATTTTTCTATACCAAGTCTGATAAAAGTTATTAAAGAAAATCTAGGGGATGTCTTTTTTTTATTATTATTTTGATAATTAGTCTTTTAACCAACGTTTTAATTAATTTCTGTC
Organism: Dolomedes plantarius; assembly: GCA_907164885.2. Lineage (NCBI taxonomy): Eukaryota > Metazoa > Arthropoda > Arachnida > Araneae > Dolomedidae > Dolomedes > Dolomedes plantarius. The sequence goes on along the minus strand of OU015493.1, from coordinate 133,434,076 downwards.
CAAACTGTTTACAATAGCAAAATGTTACTTTATAGATAATGAGTCGTGTTCATTGTTAACATACAACTTAAAAGACAAAAAAGTTTAGAGTTGCAAAAATTAAATAATTTTTCGTTATCTTAATAACCAATTTTTCCCCATTTTTTTTATGTCTTGAATTCAAAGCCACCGAGGGAAAAAAATGGTCTTATTTTCAGAACAGGTTTTTTTTCCTTCTTCTTCTTCTTCTTTTCTTTTTTTCTTCTTCTAAAATTAGTAATATTTGTTATAAAGTCATTTAAATAGTAGAGGAAAGTTTGAATTATTTTTAGAGATCTTAGTACTCCTTTTTTTTCTTTGATTCAAGGTCCGCGTATAAGTACACAGTATTGTTTTCTATGAAGTTATTTATGTCAGTTGCTGGTCTTGTACAGCAATAATATACACCTATTTTAAGGTTTTAGTTATATTTATTAAAAGCATATTTATTATTTAATTTTTTTTTAAAGAAAGTATAAATCATTGTAGTAGTTTTAATATAGTTTCTTCTTTCATTCAATGTCCACAACATAGTAAATAGTCATATCTTTTCATGTAGCATTATTATTTTCAGGTATGTTTATTAAAAAAGTTATTAAAACTGTAAAGGAAGGCTTAAAGTATCTCTAGCTCTCTTTACGGCTGGATTTTCCGCTCAATTTTACGCATAAAAAAGGTATATAAATAGATATATCTGTACGTCAGAGGTAAACCATCATAAGTGAATTTTCTTCAGTTTCGATATTTTTACTGTAAGTGATTCCTTTTGGAAGGAGCTTCGTTGAGGAAAACTGTCCTGTATGCAAAACAAGATGGTGAGTGAAATACAGACTTATAAACTATTGCATATGTAAGTCCTGATGAGAGGTAAACCATCACAAAGATCTCATGAAAAATGGGAAAATTCACTGAAGAAAATTCACTTACGATGGTTTACCTCTGATGTACAGATATTTTCTGGGTTTTTTTATTCTTTATTGATATCTTTATTATTCTTTTTTGATATCTTTATTTTGATATCATTATGCTTGACGAGGAAATAAGTTTAAATCATTTTTTGTAATCTCAGTTATTTATAATAACCTTCCTTTTTCTTTTATTCAATATTAATTTTCTATTCTTCTTAATAATTTTCTAGTCTTCATTTTTCTTTTTTTCGTACCTGACAAAATAAATTGTCGAATTTCCTGAGCGCTTATTCTTTGAGCTAGATTTTTTTCTTTCTTTTTTAAGTAAAAGTCATTAAAATAGCAAAAGAAAATTAAAATCCTTTTTCGTAATCCTGATAATTCCTCTTTTGTTATACCCTGTTTCAATAGACACGAAAAAGAGCGAAACAGAATCTTGCCCCGTGAACTGAAATGCCCCATGTAATAAGGGACACGGTAAAATTCATTCATTCCGAAGGTAAGTTGACGACACACAAGATAAGTAACCAGCGGCGGCAAGATTAACAATGGAATACGGATGTGTCCCTCCCAAAACGACATCGACGTCTAGGACGTTGAGAAATGCGTTTCAATTCTTTGACTATACGTTACCATTCTTGACTGAAAATATTCTTCTCGTGAGAAACTTATCTAACTTAAACAAAAGCTAGTAGTTTTAATGGTGTAACTGTTCATGAAATGTGTAACCATCTGCTAGTGTCTTTCATCTGTTATCTTTTGGTGTTTACAAAAGCTATCATTGAAAAGGTAAATTTTCACGTTATCTGCGGCTATCTGTCTTTAGATCAATCCTTCTAATTGTGTGCAGGGTATAAAACAGTAAGCGTTTTCGAAGACTTTAAAAATTGGGAAATTTCAAATAGATTTCCCTGTTCGGAGGAGATGGGGGATCCTTATCTGGCATTACACGAGCAAATCGCAAGCCAATTTTAAAGCAGGGCAATTCTCCCTCAATATTGCTTCAAAAAGAACTCTTTAAAGGCGCAATACATTCACATTAGAGTTTTAATCATATATATATATATATATATATATATATATATATATATATATATATATATATATATATGTGTGTGTGTGTGTGTGTGTGTGTGTGTGTGTGTGTGTACGTACGTGCACACACACACATATACACATACATCGAAGATTGCATACTAGGTAACATTTCTTTCGGAATCATTATTTATAAAATATATTGTCCAAAATGTCTATCATCATATTTAAAATACAAAAACACTTACGATTTTACAGACCTATCAACTAAAAATCAAATTACACTAAACCTCCGATAATCCGTACGTCGTGAAAGAAAAAGGTAAAAAAATTAAATGCGAATTCACTGAAAAAAATGTTAATGTGACTCGTAAACAAAGCGACGTACATTTTCCAGAGGGTAAAACTGTAAATTTATGCGTTTTAATAAATCCTATTTAAATCGTCATATATATATATATATATTTATACAGTGTTCAATTTCTGGAAATAGGGGTGCCGGAACTGTAACCTTCCAAGGGGTGTGTGTATGTGTGTGTGTGTGTGGTGGTGGTGGTGGTGGTGGTGTGTGTGTGGGGGGGGTGCATTCCAAATTATATATATACAGTCGAACCTCCATATATCGAACTTCCACATATCGAAATTTTCTATATATCGAACTCTTAGCAAATCTCCATGTTCATTACATAGAAAAATTGTTTCTATATATCGAAAAAAAACTCTATATATCGACATTTTTTTCAAGACAAATTGCGAGATTTTACTCCACTTTAGAATAAAATCTCGCAATTTTTGGCATTTGAAACAATATGTCGTGGACTTTAATTCGCGGAAAATGTCCCTGATTAAGTTTTTAGTGAAAGGAATAAATACGAACATTTCTTTGAACTTTCCTCAAAACTGGCTGTTCAGCAAGTTATTCGTAGTTTCTTTTTTAAAAAATGTAACTGTGATCATTGTAACCACTGTCTGGATTATTGTTTTATTTAAGGTACGTAGTACTCAATAAATCTTTCATATTAATTCATTTTTTAGTTATTAACTTTAATTTAATGGGATTCGCAAATAAATTAGAAATGGAGTTTCGCATACGAAAATTAGCTTTAATTTTTTTTAAGGAGAATTGTGATAAAACTAAGATCAATTCTATATATCGAATTTTTTTCCGGCAATTTGCTACTTCGATATATGGAGGTTCGACTGTACATATATATATATATATATATATATATATATATATATATATATATATATAATTAATATATATATATATTTAATAGGCCAAGGTCACTCACTAACAACTGAGTAATATGTGATTAAACAAATGTTTTTAATTGTCGTAATTTATTTTCCCTAAAGAGAGGTACCGGAACGCCGTTCCGGCGCGTTCCGCTTCAAATCGAGTCTTGTATATACTATATATATATATATATATATATCACCAAATGTTTATGTGTAAGGCGTAATAATAAATAATAATTCTTTTTTCAATAATCACTATTAAGTTTGATTGTGAAAAGGATTTATTTCAAGAAATTGCTCTATTCTCCCGTAGGTCAGCTTAAAAGAGAAAACTTTTGATTAAGGGAAAGCTCTAGGGCTATTTTTTTTTTTTTTTAAATAGCCACAACCCTGTAATGGGGTTTGAGCTGAGAAAAGAGTAAAGAGAGAACATTCGGGTATTTATAAAAGATAGCAAATCAGATCAAAATTGTCATCATAAACATTCTCCGTGGCCTCCATGGTGTTATTTTTCAAAGTGGTGAGGAATTCTTCAATTATCTATAACACGAATATATTTAGAAATTTATTCCAATTATCTCATTATTATTATTATTTTCACATTTAGGAATTTTCCCGTAAACTAATTCTTGAGATAGCTCTAAATTTTGATTATAAGGGGGTGATTAAATGCAAATAATATTTTAAAATTTAAATTATTCAGGGAAAATATCTGGTGTAGAGTGTTTTAAACGCTCATCAATTCCTTTGGTGGAGGGAATTTATAAAACGAATCCTTCTGAAAGGTGCATAAAAGTTCAGGCTATCTAAAAATACCATTTTTATTGGATTATCAGCATTTATACAGTTGTAAATAGTAAGACACATTTTCTCCATAGGTTAACTCAGAGGTGAGCGAAACCAATACGGTTAGTACACAGCAGCCTTAAGCATCTGTTACTTTCTAGCATAATTGAAAACATTCAAAATCAATTATTTATTTCGCAAAATGTAAAAAAAAAAAAATTATTCAGGTAAATGAAACTATCGCGTGTTATTAACGTAGAATTTCTTATCGTTGCTTACCTCTTTTGTTTGTGTATATGTATGTATGTGTTATGTATATTATGTACATATCTATATGTGCGTATGTATATATATATACATATATGTATGTGAAAATTTTAACGCATTTTGGTACTTTTCTGCTGAATTGTTTACTACTTGTCGAAGCGATACAGACTGGGTTTGACGCGCTGCCAAAATTATAACTCGTGACGACGGACGGTTTTAGCATCTGGAATTTTGCTTTTCGGAGGACCGTTACGGAGGAACGTAATCCTACATTAAAATGAAGACTAACGGTATTATTTAATATAAAGATATTTGATCCCATTCCCTTCATTACAGTTGGTGTCCGTTCTCTCCCGTATTCTGCAATTCGTCATCTGCGCTTGCCGTTTGATGATTCCAATCTCAAAAGACTGATACCTGGATGCCGAGTGCAAATATCCATTCAGGACCTTTCGTCAGAAGAAAAACGAACCCGGTAGGGGAAAAAAAAATATATTTGTCAAACTTTTCTTACATTTTTTTTCACGACAACTGATTTGGGAACAAGTCTGAAGGTTAATTATGAATCCAAGCCGTAACTTTTGGAAGAATAGGGACTTGACTACGGTGCTAAAATTGAGATATTTCAAACTTGCAGACGCTAAGATGCATAAAATGGGGCAAAGAAATTCCGATGTATAAAACAACGAACGACAGCAAGCAATTTACATACAACAGTATGTACAAAATATTTAGTTGTAAAATTTACAAAGGTTTCGCCACGACTTCGTTACATTTGTTCTTCGCCATTAAACTGAACCTGTATTTCGGGGGGGGGGGGGCGGCATCGTAAAATGAGCAATAAGTGACGAAGTGCTAAATAAAAATTTGTTTGGAGCTTTACTTTTAAATCCGTTAATTCCAAGAGTCCTGTCAGTCTATTTGAATAATAATGATATTGAAAGTAGCTTTTTAAAAATTTTTTTCATTCTTTCCAATTTTTATCTTATAGAACTCTTTTCAAATGTAAGAATTCTAGAAGTATTTTCCTTTCCTCGTATAATTTGAAATTAAGGACCTGAAGCGTCAAAAAAAAATCTTACAGTCCGTAAAGTTCTAAATATTAAATTTGAGATAGTTAATTCTAGTATTCTTGTCAGTTTATTAAAATAATGATATATTAGTAGTATTCATTTACGTTTTCCCCAATTTTAATCTTATGAAATTCCTCCCCCAAATGAAAGAATTCTAAAGATAGTTTCCCTTTTTATAGGCTTTAAAATAACACATAAATCACTTAACTGTACAATAACATGTCAGTATTAAAAGCACTACTAGGGAAAAATAGTAGAAAGCACTACAAAGGAATTTAAAAAAATCGCTGATGTTAAAATTTTTATCTGTACTTATTTATTTATTAACTTCCCTTTCTGTCTCTCACTTTTGAGATGCAGAAAAAAAATCTCAAAAGTGAGATTTTTTTTCCTGTTTTGATTAAACGATTGCACTTCCTGGAAGTTAACATTTGAATTAACTGGTGAGAGGTAATATTCAATCATTTGCAAATTGGAAAACTCCTATTGATCAATTGTGTTGCGAGTATTTTATTAAAAAAATTTCTTCTAGATTTTTTCATGTTCTAGTTAACAGGATAACTCAGGAAATCAGCAATAACAAACACACACACACACACACATATATATATGTGTGTGTGTGTGTGTGTGTGTGTGTGTGTGTGTATGTGTGTGTGTGTGTGTATGTATGTGTGTGTATATATATATATATATATATATATATATATATATATATATATATATATATATATATATATATATATATATATATATATATATATATATGAATGACATATCAAGTCTTGTAGAAGCAGCTGGAAAAGAGTTTGTTATTGGGACGCAGTAAACAGGCGAATTATTTAATATAGCTTTATTATCATTCATACGCAGTTCCCCATAGGAAGGGAGCTAGACCGAGTGACATGAAATGTAACAAACAATATCAGAAGAAAGGGCCAACTTTCAGCCGTGCTCACATTTTTATATCGGGAAAATACAGAAGAGGTGATGCAAAGGTTATTCCCTATGACGTTATGTTACGTCATGGACTAGGGCGTGTCCGATGATTCTTATCGGCTCAGTCTCCCTATCTTTTTCTGTCTATAGGGGAATGAAGGGATTAAGTACTGCAATCTTTATGAGCTATTACATCATCTTTAGAAATCGAATAAATTACGCTTTACAGGAACACTGAGAAGTCAGATTATTAATATAAAAATTATTTTTATATTACACTAGGGGCTTTGCCCCTAGGCTCGCCACGCTCGCTCCTCTGTTATGGCTAATAGCGAGATACATAGGGGTGATTCTCGGGCAATGTAACAGCCATTTACTGTTGCCAGTCACCCTTATGCGAAGGGGAATCACTGTTGAATCACTGTTTCAGCTTTAAAATTCAATTAAAAATCGAAATTTTAAGATGAAGACTTGAAATGAGGTTTATATGAATAAGAAAGCTTTCAGCTTCCAGATGATGTAAATAATTTCTTTGTAAGATAAAAACTCGAGGAGCATCGATATTACATCCACATATGTGACGATATTTCTTGAAAAAGTGGGTTTAATATTTTGATGAAAATATTAGTCTGTTTTAAATTATTTTTAAACAAATGAGGTCTTGTTTGAAGGAGAAATGTCAGTAGTCTTAGATTGTAAAAAGATCAAAATTTTACGATTAATTTTTGGCGAGTTATCGTAATCTGAACATGAAAAAGTCAATATTTTGTACGAAATGTATTGGGAAATATTCTTCCTTGTAGTTTAGAAAGTAGTCGATTTTGTACTGTTTATCTATTTCAAGAAGTTTGGCGATGATATAGCACGACATGCAACGTACATATTTTCGACTGTGTCAGTTGAGAACTTTTTGAGGGGTACCAATTCAACAGTACTCTCGGTTCTTTTAGTGTAAGGGCCTCTTGGAATTCTGTTTGTGGATTAAAGAAGGTTCAAAAACCATTCTATGGGGTAACCGCAATGCGGATCATCGTACAGGCGCAAGAAGCGCGTGCTTGGGGCTTCCGAAATTTAGAACCTTCAAACCGAGATACATTCTGCGAATTTCTTTTATTACGTGATAAATTGATTTGATAGCATTACTTAGCATTTGAAACAAAGGGCCTCAAAACTGGGTTGTGCTTGGGGCTGTAAGAACTTTGCCTTAAATAAAAGGATGCCAGCCTTTTTATATTTTATGCTTTAATTACATTTCTCGACTAAATACAGGCTATTTACAATATATATCTATATATAAATTAAATTCGTGGGTTCACGGCATCGACCAGGAAGGTCAGACTAGAATTGTCGCTTAGCTCATTCAAGTCTTTCTAGGCCCGACAATATCTCCTTGTCTCCGACTCGACAGCGTCACTCTGACTAACTTCATCTCTGAATCTCTAAATAACTCACTATCTGACTCCACTGGCATTCAGCAACTTTATATACCTCCGCTGAACGTTCTCGAAAAGTCTGGAAAATGCCGACCTTCTTTATTCAATTACGTTCTCAGACGACTAGGAGCCTCCGGTCGGCAACTCCCCTTTTGTAGCTGGTTTACGGTTTTGTGAGCTGTCGGTAGCACTTCCGGCCTTTATGTCGCCAGGCGACTGTCTGTCTGCCACCGTCAAAATCAATTACATGCACGAGCCGCGTTTTGGTTGGTCTTCCCGGAATTTCCACGCACAAAATATTCGCTATTGTCCGGGAGGAGTTACAGGGCCCTCCAAGGGCTTGATCCGCCACTGGGTTACCGTGCATAAGGCTAAGATACACGTTTGATGGCATATTAGGAGATGATCTAACTCTTCTATTTAAGGCGACAATGGACCTTCAGATTGACAAAAATAAGTCTCCAAAACGATTTTTTTTTCTTTCAGAAAATGATTCTGCAGCTCATCAGCTTTAAATTAAAAAAAATGTATGTTGATCCGATTTATTAATCGAGTTATAAATATTTTTTTCAAACGTAAAAAATGGAGATGTTAGTCAAATTAAAACCTTAAATGCCATTTTCTCAAAACAAGTTTTCGTGTCGTTTCGGTAAATTCAAAATGTTCCATGCGTCATAATTTTTCTTGAATTTTCATAAAATTTCAAAAAATTATTATCTATATATGTTAGAATAAAACTTTGTAATCAATTCATTATACTATTTTAAAACAACTTAAAATTGTTACAATAAAAAAATTTTTTTTATAAAATTTTGCATAAAAGGACATATTTTTAACGATTTATATTCTAGTTTCTATAAATATGACTGCAAATCAAATATTGCTGCTAACTTTTATTATAACTATATAAAGCTAGCTTAAGAGAGAAAATTAGATATCTGAAACAAAAATTAATGCGCATGGAGCATTTTTAAATAGAGTAATTAACAAACTGATTTTAATTAATATCTTAATTAATTACATTCTGATTTCTTTTTAAATTTAGAATTTCCATCTCTAAACAACACTGTATAAGTATACAAAATTTCATAGCAATTGGTTAATAAATAAAAAAAAAGTTTTTCATGGTCCACTGTCGCCTTAACTCATACTGTAACTTCTCAATTAGATTAAGATCGGAGGTACGAAGTCAGAACTAAAGAAAAATAAATTGCTCTAGCTTGCGAAGTATCGGAAAATATTGTGTGCAACGCACTCTTTTAAATGGGTTCGCACATACTAAAGCCCGTAGCACATGTCAGCATATTATTTCTTCAGAAGCAATAAATACTGCTACCGGAAACAGAAAACATTTTCCTCGATCATTGAGATAGGAGTATAACCCTCTTTCATGCGCGAGAGCTACTCTATCGTGAACAACCCTCCTCTATCCTTCATTGGACAAATTTCTGAGCGAATTTTCGTCGTGTGTTAGGGGGTAACGTAACCGACATACTCAGCAACAATGGAGTAAGATTACGCCCTCGTTATGATACGTCCAGGGCCTTTTTATCGCATGGGCAAATCGGAACTTTGCCCAGGGCCCCCTGATGCAAGGGAGCCCCAAAACCCCTTTGGTGTATGCACCTAATTCTTCTAATAGTATGTATAGCTCACGGATAGTTCTTAATTTTATAAATGTTCGTAAGGGCCCCCCCCCCAAATAGCATCTGCCCAGGGGCCCCCAGTGTTCATAATCGGGCCCTGGATAAGTCGGGCGTAAAGTATGTGACACGAACATTGGAAAGAAAAGAATTCCAAAAGCGGAATTACTCGAAATATTTTCCAGTGTCTTGACAATAATTTCGGAGCCATTTTACACCACAGTTCACAAATGACGTATATTGTTTCCTTTCCAGGCTGGGTTGACTGCCACTTGTCAGCAGGCCCTGATTTTCCATTAGGCTCGGTAGGCCCGGGCCTAGGGGCCCCTCAAAAATTTTGATTTTAAAAGGAAAAAAAGAAAAAATTCCCAATTCAAATTTTTAAAAATTTTATCTTTTTTAATAGCAATTTTTTTATATATCCTTTCAAATTTGATTGATTGATTGATTGGTTCATCATATGTATAGTTATATGTATATTTCATCATATGTATTTTATAGTGTATATAAGGAATTAATAAGTTTTTCTGGTTGCATTGTATTGGTGTTTTAATGATGAAGTTAATATGTTGTATTGCTTTTTGTTATTTGATAATGTTCTAGGCTTCTACGCTTCAAATAGCCAATTCTTGGTAAAATAGTACTTTCATAATGATTCATGATTATTTTTTTTGTGTGTCAATTTTGGAAATTTTACGCCCACATCAGTGTTAGGGGGGCCCCATCCCGAGTTTTGCCTATAGTCAAGGGCTAGGTAGAATCCATGGCTGGGGATACAAACGCTTGGAGAGGTATTGCCCTAAATTCGAGCAATTACTTTTTATTTCTAATCCCTTTATTGTTATCTCGCATACTATTCTGCTTGCGAGTGCTCCATGCTGAATCTCGAACAAATGCATTCATTTTTCTCGCTAATGCGGGAAAACCCCAGTAAGTGCGTTGCGTTTATTGAACGTACTTACTTATGTATTGACCTTGATTATTTTTGTAAATTAAGTCTAACATTTTAAGGCTGCTGTGTGCTAACCGTATTGGATTCGCTCACCTCAGTGTTAACCTATAGAGAAAATGTGTCTACTATTTACTGCTACATAAATGCTGATAATCCCCCCCCCCCAGAAAAAAAATGGTATTTTCAGATAGCCTGAACTTTTCTACACCTTGCAACAGGATTCATTTTATAAATTTCGTCCACTAAAGGAATTTATGAGCATTTAAAACACACTATACTAGATTCCCCCCCTCCCCAAATAATTTAAATTTAAAAATATTATTTGCATTTTTTTAAAAAGAAAAATGTCCCAAGGTGTAAAATTTCTTTCTCTATTACGGAGTACAATTAAAAAAAATAATTCATGTCTCTTCTAACGAAACTACCACAGGTTATTAACGTAGGATTACTTAACGTTGCTTACCTCTTTTGTATGCATATGTAATATGTATGTGTTATGTATATATGTATCTATCTATCTATCTATATATATATATATATATGTATGTCAAAATTTTAATGCATTTTGGTACTTTTCTGTTTAACTGTTTACTGCTTGTCGAAGCGATACAGACTGGGTTTGGCACGCTGCCAAAATTATAAAATTATAACTCACGAGGACGGATGGACGGATGGTTTTAGCGTCTGAAATTTTGCTTTCCAGAGGACCGTTATGGAGGAACGTAATCCTACATCCCCCGCCCGCCCAAAAAATAAAAAAAAAACTTTAGTCGTCAATCCTTGAACAAATTTTCTCTATAGGTCAACATTTATGTTAGCGAATCTAATAGGGCTAGTACACAACAGCCTTGACTGTTTACCCAAAAAGGTGATCTATAATATTACTCCAAGAACCTGGAAAACCGTAGATAAGTTATCACTGAAACAGACGTGCTCTGAGAAATCCCTCATGTATAGGATTTCTCAGAGTTTAGTATCTAAGGTCAATAGAAGAGGTTAAATTTGTTATTACTGACTGCCTGTTTTCCCAGTTACACTTTGGATCTGGAGCATGGTTGCTTTCGCTGGTGCGTTCACAAGCGTTTCCACGACTTCGTGCAGTTGCATCATCAGTTGCAGGTGTACCGGACGTTCCTATCCATACAGATTCCAGAGATCAAGTAGGATAATTTTTGAAGCTTTAGTTTACTTCATACCACATCTGTTATAAAAAAAATTTAATGGTCTTAAGAGCCTTTGTTATCTGGTTTGTTTCCGATTAATTTTTGCTTTTATGATCATACATATGAGTACTTCTATCATTGCCGAAAGGAAAAAATGCATGATACATATTGGTAAGGAGGAAGCATCACACACACACCTTTCTTGCTAATTTACTCTACAGTTTAGCCGTCACTGTGCGTTAATAAATAGGAGGCAGTCTATGAATATACACTGAAGTGCCATTGAATTAGGGATACCTACCTAGTAACGAGTTGGGCCTCCTCTGGCCTTGATAACGGCTGCCACACGACGAGGCATAGATTCAAAAAGTTTCTGGAAACGTTTCACGGGAATGGCTAGCCAAATATTGGCTAAAGCTGTCCATAATTCAGTAAGGTTCTTTGGTGCTGTGTGATGGCCTTTCACGCCTCGTTCCAAAACATCCCAAAGATGCTCAATAGGATTTAAGTCTGGGCTTCTAGGTGGCCAATTCATGACAAAGAAGTCAGAGGAATGCTCATTCAACCAGCCAGTAGCCAACCGGGACTTGTGAGAGGTACAGTTGTCTTGCTGAAAAACTCCATTACCGTGCGGATCACAGAACAGCATAAACGGATGGAGGTGATCACCCAGCAACTCTACGTACCGAATTGCATTGAGGGAGGTTGGTACACGCACCAAAGATCCAAACTGTGCCACGAAAAAACACCCCAGACCATGATTGAGCCACCATGCCCTTGTACAGTTCCAGCCAGGCATACAGGATCCATGGCTTCATGAGCCTGACGCCATATTCTCAGCCTCCCGTCGGCGTTAAGTAGTCGGAATCGAGACTCATCACTCCATGCTACTCGTTTCCAGTCCTCTACACTCCAGTCTCTTGCCCAGGCAAGTGCTCTCTTGCCCAGGCAAGACGTGTAGCCCGATGGCGAGTATAGAGCAATGGTACTCTCGTAGGTCGACGGCTCCCGAAACCCATGCGGTGAAGCGAGCGTTGCACAGTCCGTTTACTGACTGTACGACTGGCACCGTCATTAAACTGGGTGGTAATTTGAGCTAATGTTTGGCTTCGCTGGCTACGTACAATACGCCTGAGCCGTCTCTCACCACGCACTGTCAAGGCTAATTGTCCTTTGCAGTTTGCCCGATCGCTAGTTTTTTTTCCACCATCCATGTATTCTTGGACTCTTGACACTGTCGACCTTGAAAATCCTAGCTGTCTGACGATATCGGAAATTGAATGGCCCATGCGTCGCGCACCTACGATTTATCCGCGATCGAAGGCGTCTAAATCAGGCAGTTTACCCATACTGGCAATTCCAACAACTAATTCAGAACAACCACAGTACGCGCTATATATGAAGTTACCACAGCGCCCTCACTTGCGCATACATGATGCGCAGCGCTACACAATTTGCATAGGCTTTGCTATCCCTAATTCAGTGGCACTTCAGTGTATAAGAAACAGCAATTCCACTTAAGAATGGTTTTACGTATCGACTAAAGCTATTCTTTTAATTCAGTAGAGTGAGGAATACAGATGGAAGTACGAGCTGTAAGTTTCATGTCCTCTTATGAAAAACATTTACGTAAATGTTTAAAAAAAAATTGTTTTTGCCCTTGCCCAAATTGTTGCAAATAGATTAACTATTACTATCTAACAGTGGTGCGAATGTTTCAAGCAAAAATTTTTTTAGAATTTTTTTTGTGTTAATAGTTTTCCTAAATATAAATGTTTTAATTATTTATCACTTTAGGGGTAGCTTTTGAAAATAACGTAATCCCATATCCGAGTTAGTTTAGCTGGAAGAATACCTAGCAAGAAATCGTTAGAGTGACTCCCGAACGTTGGATAGAACCATAATGTGACGGTAAGAAGTATGTGACGAAATATCATGATGGAAGAAAATTCAACCAGTCATGTGTATTTCACGAACCAGGACAACATCCTTGTGTCATTCACGGGAAAAAAAAAAATTGCGGTTGTGCGAGAAAACTTGTTCAAATACCACTTCCTCAGATCGCTAGAATTGTTCAATAGGTAGAATGAGGGCCACGAAGTTAAGAAATATGGGCTCGAATCCCGCTTTCGGCATGCAGTCGTTATGCAAATATTTCTTTTTTACCCCAACCTATATATTTTGTGTTCTATTATCATTTGATGAAAATAGCTCGATTTCGTCCGAAGAATTTATTTGAATGGAATTTTTTGAAATATTGTGGAGAAAAAGGAGAAATTTCAAAATCAGAGAGATGTTCTTTAGTATGTCTCAAACAATCTTAATAAATACTCTTCTTTATATGATATTGTTACGAATTTTACGAGTCTATAGTAATCTCGCCAAATATGAGAGTTATCGCCAAATTGACGATGGATTTGAAGACTTGTTTTGGTCGCCAAATTTGGCGATATGACGCCAAATGGTCGCCAACTTTCTGGACCTTTCCAGAAGGTTCTCTTAATTTCTAGCTGATTGACTGATAGAGGGCGCTTTGGAAGTCTATAAATATACCTGACATTGGCATTGAAACTCAGTGAGTATTCTTTTCTGCTGAGAATTGAATGTATTGAAAGTACGTTAGGCGTATATTGTATTGAAGACTATTATCCTGACTTGCATTTTTAGAGTTTTCTGCTGTATAGAAGACAGTTGTTGCGTGTTCTCTGTTAGTATTTGTGTATGCGCCTGAAGAATTTACAGAATAATAAATTTTATTTTGTGTGCACTTTCTGAAGAGATTTTTATTCAATCCCATCGAACCCAGAAAACGGAACAATGCTAAAAGAAAACTGACAAATAGCTCGATTTCGTCCGAAGAATTTATTTGAAAGGGATTTTTTGAAATTTTGTAGAGAAAAGGGGGAAATTTCAAAATCACAGAGACGTTCTTTAGTACGTCTCAAACAATCTGAATAAAAACTCTTCTTTATATGATATCTATAGTCCACAGCCAAAATTTTATATTTCTCATTTCAAATTATTTTTCCATAACTGGATCTGTGTCATTTTGGTTAGCTATGATATACTATAGAGACCACGGGAATTTTATTACCTGTGCCTATCCAATCGATACATATACTAACTAGGTCTAGATATTTGCACGATACTCTAAGTATTACAATAGGCACTTCACTTAATATTTACGCCCTACACTAGGTTTAGGTACATACCGTAATTTTAGGGCCCTAAGACGCACCTCAAATTTATGGGAGAACTTTTATTTTAATGTTACTTATGGACCATAAGACTCACCCCAATTTTAAGTCGATTTTTTTATGTAAAAGTTGCGTATTATGGTCCGAAAAATACAGTTCACTAGATCCCAACCTAGTATATGAATGTTTGACAATGCGCATGTTAGTTTTATGACCATTTCTGTAACTTACATCATGAAGTATCTGGCTCGTGATGATGGACACACGAGGTGCATTCAAGTTCTAAGGTCTCCTATTTCTCCCCCCCCCCCCTGAAAATCACATACCCTAGGAAACTGAAACTGTTGTCACATCTCAACAGTCTCCCTCTAACCGCACACATTTTTCACAACGTCGACGCCACGACTGCATGACCGCTGGTATGTTGAAAACCACTGGAAAATCGCTCATGGAAGGGCCGATCGTCTAATGCGTGGTCGTGTAGCTACTTCAGTTCATTAAAATGAACTAATAATTATAAGTGTCCAAAATGCTGCTAATGGCAGTTGACGCCAAGGGCATTCTATGAATCGGACAATTTGTACAGGATTCTATGTTTCTAGGCCAGTTTATCTGAAAATATCTGAAAGTTACAAAACTTGACGTGTTTCATAACATTGAAAATTTTTTTATACATGGATTAGAATTATTTCAAATATTTCTTGTCTCAATCTATTAGATTGGAGAAAGACCCAGAACACGGGCGTCCTTCTTTTGTAATTCAAACCTATAAGATTCCGAAAGTGCCGGACTTCCCCCCGATTACAGAAACCTTCTCAAGGAAAAAAGACCTAACGTGGAAAAAGGTAGTGTAATTCTCTCAATACCCTAAGGCTCTGTTCACATTGCAGTCCGTTAGCGTAAGCGTAAAAGTATTGAAATATATTTAACCAATGTTAAACCTCCAAACGATTAGCAATGCAATTGATAAGGCCTATGATTGGTTTATTTCCGTCTCAGTGCCATTTTTCCTTTTACGCTTACGCTAACGGACTGTAATGTGAACCAGGCCTTTACCCTTAAAAAGAGTGCCGTAACCTCTAAATTTTGCACCGCAATTCGAAATAGTCTATGGTTCTTTCCGATGTGAGCTGGATGACTGCACTTTGTCAGTCATCAATAAAAAATGAAAGAATCCGCTCCAGCCTACTTGGAGCTATTCCTTGCTGAAGATCCCATAACAAAGGCGATACCTAGTTCCAAGACTGCCTGTCACGCTGAAGGTGTATATATTTGCAGATGCGGCTCAGTGCGTTTACTTTACCTTTTGTTACCCTTTAAAGGGGTAAAGGAGACATTTCCAAAAGACCTTATACCTTTATTACTTCCACGAAGCATATGGCATGAACAGGAACTCACAGCTTCTTAAAATCCACAATTAAAAATGAGAATGCCAACTATTTTCGGAGAATTGTTTGCATTTATGAATTGTTCAAATAATCACACCTCCGGCTTGGTGAAGACATTAATTCGTTCGAAACTAGTTGCCATTCTTATTTTTAATGATGGATTTTGAGAAGACGGGTGTTCTTGCTATCATTTCTTAATTTTTATCAGTTTAAAGCGTTAGATCCGATACACAATCCGAGAACACAAAAGCTTTAGCGTTCGAATTTGAAAATTTTAAAGAATATTGATGTATTCCATTCCAGAAATATTCCTGAACATAAGTTCACCAGGCACCACACGCTTTATATCAAATTCATAAATAACAAAAACGTGTCCACAAATCAATCGAATATAATAAACTACCTAAATGCTTTTCAAACTTCGATTTTACATCGAGCACTTTTATTTTCTTTTTATCAATACAAAAGGCAACCCAGCATCGATCCATTCACGTGCAAATTACTTATTTATGAAAATATATGCCATTTGAGGCATTTCTAATTTTTTTAAAACTTTATTTTATTTCTGTTCAATGCTTTTTATATTTTTCTATGCATTTGTCTGAATATTTCGAGCTAACTTCATCGTCTTATATCTTTTACTATTACTTTCAGGAAGTTTTTGAAAATTACATCCAGAAAGTTCTGAAGATACCTTGTTTCCGAGATTACCACGAAACTGTTAAGTATTATAATGCGACCATAATATGAACAATTTATTTCGATGCGTATAATATACAGTGTTTTTGTTCAAGCGAAACAAAATGCGATATATTTATCGAATTTTTCTTATATAAGATTTGAGGATAAAGCATTCTCGAGTTTTCTCGCAGCGAAAAAAAAAATGTTATTTTGTTTATACAATTCAAAAGATGTGTAAAGAAAAGAATTTTCATTTATTTGATATTACGTTATTTTACGCGTAGTGCATTTAAAAATCGGTGCTGTATTTTCAATTAAGGATTAGTGCTTTAACTTGAAATAAGTCTATTATAGAATAAAATAATTTTTATGAAATTAACTATGTCGTACATCTTGAAACAAAATAATAGACATGTAGGATCTTTTTTTATTTTTATATATTTTTTATTTGTGACATTGAGTTGAAAAAAATGGCAACATTGAGGAAACAAGACTTTCATTTAAAAATTTTCTTTGTTGAAATAGGCAACATTTACCATGTTTATTTTTAAGAGGAGACAAATATAAACATCATTTGTTTCAAAATGGGCTCATTTTTTCATCTAAAGCGCGTCGCTAGGTAACTTATTGTCATTTAAATGTTTAAAAGTCCAAACGATGTGTTCTTGCTTTTGAAGCACACATTTAAATATTTAAAATAATTATATTTATGTATTGATCAAATTTTTAACACTCTTACACAGTTTTAGTCGAAACGTTTACTTGATACCTGAATGTTCGTAACTGGGATCAAGGCATGTCTCGTGTCACATACTCACTAACATTATTCAGCAACACAAACTCAAAGTAATAAGAGCATAAAAGGCAATGTATTCTTTAATTAAAGAAGACTATTAACCCACTCCTTACATCTACAACTGATTATGCGAAAGGAGTTCTGGCCAACTTAGCAAATACTTAGCCGAATCTCAACTAGATATTTTTCCTGTGAAAGAAAAGTAAGCATTCAATAGCTCTTGTCAAATACTGATTCATTCCATTCTTGTTTTGTAGATGGAGTTTTTAGAGATCGGTCCTTATTCCTTCATAGAAGAGCTGGGTGGCAAGGGTAAAGAAGGCTTTATCCGCCGAAGAAGCAACTGTGGGGATGGCCGTCTGGGAATCATTTGCACCACCGCCTGTGGATTTTGGATGAAAAGGTATTTTAAGTTGATTCGTTGTTTTAAAAAGAATACTTCAGTGCATTTAAAGAAGTGATTCTCATACTGGGAGTAGCGTCCCCGGGGAGGTGTGAGTGATATTCGGGGGAAGAAGGGGGTGGCGGATGGTTAACAAAAGATATGTGTAGAGTATATTTTAACAAGACAAATTCTGGTATTCCCCATTTACACAAAATGTCAGTTAGGCTCATGCATACATTACTGTACATTTTGTGTCCCCCTTTTGCTTGCAAGTTGTAGCATTGGTGATTTTCTTGTCGTCATCGCCTTCTAGCACCTCAAAGTCTAGAATCTGATGCCGTGACGTCTTCTGCTGACGTCTTCTCCTCCGCCAATTAAAGTTGTTAGCAATGTTTCAATTAAATACGTTGACCACATGACTACTGTGAAAACTGCATGTGCTAAAGGACTTTTAAATCATAGATTATGGACCTATGGAAACGCGTGTGCACTCGCAATAATTTTCGAGAAAAATCCTTTTGCAATATAATATTTCCAAATTCACAGTTCTCTTCGAGGTATTATGGACATTTCCATGGACTGAAAATTAATAAATGCTATTCTGCTCCCGAATAAATTTGGATTGTTGGTAGTTCAATTTTGCGCAAAAATTTTAGAAGTTTCATAAAAATTTTCTCCAGATTGCAAGAATTTTCCAGATCCATGATAGACTGGATAATATTATGTATTTTTTATAACCGTATCTTTCAAATCCAGTTGGAGATTTGTTGTTGATTTTTCGCCCCATTTCATGAAAGCATTTAGATATATTCCTCAGTATACGCCGGCTAATCTTTCTTTCCTAATAATTAAGTAAAATTCATAGGATATCCGGATATCATACATATTTATTTTTCTTAAGGACTCTTTATTATCTTATTATGTATGGGGAGGATATTGAAGCATATGCATTCGGCAAAAATCTATTGTGTAAAATATTCTCAAATACCAAGATCTCGCTGCAGTCTTAAGGGTGTTTTTGTACTAACCCTACTGGATTCGCTCACTTCAATGTTAATCTATGGAGAAAATGTGTTTACTATTTACAGCTACATAAATGCTGATAATCAAGGGTATTTTCAAATAACCTGAACTTTTCTGCACCTTGCAACAGTATTCGTTTTATAAATTTCGTTCACCAAAGGAGTTAAGAAGCGTTTAAAACACATTATATTAGTTTCCCACCCCCTTAATAATTAAAATTTAAAAATAGTATTTGCATTCAAAAAAAAAAAAAAAAAAAAAAAAAAAAAAAAGAAAAATGCCCCAAGGTGTAAATTTTTTTTCTATTACGGAGTACAATTAAAAAAAAATCTTTGAATCCAAGTCTGCAATCCTTGGACACATTTTAACACTGAGGTGCGCGAATCCAATAGGGTTAGTACACAGCTGCTATAAGGAGAAAATATATATTGTTTTTCTGTATTTAAAATTTTCAATCCGTTTTGACGTAAGCGTTATCATTTACGCTGCAATATATTAGATATAATTGCTAATTAAATTTATTTATTTATGTTTTTTTTAAATTTATGATCCCACACTTTTGTCAAATGTTATCTTAAAGTATGTGTTTCCTTTATATGGTTGTTTCTGAAAGAGAATTTCTTGGCGCTCATCGATCCATCGCGAGGAGAACTAGAATGTGTGTTGTTACTGGACAAAGCCTTCCGAGCCCGGCATGGTAGACTGGAGGCAGGCCACTCTGATTATTTGATCGTACAGAACCTAAATAGGTATTCAGAAAAGTTCATATAATTTCAAAATGAGATTTTTAATTAACGTAATTTAAAAAAATCTTTTCGAAAAATTATTTAAAGAATGCTAATGGGAACATCTCGACTTATACATTGCAATTGCCCCATTTATGTTCTGAACTAGATTAATACCCGTGCTTCGCTACGGAGTACATTCAAATTAAATACAACGGTCAATGTATGCAATTAATGCCAATATATATATATATATATATATATATATATATATATATATATATATATATATATATATATATATATATATATATATATATATATATGTATATATATATATATATATATATATATGTATATATATATATATATATATATATATATATATATATATATATATATATATATATATATATATATATATGTATGTATATATATATATATATATATATATATATATATATATATATATATATATATATATATATATATATATATATATATATATATATATATATATTTATTCATAAAAAAATCATAACGAATATTTTTATAGACAAAATAATGTAGAAGGAAATATTGAAAATAAATCTAATAGAATATACTAAAGAATATAGTACAGTTAATATAGCACAGTTTGTGGAACATTTCTTTTACTGTATTTTAATATTTTTTTGGATAATGTTCAATCGTCTGCCGCATTAGAAAGAAAAAAAAATATTTTTTGTCAATTTATGTCGTTGTTATGCACGTGATGCAAAATTATTTTAAAGTATCACAAAAAGAAAAGAAACCACGTAATCAGCATTTAATAAATTAAATTCTAATAATTAATCTTTAAAAATTCACCAAAAATCAGAAAAGGGAGGTAAAGATTCGAAAAAGATTTCATTTTAAAGGAATTTTTAGGGTCTTTCTTGTGATATAAATTTTATAACCCTCAGATTATTATTTTAAATGCAAACTTTAAAGAATGTTGCAAAAACAGCTTAAAAATTTAATTTAAAAAAATCTAAGAAGAATTTAAAAAAAAATTTGTTAGTGCACCCCTACACTATAAGAAGAATCGACATGCAAAATGTCAATCCTTTAGGTCCAGCGGTTTGGTTTGTGCGTTATCTGTCAGTCAGTCAATCAGTCAGTCTGTTATATATATATATATATATATATATGGATGACCTCCTCTTCGTGCTTATGCTTTTGTTCCAAAACAAGGCATGGATTTAGGGAGGCTTCTGAACTTTCCATCAAGGATGCTGTGGCATGAGGACACGATGGCCTGCCATAGAGTTCTCAGTAGCTAGTGTAGAATCCAAAAACATCGAATTTGTTATAATTTCGAATTTTTGCATATATTTACAAAGTCAGTATACTCTATGTTTAACAGAACTGGTTTCAGGTGAGTTTGTGACCGTAACAGCAAAGAACCGTCGTGCACTTCAAGCTATTGGCAAGCCCTGAGATAGGGAAAGGGGAATTATCTTGTGAGAATCATCAGGGAATAATCTCGTCCTCCAGGTTAAATGAGAAACCTGCATTAAACATACATACAGGATTCCCACCTATATCTGTTACACCCCCCCCCCCCTAACTTCTAAACGTAACAGCTTAGGCCATAAAGTTGGTGTCTAGGTATAGTAAAAAGGCTATGCGCTACTCGATGAGACAACTTACAACGCCATCTATCGGCAAATTTTGGAATTCGCTTTTTTATCTCAAAAACGGTACGAGATATGGGAAAAAAAGTCAACTACGAAATTGTTTAACATCATCGATTTAGTAAGAAAAGACACCTTGCGCACATTTATACTTAAAACAGAATGTAGAAAATAAACATTTGTTTTGTCACGATTTCGAAAACTGTCATGTCATATAGAGTGGAAGAAAGAAACTGAGACACTTACCTATCTTCAAGATAATTTATTTATGTTCCTGAAAATTCTCTCCATTAGCCACTTTACACGTTTGCACTTTGGACTGGATTCTCTGGTCTTTTCGAGCTTTGCTCGCGTTTCCCGACGCCATAGTGTTGAAAATCACGACCAAACAAATGTTCATTTTTTACATTGTGTTTTGAGTATTAATGTGTGCAAGGTGTATTTTCTTACTAAATTGATGATGCTGAACAACTTTGTAACTGACTTTTTTCCCGTTTCTCTTATCGTTTTTGAGATAAAAAACACTAATTCCAAAATTTGCAGATAGATGGCGTTGTAAATTCTCTCATCGAGTAGCGCATAGCCGTTTTATTATACCTAGACACCAACTTTATGCACTAAGCTGTCACCGTTTAGAAGTTAAGGGGGGGGGGGGTGTAACAGATATAGGTGGGAACCCTTTATATAGGGTAAATATATCCCCATCAAACGACTGTTTAAAAAGAAGTACCCGAGTCTTTGCGAACAATGCCTCAAAATTTTGGGCACTGCGACCGATATAAAATTTACTTCTCAGAAATATGCATAAATAAGTTAATTATTTAAAGTTTTATAACTCTTAGTATACCAATCTGAACAAATCTGACTTCAAAGACATGCTCGCCCTTTCTGAAATAGCTGGAGCGAGCTAACATCAAATACGGGGGAAAATTACATACGGACCCTTAGTTAATTTAATTAGGAAAATAAAATAAATCACGAGTTAAATTTCAGTAAATTTCTATCCTTAAAAGAAAACTTTTACATTTGTTGGTCAACAAAATGAACTTTAAAAAAATATAAAATCGAAAATTTGTAGTAATTGCTGAATGCTAATATTTTTTTTATCTTACTAACTTATCATGGATATAGGATCACTTCTTATCAAGCAGTTTCTCATTTTCTTATCAGTAAATTAGAGAAACTTGGGCATACTGCTAATGCATTCAAACAGATTGCGAGCGAACACTGCAAGGATAAATAGCTGATAATTTCACTTTAAACATTATTCAGTGATAATGAAAGGGAATCTGATCAGAGATAATGTAGCGTAACGGTCATGTCAAATGTAAATGAGACATTTTGCATTCCAAACGGCTCTAGATGATAAAGTTTAAAATTTCTGATAAGCAGATATATCTACCGCGCAGCGACAGCGCTGCTCTCTTCACTTCAGTCAGAATTCAACTCAAACGACTTTTACATTCTCACTTTCAGGCTCGAGTAGCGTCATACGTGAAGTTCAGATCTGTGCAATTATGTACAATTCTATAAAGTTATTCAATGACACAAAAAGAAAAGAAAAATGGTGAAGAAAATACGAAAGCACTTTTGTTCCAGTCAGGAATTGAGCAACAAAGATGGAAATCCACTGATAATAAAATCTTACAATTTTTTTTTTCTCTAACGTGAGATGATGTAGTATTTTCGCTAATCCCGATTGTTAATAATTCAGGAAATCTTAGCCCCCCCCCCTACACACACACACACACACACACACACACACACACGATATAGAAATTATTTTTAAGACATAACAAATTATATTAAATTTATTTTAACGTAGAATTACGTTTCTCAATAATGGTCCTCCGGAAAGCAAAATTCAGCGTTGTCGCGACTTATAAGTTTGGCAGCGCACCAAACCCAGTAGCAGTAAAACAGTTAAACAGAAAAGTACCAAAATGCGTAAAAAAAGAAGAAGAAGTAAGCAACGATAACTAATGCTACGTTAATAACCCGCGGTAGTTTCGTTAGAAGAGACTAGCTGAAAATTTTTTCTACTTATTTTTAGTTCTGTAATTTTGAAAATTTTTATTTTATTTTATTTTATTTTTTAAAATAAGTATTATTTTACCAAAATGCCCGTTATTTTATTCAGTACACTTTCTAACTGAGATACATTCATGACTTCTCCGAAAATCTGAAAAGGTGCCGTTTTCAAAACTTGTTAATGTAAATCGTATCAGTTAAAGTAAAATTCCAACTTACTAGTACATAAAAATATTTATTACTGCGGAATTCAGAGTGCTTTAACATAACACAAAATTAAAAGTGGCTAATTTTCGAACTGCTTATATACATACATACAAAAACATTCTTGAAGCCACTCAGTGAAATACAAATTACATTACAAAGAAAACGATAGCACCATGGAGGTAACATGTAATTTCCAACACTTGTCTTAGGCGCCACGATGGATCAGCCCGTCTCTGGTTGCAAGTGACTATTCCATAGACACATTTATTATTGCAATATGCATATTTATGTTTGCACATGATAATTTGTTGAATTTTGTTGGCTTTTTTTTTTTTCTTTCTTTTATCAGTTTCAATTACAGTCGATTCCGGTTAGCTGGACCACCGGTTAATCGGACCGAATCCCGTCTTGTAACATAGGGCATGTTCGCTTTATCGGACCAGCCGGTTATTAGGACCAAAATGATCGCATCCCGATGTGGTCGGATGAATCAGAATCGACTCAAGTCTCTCAAGTAGCGACTCAAGTGTCAGCAAGTGTCAACCGGAATCAAGTGTCAGCTATACTTGACTCTTTTGAAAAGAGGGACTGAAATCCCGTACTGAAGACAGAAATGCGTGAAATGTTAATGAATGACCGTTTATCTTTTTTATATCAGTAAAAATTGAATTTAATGGGAGAAACAAAATCTATTAAAAAATGATATTAGGACACTGTAGAAATATTAACTTAACCTTGTTTTTGTTATCTGAGTAGTTTTGCATTTGATGTAATTTTTTTTTCTACTGCAGGAAGCTTATTATGCAGTGCGAGTCAGAACGCCAGGCTTCGGACTGGGCTGAAGAAATAAGCTTTTCCTTAGATCGGGGATCAGCAGATTTTGTGACACCGAATCGATTTGAATCATTCGCACCTCCTAGGTCTTTTTCAGAATGCAAATGGTAATTATCTCATGCATATGCTATCTTCTAGCGGTTTGTATGCGTATTACTCATGTGAAATTTTGGTTAGGGTGAGTGCCCCAAATATCGCCCCTGTGACTAATATCGCCTACTCGTGTTTCTAAAGTATGATTCGCGCTATGTATGAGAGAATTCAGGAGCTTCTTAGTTTTGTGTTTGTACTAACAGCGGCGATAGCGACAATGTTCTTATCACTGACAACAGAAACTATATGGCGTCTGAAGTTGTTTTGGCTGTTGTCTTCGTAAATTTTGGCTCCAAAGAATCAGAATCCAGTGAATGACCAGATAGGTGCATCCAAATTCTAATTTTACTTATACCATTTGAAAGTGCATTGAACAGAGACTTTTCTAGCAACGCCTTTTAACAGGTGCTCCTAATTTTGCCTGGTAGACGATAAGAGGAACAGAGGTAGGCGATATTAGGAACCGCTCTGGAGTTCACTGGAAATTTCAGTTTTTCCAATTTAGCTACATAACTTAAACTGGCACTGGTTTTGGAGCTGGTTGATCTCAATACCAAAGGAAATAGTTCTTAGGGATGTTCTTTGAGTTTCCAGCCTAATCAGAAACTAAAAAGTGGATGAAATGTCGAAAAAAAGTTAGAGTAGGCGATATTTGGGACGCCTACCTTACATTTTGATCTAAATAAAAGCCCTAAATTAAGTTTAAATGAAAAGTACTTTACCTTAAAGACATGCATTATGACTGTTGACTGTTGTCAACAGTCTGCTATCTGTTGCATCCTCTGCTGACTGTTGTCAACACTTAGAGCTACTCAAGACCGATGGCTCATACTATTCACACTTATGCACAAAATCTCACCTGATATAATAATAACTATTTGATATTGCTCTAAAGCGATTTTAATTTCTTTGACAATGCTCATTAAGATGTTAAGGAAGGCAGATAGTGAATAGTCTCACTGATTGTTCCCGGTATACCTTGAAAGCATAGTTGAATATACTGGGCACACTCTCAATATCGATAGTTCCTTTTAGTCTAGATAACTTCTATAGCAATAGACGAACGTTATCGTCCTGTAGAAAATAGGAATCTCTTAACTATACCCGAATCGGTTCGTAAGTATCTGTCTAGAATCCAGGCCCAGATTTCCGCATGGGCAAGTGGGGCACTTGCCCAGGGCCCCCAAAATTATGGGGCCCCCAAATTTAGTATAAAGTTGTACATAGTTTTGAGAATTTGTTTTTTGGTTAATATAGTAGAGGGGTGCAGTGGCGGATACAGAAAAAAATCCTGGGTGGAGCACAGTGCACCCACTATAGTGAAAGCATGCTTACGTCCATAAGCGTTTCTGGTTTAATTTTTTGGGGGTGGGTGGGTGGGAGGGGGGAGTTGTAATAACTTCAGACTGTGATTTATTTTGAATTTCAAAAGAAAATTTCATGAATTTATTTATTAGCATTAAAAAGTAAATTAATTAATTAACACTTCTTATTAATATTCATTATTTTCTTCAAATTTTTGACTTGTCGGTCGAAATTTTTTTTGAATTTCTGGTCCCGATTTAAGGGAGGCCTGGGTGAGTGTCCCAGATGTTCATATGGAAATCTGGTCCTGAGGAGGGGGGGGACACGCCCCCCTCTGGATCTGTCCTTGAAGGGGGCCCCCAAAGTCTGCTTTGCCCAGGGCCCCATTGTGTCAAAGTCGGGCCCTGCTAGAATCACATGCATATATCTTAAGATTTTATACAAATTTCTACTTTAAAGAAAATACAGTAAGTCTATTCATCTAAGACAATGTATGCTCAAATAATTAATCTGAATTCTCATCATAAATATCTTTTCACGAAAAATGCCTCTATATTGTCTTATAGGGATTGCAGCTGGCAGTAATCACATTCCACTAAAGAAGTTAACTTGTTTAAAAAACTGATTTCCAGTGACCTGAGCTAGTGTTTAGTCTGAGGTAGAATCTTACTCTTTGAAACAGATATTTGAACCGCACATCGCTCCTCTTGAGGTAAAAAGTACTCAGGGAAAACTAGTGTCGTAGAATAAAGTGACTACTGGAGTCTCCTTACTAAAGTCATTTGAACCCTGTTCAAATGTGTTCCTAGAACTGAAGAGACTTGTTATGACAGATAGGTTAGGGTTGCTGGACCCCCCCCCCCCCTCTCTCTCTCTTTTTTTTCTCAAGCAGCTGATTCAAAGTCATCTTCCACTCAAAGTAGTCAAAGTCGGTCAACCTCTCATACATCTGGAATGCTGCTTTGAAAATTTGTAACTGTCTACGCTTTGAGCATCCCAGGCATGCACATTTAACTATTTGGATGTTCCAACTATCTTTCGTTCTAAAATGATTGCTTTGTAGCCGTGCTGCGCCCTCCCCCCTCAAAAAAAAAAAAAAAGCCAAAACATCATTTGACAGTTTTGAATAATAACTGTCGCGTCTCTCTCTCTCTCTCTCTCTATATATATATATATATATATATATACAGAGGCTGTTCGCACATTTTTTAGACGATTTTGGTTAGCGGTAATAAAAAATCGTTTGCTGCAAAAGAAATAATTGCAATTGTACTATGTTTTTAAAAGTCAAAATTATCGTATGCGGCTTGAAAGTTTTGTTTTTATTCAAAATGGCGTTTTTAACAAAGCAGTGGTTCGAAGGCTACATTTATGCTCTTTCCGAAGAGAAATATGCATACTCCGTTATCCAAAAACGATGTGAGAGTCATGGTTTTGTGATATCTAAAGCGTCGATAGGTAATATCGTCAACAAGAAAGGAAAAAACGGACATCTTCGACTATTGCAAAGGTACGTAGTTTAATGTTAAAAGAAAATCCCCCTAGTCAAAGGACAGTTGCAAAATCATTAAAATGCTCGGTGTCCACTGTAAACAAAATGAAAAACGTTGATTTAAATCTTAAGAAAGCGATAAAACGCAATGTGCACCGTCTTCTTCCAAATCATATCGCTGAACGCAGGACACGCTGCAGAATTCTATATGAGAAACACTTATCCAAAGAAAAATGAAAAACAATTGTCACAATAGATGAATCATGGGTGTATTTAAATGATTGCAACAACAAAAAAAAAAAGATCCATTTATTATCATAAAAGGGGAGAAAAAAATTTAAGTACATGGTTCAAAGAATCGAAAGAAAGTTTTTCTAAGGGATTCATGATTGTTGCTTGTTTTTCTTATAATGGCAAGTTAAAAATAAAGAGAGTGGAAAAAAATGTCAAGATTAACTCCAAATACTATCAGGAACATATTTTATCGCCAATTTTTCTGAATGAAATACCATCGCTTTACCCACAGTGCCATCAATCTGTGAGACTCCGTCAGGACAAAGCTAGCAGTCACACATCAAAATCCACTGTAAATTTCCTAAAAGAAATGGAACAAAAAACTGGTATCAAGGCCATACCCTTCACTGATATCCTTACTAAATCTCCCGATGTATCACCTATGGATTTTTGTGCTTTCGGGAGCATTATCCAAACGTCGTCCCAAAACCCTTACAGGACTCTGGAAAGCTGTTCAGGAGGAATGGGATAGAATACCTCTTCTGACACTTCAAAAGGCATTATTATCCTGGAAATTGCGGTGTCGAAAGATAGTTCAGAATAAGGGATGTCAAATAGAACATTTAAAACACAAGAATTTTATGTAATTTAGTTTTGTGAATACAATATACATCGTTTAAAAAATGTGTGAACAGCCTCTGTATATATATATATATATATATATATAGATAGATATATATGTGTGTGTGTGTGTGTGGGTGTGGGTGTGTGTGTATGTGTGGGTGTACGCGTGCGTGCGTGCGTGCGTGTGCGTGTGCGTGTGCGTGTGCGTATGTGTGTGTATGTACATATATATAATCACCCTATATTATGCTTTTTTAGGATTGTAGATGGAGGAACATATTTTGAATCCGTAGCCCTGGCTATCGATGCTGCAAAAGAAGAGATCTTTATTACTGATTGGTGGTTGACCCCTGAAATTTATCTCAGAAGACCTACCACTCATGGCCATTACTGGCAACTTGATTACCTTCTGAGAAGGAAAGCGGTGAGAAAAAAAAAATTATGATGTAGTTCAGGGGTAGGCATTAAGTCGATCGCGATCGACCGGTGGACCACCAAGACATTTTGGGGTGACCGCCTTTACTAAGACCTAAGACGCGCATACTAAAAGAAATATATTTATGGTCATATTATTATGTTTGTATCTTGCCTTTTGCTTTAAACGCGGTTTTAAAAGAGTAAGTTTTTTTATTGTAGTTTTGTAGGTAAGTACATATTCCGCATTTATTATTAAGTTATAATAAATATTGTAGATCTTTTTTTTAGCTCACCACACCTACGCCACTGGGTGGACCGCAACACCTTGAAAAAATTAGAAGTAGCCCGTACCCTCGAAAAGTCTGCCCACCCCTGATGTTGTTGAATACTTAAGGGAAATACAGGGTGGTTATAATTAAAGTTCACTTTGAAATGGTCATAAAAGGAAAACTACTGAACCAAATGTTATCAAACTTGGTAATATTTTAAAAGAGGTCAATTTCTTAAAAAAAAAAGAAAAAAAAAGGAGAGAGGGAGAGAGTTCAAAAACTCACCACCAGGGGGGAAAATGGCACTGTATGCAATATTGTTAAACGAAATAAGACATGAAGACATCTGTTTAAAATGTATTTAATCGTTTCTGAAACGTGTTACAAAGCCTGTTCAATGTGGCGTCCACAATTTTACGAAAGCAAGTTAAATCGCATTGCTGCATTCTCAACACTAACTCTTAGCATATCAGGAGGAATGTTACGGACATGTCGGTGAATCGCATCTTTCAATTACGCCAAATTCTTTACATTATCACCATAAACAGTGCTTTTGAGATAACCCCATAGCCAGAAGTCACAGGGGTTGAGGTCTGGTGACCGGGATGGCCATTTTGTGGGGAAGTTTCGGCCTATAATCCGTTCATTCATGAAATGTTCCTTAAGTAACAGTGTGACACATGTACCAATGTGGGGTGGGGCCCCGTCCTGCATAAAAATCGTGGTGCCTAAAATGCCACGTTGCTGGAGTTCAGGTATCACGAAACATCTTAATATTGACTCTAAGCGAACTGCAGTCACAGTGCATGTAACAGGTCCAGCTGTCGACTGATCTTCAAAGAAAAATGATCCAATTATGAAACTAGCTGTCATACCACACCAAACGATGACTTTAGGAGAATACAATGGAACTGGGTAGATAACATAAGGGGTTTGTTTGGCCGAAATCCTGCAGTTATGGGTGTTGACATCGCCATTTAGATAAAGATGGGCCTCATCTGTCCACAAAATGTTCCATGGCCAATGTTCATCCATTTCCATCCGTGCAAGGAATTCCAAAGCGAAAGATTCTTTTGCAGCAGGATCGTTACGCTTAAGTTCTTGAACATGTTTGATTTTGTATGGGTAGAACTGCAGCACTTTACGGACAATTTTGTACACCGTACTCCATGGTACGTCCATTCGACGTGCGACAGCACGTACGCTGCACGTACCGTATGTGCTTACCATTGTTGCTTCCTCCACTGCTAAAGCAACAGCCTTCTCGGTTTCCACAGAAGCAGGTTTCCTTCCCCTCCCAGGTGCAACAGATAACAAACCCGTGGCTTCAAACTTTGCCATCATTTTCCTCAAACCCTGCGGTGTGATTGGCCTTCGGCATATTCCTATTACTGAACGATACCTTTGCAAAGCACGCCGTTCATTGTTATCACATTCATAATAACATTTAACGAGAAAAGCACGGTCTTGCATGGTTAGAGACATTGTCGATTCGTAACAATGAGAACTATGACAAACAGGCTCACTTTTATGTGGAAAATCAAATGACGTGTAAAGCGCATCTGCATAAATCATTTGCTTCTTCCTGCCGTAAGCCAATTACAAGTCATTGCAGTTTTGCATAACTCCACAAACAGTTTCGTTATAGAAACGATTAAAAACGTTTTAAACCAATATCTTCATGTCTTAGGGTCGAATTCAGGCTTCACAATTCACAAATTAGAGATCTGTAAGAAAACGATTTCCGGAATGCGCACACTTTAAATGGTAATTTTGTTTAGGTCAATGTTTCTTAAGGGTATACAAAATGTTAAACCCGTGTAACAAAAGGCTAAGTTAGATTCCAACCCTTATTTCGTTTAACAATATTGCATACAGCACCATTTCCCCCCTGGTAGTGAGTTTTGAACTCTTTTTTTTTGGGGGGGGGGGGGGGGCGCGGAAAAGAAATTCCCATGACCTCCTTTAAACTATTACCAAGTTTGATAACATTTGGTCCAGTAGTTTTCCTTTTATGACCATTTCAAAATGGAACTTTCATTATAACCACCCTGTATGTGCTTCTTTCAATGAATCTGCGTACTGTACTAGTTAAAAAGACTTTATAGAAAAAATGCATCAAAGAATTGCAGTGTGATACGTAGTGATATCTGAGGTATATCCTCATCGTTATCTAATACAATACTAAGACTTAGTTTGTCTGTATTCAGTACAACAAAAATAGCACTATTGCACTATATTTGTAAGAAAGCGGTAAACCTGATGTGAGTGAGCACAGAATAAAACAAATTCCGTTTAAATCGGACAGTACTGTAGATTAGGAATTAACAGGAATTCAGTAAGGCCATCCGCACACGGGTCGTCTCGTGCTCGGCTCGAACTCGAAGCGATCTCTCCCACCACTCAACTTCCTACGTAATTGAATGGAGCTCCACTAACGGGGTGATTGGCAATCGGCTCAAAGTCGAAGCGGTCTCGATTCGTACTCGTCTCGTTTCACTCGAATTGTTTAGAACGGGAAAAATCGAGCGTGACGCGTGGAATTTTCGATTATCAATGGAAGTGTTCCACATTAAATTTGTAGGAGAAGAGGAAAAACACCCGTAGCTTTATGACCACACGCTCCGAGAATATTCTAGAAAAGATTGTACAGAAAAAGCGTGGAATGAAGTTGCACGAGAAGTCAATTTGACAGGTAATGTATTTAGTTACAAACTTTATTAATGTTACATAGCTTAGTGAAAAAAATTTATTACACTATAGTATTTCTTTATTAATTACAAAAACTTATTACAATCATTCATTAAAATATCATAATTATTCAATCAAAATTATGTAATAAATGATTCTTATTACAATCATTTATTACAATTTCACGAAATCTAAACTAAACTCTCGGCGCTACAGTCCGATGTGGACCAGGGCCGGCGGTACCCATCTCCGCTTTCTTGACCTTGGGGCTTGGGGTGGCATACAGCATGTCTCAGTCAGGTGGTCAACCTGACGTGGGACCCCCAGAGTTTAGTTCCCAAGCATGCTTGGTCCTCATTTTATCGACCCACTCAAGGGATTTCACGAAATCTATTATGATTAAATACATAAAAATAATGATAATGGAATATAAAACACAGAGCGAAATTCAATATATTTACTATTTCAAATCAGCAAGCATGATTAGCAAGCATATTTAATATTTCAAATCAGCAATTATGTTTTTAGTTTTGATGAAAAAGTGTCATAGCCTGGACTTTGTCGTGGTGATTGCTACCTGAGTCCCACCGTCTCACTCACACAAACACAAGCACAAACTTTTGTATCTTAACAATTATACGCATTTATAACTCCGATTGAAAACGAAATTTCAAATAATTTTATAATCAACAAAAAAAATTTATTTTTATAACATTAAAATATACTGAACGGAAAATTTTTTGACATTCTTTTGACATTCTATAGAATGCTAAAAATTTTGCATCATTTTCTTGTAATTAATGTGGCGCAACAAACAGCCGATGGTGAAAATTCCGTTCCAAGTATGGATGTACTTGTACTCTCCTCCGAAACCTTCTCCTTTTTATCTTACGGTACCAATATAACATAAGAATGTCCTCCTCATCACTGGAACTGCTCATTTTAAACAAATAAAGACAAGAAGTTTTGTACTTTGCACGTTAAAGACCTTCAACCTACTGAAAAAAATAGGAACTCGTCATCTCGCTTCGAGTTCGCGACGAAACGACTTCGAGTGCGATTCGACCCTCGTGCGGGTAGACTTCGCATAGTTCATGCAGGGCGTACATCTCGCTTCGAGTTCGAGCTGAGTACTAGAACGACCCGTGTGCGGATGGAAATATGTTAATGTACTCGTATATAAATACAAACGAAAAATTAAGAATAACAATAATTTATATTTGACAAAATATAACGAAAATAATAATGTCTTTCCTCTGACATTTGTTTCTTTTCTTTCTCATTTTATGTATATTTTTCGTTATTAAATGTAAACTAAAAAATATTTGTTGCAAATGCGAAGGCACTTGTCCAGAGTCAAGTACAAAATATAGAGAATTATAAATTTCGTTGCTGCCATCTGTTGGCAAGAACAGGAACCTTTTGTCTTCCACAAAACTATTATATTTTGCGTAATAATAGGGCTCTATGAGGCTGCCAGCTGAGGAAAGAGCGGGGATCGCGCTTGAGCATTTTGAAAAATGGTAAATCAAAAACAAATGCTGTCTACATAAGCATTCTTTGATGAACATACTTAGGAAGTAAAAAATTAACTAAAAATCAAGGAAGATGGAAGTAATTTAATAAATATCAATAATTTAAATTAATTCAATATTTAATTTAATTTTTTATTAGTTTTTCAAATCAAAAAAGAAACACTTTATGATAATTTTTAAATTTTTCATTTACATAAAAATATTTTAAAATGAAAAACAGAATGATTTTATTCAAAAAAAAAAGAAGAAAAAAAAGAAAACCCCACTAAGTTAAATATCAAAACAAAAAAGAGACGCAAAAATCTTCAGCTTTCCTACATCTTCATTTTTCTGGGATTTGCATCAAGATAAAAAAAAATTAAATTAATGCAAAATTAAGAAACTTTTGTTACTGTATTCGCCCATCCATGTTTCATGTTCTCCCTAATATTTGGCGCTGTTACGTCTCTTAACTTTAAATTTTTATTCCTCCATTTCTATTTTATACTGATAAATCTGTATTTCATTCTAAGGTTTGAAATGCAAATCGCAAACATTGCTTCGAAGTGAAAAATGCTTGCTAAACCTTGCTCTGCAGTAGGATTCTTAAATTACAGTCCGTACCTTCCGATCAAAATATGTAAATACAGGAGAGAAGTAAAGCGTCTCGTTCTGATATTTTTCTTTCAGAGAGAAGGCGTGAGAGTTTATGTGCTTCTGTATAAGGAGTTAGAACTGGCTCTAGGAATCAACAGCTTCCACACGGAGCAGAAACTGTCCCGAATGCATCCCAACATTCAGGTGAGGGCTCCGCTTCTGATCGTACAATTCATCTAAAAATGGCTCATTTACCTAAAAACTCTATGGTTCAACATGGTAAGGAATGAGTTAAAATTCAAAATATTTATTATGTTGCAATTTTTGTAAGTAAATACAGTAAATTTTAAAGTTCCTATCGGAAAGAGGGAACTATTGAACACCAGAAGAATTTGTGTGGTAACCTTTCGCTTCAGGCTTCGTTCACACTGAGTCCATCAGCGTCACTCATATCGAAATAATTTTAAACAATCACAGACCTCCAAACAATTTGCCACGAAATTGTTGAGGTCTGTGATTGGTTAAAATTATTTCGATACGAATAACGCTGACGATACGCAAAGCTAATGGACTCTATGGGAACAAAGCCTTAAGCAGACAGCATTGCCTACAAAGATGAAAGTTTACCAACCTTAACATACAAATGCTTTTTTTTTTTTTTTAAATGTTGACCTGCCTTCTAAAATCTGTTTTTATATTTTCTATTTTTCCTTTTTCTTTCCTTATATAATAATTTAATTGTTCTTTTTCTCGAGGTATTACTATCTTGCAGATAAGCATAAGTCTAAATTGTGAATAATAAATATTTCAAGCTCGAAATTTTAAAATTATTTTGGTATACCAATACAAGGATAAAATCGAATATAATTAG
Organism: Dolomedes plantarius; assembly: GCA_907164885.2. Taxonomy (NCBI): domain Eukaryota; kingdom Metazoa; phylum Arthropoda; class Arachnida; order Araneae; family Dolomedidae; genus Dolomedes; species Dolomedes plantarius. Next base: position 133,399,588 of record OU015493.1, on the reverse strand, counting down.
GCAGTTAAATATCTTATAGTTCTTCTGTATGAATGAATAACCTTTGATTGGGATTCCTCCTGTTTTGATGTAAATAATAGCTGTCATCTAATCGTCATATTTCTTTATCATTTTACAAATAATGATGAGTAATTTAAAAAAAAATTTCTTTATAATTGAGTTTAAGGAAATATTAGAGTGAACAGCTTGATACTTTTGAGGTATTAAATAAACTCCTAAAATTCCAACTTCATTTTGAAGGGTTCCTCATTTCATCCATAAAAACCTCCTTTTTTTAAATTTAAAAAATTTTTTTTAAAACTGATTGACTAAAATTCGAGTTGTATTCATAGTGTTGTAGGACATGCATTCTCCTACAATTCTAGATTAAGAATAAGTGTAATCTTCGAAGTACGAATACACGTCAAACCGCATGTAGCCAATCCATTAGTTTTACCTCCATTGACAGAAAATGTCCTAATATCACCTCAGAATGAGCACATGAGAGACAAAATCTGATTTTAGCCCGTGGTGGGTCTGTATGGATCAATTTTTTTATGTTTCAGGACCAGCTGATATATGAAAGGGGAATTTTTTTTAAATTAAATTTTTTTTAAATTATTTATTTTTTTTATTTAGGGACTTGTAAAAGTCTTCCGAAATAAGGTTCTCTACACAATGACCCCTTATTTATCTTAGATCCGTGATTTTTTGCTCTTTTTCAGGCTGTGAAGTCTCTTTACTGTTCGGCTCTGGATAAGCTTTTATTTTTTTAATAATAATAATATTTTAATAATAATAATAATAAATTTTTTAATAATGATAATATAAATTTTTTTTAATGTTAATAATAATAATTTTTAATGATAATAATAATAGTTTTAATAATAATAATTTTTTTAATAATAATAATAATACATTTTTTAATAATAATTTAATAATTGTTTATTTGAAATCTTGGTGAAAATATATGGCTGAACAAAGTTATAGATGAAATATACGATAAGAAAAAGAATCTAAAAGAGATAATGCAGCTTTCTGCGAGTGGTTCTAACAGCAAATATAAATCTTGTTCTGTTCATAAGAAAATCTCATTTACTTGTTAGTTAAACATTTAAAATTGCTTAATGTTTCTGAAAGACCCCAAAATATAATGAAAATCTCATATATATTAATGCCATTATGTATGCGAGAACTATCATAGATATTGGTTAAAATATGTTTTCCGCAAGTAGTTAATAATCTTTTGATTGTTGCTAAAAGCCCCTTAAATTTATTTTACAGAAATAAGTAGGCTCAAGGTAATTTACTTATTGCAGTTATAATTTTCTCTAAAGAAATTATTATTATATTAAATACTTGAGTTTATATAATAAGTTTCTAAATACAGTGCATCCCGTTTAGATCCTCCGCCATCCATACGTCTCGAAAGGTGTTTTGCTCTGGGCTCATCACGAAAAAATTGTTTGTGTAGATCAGACACACGCTTTCGTGGGAGGACTGGATCTCTGTTACGGTCGTTGGGACGACTACCAGCATAGGTAATTCAGTAAATTTGTTTCTCTTTTTAACTCGAAACAGGGTCGTTATATGATTAAATAAAGGAATTACAGTGATTAGATTTGTGGTATAGGTCGTTTAAAACTATTTTGTGCTCGAAAATCACCTTAAGAAACGCAGGAATGTTTTTTTAGAATTGTAAGTTCGATTTTTGTTCATATTTCTAACCTTTCAAAAACAGTACTTTAAAAATTACTGCGATCTTCATGGAGTTTCCGTTTGCCATTAAGATGATTGAGTACGTGTCCATGGTGGCTTCAGTGTTAATATCGATTTTAAAATAGATGATTGATGTGTCAACACTGGTGTTCAGCAATATTATATATATATATATATATATATATATATATATATATATATATATATATATATATATATATATATATATATATATATATATATAAATATATATATATGTATATATTATATTATATATATATATGTATATGTATATATATATATATATATATATTATATATATATATATACACATACATACATATATATATATATTTTTTTTTTCCATGCAGTGGTACATATGTGTGTGTGTGTGTGTGTGTTACGTATTTACAAACTTTCAGGAAGTGAAATAGATGCTAGAATATCCAAACACGAAATGGGAGAGTAAGTTTATTAATACACAGCCATAGAAAACATTAAAAACGCTTAAATCTTAAACATTAAAAACGCTCATTAATTTTAATTTTCCATAAATATGCGTTTTACAACACATCCAAACCTTGCTTTTAATACACCATTTATAGGTTAACCGACCTGGGAGATGAAGAAGAGAAATTAAAAATCCTTCGACATTTGTCAACCTACCCCAGAGCTTCCCTTGCGGTTAGCGAAGTTGAAAGGAGGATAAGTTCCTTTCCTGACATCCCAGGAAGTATTGAAGTAAGATGTTCTAGCTGATTCGATGTTCTCTGTTGTCGATCCTTCTAAAAATGGCTAAAAACAAAATATTTGGTATGTTGGATAGTGGTTGTAAAATCTTAAATACTCTTATAGAAGAACTATCTGATTGTTGGACGCTCTCCTTTTCCACAATTCATTTTTTGTGCGTGTTAATTTTTCTTGTGTGTACGAGAGTGACAACACACTTTGCAAACATAATGATCTAAATAAACAATAAAAAAACTATTATCTAAACTCTATTACCTCTCTGATGAAAACTCTGAAGAATCTTTGCATATTTAAATACGGGAAGACATATTTTTTAATGAAAAAATGATGATAATAGTCAAATTCTGGCCATGTTTAGAAGTCATCTTGCAAAAGCGTAATAAGGCACATCACTAGATTTATAATACAAATAGATTTATATATAAAGCAGTTGTAAACCCTAAACCCTTAATACCCTCATCTTAATGTTAACCCAATACCCTCATCTTAATGTTAACCCAATGGAGAAAATGTTTCCAATCATTGTCAATTTGTATTCAAAATTTAAAAAAATATATGTTCTCTTAAATAGAGAGAGAAATTTTTTACACCTTTATCTCTTTTAATCTTTAAAAGAAGCGCAAATAATATTTGTTTAAACTGTAGCTTAAGGTTACTGCTGTAGCCTTAAGCTAAAAGTTAGATTGCAGAAGGAATTCATCAAATTCTACAGTAAATCGAGAAAAAAAGAAACAGCAGCCTCAACGCAAGAAGTGTTTAAGAAAGACTTTGATAAGTGTTGTTTATCACATACTGAAACATTAAAAAAATTTTACAGGTTGAAAAGTTAAAAGATTTTGAGTTTAAATATTTATGAAAATTTCACCTTCATCATTTAAATATATTCAAATTCTGTAATACTGAAATTTTTATTTTCAAAGAGAATGAATGGTTACAAAATAATAAAAAGGAGCAAAAGTTGGCATAACGTGAGTTGCATTCAGATTTTCAGGTTTCTAAACTTAAGGGTTTTCTTGAGAAAAAAAAAAAACAGACAAAAAAAACACCTATTCCGTCATGTTAACTATTTCTACTTTTGGCAAGTGAAACGCACAAATTGAATGATACGACATACTGTAGCGTAAATCAATGAAATTCTATACCTTCTTCCAACTATAAAATTGTTTTGGTTTAAATTCTTAACAAGTCCCGTTTAATTTTTTTCAAAATCTACAGCGATAACAGACAGAGGACAGAGGGATTTGCTGCTGGGACACGTGGTTAATACACCTGTATAATATGATGAAGTTTAAAATAATATTTTGTTTAGTTTCAGTATCAGATCGGAGATGATGTAAAAGAAGGAGAGCAAGTAGTGGAAGAAGAAGTAGAAGAAGAAGAAGTAGAAGAACCTACAGTACCTGAAAACATTCGGGAAAATCCGAAATTTGCGACAGTTTGTAAAAAGATTCAAGCGACAAAGGTACATTAAATTGAATAAAAAAAGTTTTCCTCAGATACAGATGTTAGTTATTAATTATGACCATTTTAAAATTTAGTTGTTATTTCGTGTGGTCGTTTTGAAATTTCATTCGAGTAAGACGTTTTGTAAGTTTATATTAATTCAGCCTTCTTACCACCTTCTTGATTACGGCTAAAAGTATTTCCGCTCACTCGGGATTCAAAATTTTTCCTTCCCCCTGCCGGACTGGTGTGTTAATCAGTAGACAAAAGTGCCGTGGGTATGAACCTCACAAGTTTATTAAGTTTTTACCAGAATAAGATGCATTAAATTTTACCTAGTTTACTAGCGATTCTTTATATTTGTATGATCTCCTTTTTCGATGTTGTTTTAAAAAAAATCTTCATCTGTGAATTTGACAGGAATTTGCTTCTTCCATTTCTTATATCACAACATATTTTTGCGATCTTTTCATAATTTTAAAGATACATTCTCATATTATTTACTTTGAAAACATGTTCGCCAAAATTACTTGGAATTGTTATTATCAATATCTAAATTTTTTATTCAGTAAATTAGAGAGTACTTAAGTGGCAGTGACGGTCCCATGTGAATAACTATTAACATAATTCTGGTACAATTTGTGAAAATGGGTTTAAGGGGGTCCAGGACACAAAATTGTTCGAATTTTCGAAAAAAAATTTATTGAATTAAAAATTTTTGTGTTCTTTTACGTTTATATAATAATGTTTCTATCTTAAATAATGTTTTTATCTTAATTAGAACAGGAGAAATTATTATTATTATTATTATTTTTTTTTTTATTTTTTTTTTTGCAACGTTCTAATAGTATCCAATCGTTGTTTAAACCTGTAAGTGCGTTTTTCTGCATGACGGTTTTTTTTCCCCATTTCTCGTCTTTAAATTGTTATAAGTCAAGAACCGTTAAAGATAAATGGTTGAAACTTGTAACATGTCTTTTTCAATTATTTTATTTTAATTTTGATTCAGCAAATTTGAAAAAAAATATTTGCTTTTGAAAATTTAATTTTTTAAAAATAAGTTACATAATTTTTTCTTGTAATTTTTTCATCTAAATATTTTTAATTTTTTTAAAATTAATTTTCTTAAAAATTCTGAATCAAAATTAAAACTTATATATTTCTGTTTAATTAAATGAAAAAATTTTGAAATTCGACTAATAATATTTCGAGTTATAACGATTTTAAATATAACCCCACTTTTATTAAAAATTTTAAATTAAAAAAAATTTTAAAACTTAATGAGAAGTTTTATGATGTGATTTTGTTTACAAATTATATGGTTAACCATCACAAAAAAATTCAAAATTTTAACTAAAAAAAAAAAAAATTTAAATGTGTCCCCCTTAAACAACATATGATCCCATCCCAAATGAGGGTGTGTAATTTTCAAAAATGTGTAGTTTAGTTTAATAGTTTCATTACTCCCCTGTGTTTTTAAAAACAAAACGCTATGTTTTTAAACAGTTTATACAGAAACTGCTTTAAAAAGGTAAAACAATACTTAAATAAATACTTTTTTATGCTACACTTATTAAAAGTATGAATTTCAAAGTTATTTTGCTTCTAAGAATAAACATATACTAAACATTTTCAGCTCTTTGAACATTTGAAACGAAAGCTATCTTTAGACGAATTAAGTCATGAAGCAAGTAGCGACATTTCGTAAGTACTATCGGACTCAAGTTGTTTTTGAAGTAATTTTGATTTATAAATTAAATTTCTATTGTGTGAAGTATTTATCATCTTAAACTCAAAATTAAGCGGAATGAAATTACTTTTACTGCTAAGCACAAAATGCCACCCGACAAAGTACTTAAAAAATGGTCCAAAGAATTAGGCAGTTGAGTGTCTATCTTATTGTAATCGGAAACTAAGATATAACATATTAATATCCATGAGTTTTCTTCTGTTGTAACTAGAAAATGATGAAAATATTTCTATAGGTTATATTACTTTCCAATGTATCTTAACAGATACTGCTCCGTGAGAAACTTTTATGGAAGAGCTAAATCTAAATCTCAATGCTCCACAGCGACAAAATAAATTAGAGGAGGAACTTCAAGTTGAATTTCAGCTAATTTAAAAAATCCAGTGTAAAAAATTCAGCTATCCTGAAGATGTTTTGGTCGGTGGCCGAATGGCTAAAGCGCTGGCGTTTGGTAGAAGAGTCTGAGGTTCATGGATGTTTGCAGCCTTTTGGAATCAACTCTGTGCCCCGGTCTAATTATCCCACGTCTAGTAAAAGATGCCGGACTTACAAGAGAGACCGCGGCGCTCTGAACCAATTTTAAGCTGCCCAGAAATAACGAAATTCATTTCTTCTACCGTATATAAATATTAAAAGTGTATAAGTACTTAACAATAAATACTTATATACGTAACTTTTCTTTTTTATGTATTCATCATAGTTCTAAACCTTTCGTTCTTTATTTCTATGTAGTCTGTCCCCGGATCAACCAGCAGATCTTCATCGTACTGTCCAAGAAATGGCCTTGACGCACCTCGGTCTGGAACGCAAGTTTAGGCTCTGGCATGGCAAAGATTACGTCAACTTTATATACAGAGATTTTGAGAAGATAAATCTACCCTACTCGGGTATATTCAAAATAGTAACATATATAAGTTGATTCAAGTCATATATTCATTCTTTTAGATATCTATACTTATTTAATAATTTTTTTTCCTCTCATTTAACTGCCCTTTTTTTTACAGTGGTGACTTTCTTTTCTTAAAATAAATGCTGGACTTACAAGAGAGAACGGGAATTGGGCCTAACTCTACTCCAAATTAAATTCAGGAGAGTTATCCCACAAACTTACTCTAACAAAAATAAGCAGCTAAGTTTTTGTGTGTGTGTTTTTTTCCCTTTATAGGCCTTAAACAAAATAGGTTAATTCCTTAAAATTCCTCCGTACTGTAAAAACTTGATTTCTCTTCCGCATGATTTGACCTATCCCGATGTTCAGAACGCCTATCAAGAGTTATTGCTTTTATGGAATTTTTGCTCCAGGATCATCAAAAGTCAGTTCTGGGTTTGTTGAATTTTCTTCCATCACAGATGGTCGAACGTCTATAACATCCTTTCCTCGACAAAATGAAGCTGCTTTACGCGACCCTAGAGAGTAACACTTATTTTTCTCTTACATTATATTTTAGATTTCATTGACCGCAAAACCACTCCTAGAATGCCTTGGCACGATGTTGGGATATACATTCAGGGAATGACAGCTCGTGACATTGCAAGGCACTTCATTCTACGATGGAATCATGCAAAAGTAAGCTACTGTTGGTTGTTGCATGTTAATTCCTCCGTTATGAAAGCTTTTGTCCCATCACACATACAGCGTTTTTTCCCAGAATACTTTAACGCAGTGGTTTCGAAGCTTTGCAATCTGTAGACCCCAAAGGTGCGGTATTTACGAAGTCTCTCCTCATTTTGATTTTTTTAAAAATATATTATTGACTCATTTATTACTAAAAATATTTATGGGACAAAAAAATCTTCACAACTACTGAATAAGATAAATTTATAGAGTTGTCAAGTGAGGATTTTTGAATGGTTACTTTTAAATGAAACTGTCTTCGTGATTTTTGGCTGTCAGAAATATATACAAGTGAGCCACATCTATCCGTTGTACAAGCCATATTTCAGTTGGACCAAAAAGTCCTATTAAAAACTGTTTCTAAAAACAAATCGTACGGAAATAAGCAAATGGAAGAGATAATTAATAATGTTTAAAAATATTCCATTTTAATTGACATATTTTCACTTATTAACATTTGGGTTTACATTATGGAAACTTATTTACCTTTGAAGTTTAAAAAAAAATTGTACATTTTAAAACATATCTGAAACACTTTTTATATCTTTGGCCAAAATACTATATTTAAGGTTAAAGATTTCCTTGTTATAGTTTTTTAAAATCAGTTTGCTATCTTAATTTGAAGGGATTTTCTGGAGTGCATTGTGAAAATGTCATTGTTCCATCTTTTTAATGAAATATTTGTGTTCTCTTTCAATTTGTCCCGAGGGAAATGTGATTTTGTATAGTTAAAAATGACAAGTATATTTCTGCAATTAAGTTACGTTTTGCAGAGCTTACTTATTTTTCGACATGACTGTCTGTTCTTTTGTCTGTTCTATCGCTTCATCCGCAGTTATTAACAACGGCGTAGGAAATTGGGAATCACACTCCTCAATTGCATTATCATCATCGCGCGTCGAAGAGTAAACTACTTGTTACATTGGGTGAGACAGTTTAACAGTAGAGGGAGAGCTCATTCACGAGAATATAAAAATTTTCTCTTTTACCAGTGTGGTAAAATATGTATGGAGGAAATTCAGGTTGGCTTGAGTGACGTAAAGGGAAAATTATTTAGCATTATTTTCATTGAAGGATTCTGGGAAGTTAGAGAGTTATAAAGTTACATACCACAGAAAAAAAATTTATTAACAACATTAAACTTGTGAACAACATTCTTTTGTACTTAGAAAAAAAAAAAACCTTGCAGTATTTTCTTTACTTTTATAAAACTTTCTATTGCGATTGATAAAGTTACATACCAAGAAAAAAAATTATGAACGTGAAATTTATAAACAACGTTCAGTTGAACTTAGAATGATCCCCCCCCCCACACAAGAAAAAAATTTAAATAAATAAATAAATAATAAATAAATAAACAAGATGCAGTATTTTCGTCATTTTTGCAAAACTTACCTTTGAAAATGCATAAAGTATGAAACAAATGTTGCAAAACCGACTAAATGTAGATTATGACACGAAGATAAATATGTGAAATACTAGACTTATACGTATCGCGTTCTCGTTATCTGTTGTGCACCACTTTTTACTTACAACCTGAAGACTGTCAGGTGCTTTAAAAACACCAGAAACCTTACTTCATACCCAAAGAAGGTTTCAAATTACAATCTAAAAATTACAGCGAAACAAACACTACACCGATTACATATGGAATATTATTTAAAAATAATAATACTTTTATGCACTACAAGATCTGTGCTTGTTTTAAAATTTCTGTTTTGTAAAGTATCCAATAGTCTTTGTTTTCTGTTTATTGTAGGAAGAGGTTTGCCCAAAAGATAGATCAAAGCCTTACCTGATGCCCAAATGTTACTCAACGCTGGTAGAAAATGAACCACCCTTTCTACAGGATGCTATAGGGTCACTATATAGAGCAGAATGCCAGGTAAGAAAATTTTTACCGTCCACAGTTTGAAAGCCATACGAGGGGGATACAAAAAGTTACGGGATTTTGAACCGATTAAAATAAAACGGTAAAATTCAGTCAAACGAGAATAGTTGTAGAACGTAAAAACAGATTAGAGAAAGTGTCCACAGCTTGAAAAACGTGTGTTGGGTGACGGGGCAATTAATTATAACAGTACAACTTGTCTGTCGTTCCCAACATGAATCTATGACGACGAACAGCGATATACTTTTGACTTTTGCTAGCACAAAACAGCAACAGAATCTCACGGAATGATAAGAATCAAGTATAAAGACCGTGCCACATCATGACCGTCAATATTTGAATGGCATGAAAAATTTATGGACGAAGAAAATTTGGACGATATTTTACAATGAGCTGTATCGGGGCCATATCGTCCGAGATTCTGAATAACCATCGATTAGACAGCTGATGGATGTTATTCGTGATTAAATGGATTTTGCTTGAATTCATGTTATTTGTAGAGGTCAATGAGCGGGGTAAGCTGAGATACAGATGGGTTGCTGCGAAGTGGATTCCCCGTGCCCTGTGAAATGTTAATCTGGCAATCGCATCATGTTTCGTCCCAAAATGGAAAACTAACTTCCATCGAACCAACTTCTATGTTATAATCCTTTGATGAAACTGGGATAAAACGTGCAACTTCAAACATTTCCCCTTTCCCACGATGTAGTTCATAAGCAGTTCAGAGGAAAGGGGGCTGAGCTCACGGTGCCCTTGCGCCGACTACCATTGTACACCTCTGTACGACCTCTGTACACCGACAAACCCGTTTGCATTGGTGTCGGGCACATTCGACCTGGAATGTCTCTGACTGGAGAAGAATTGTCTCTAGTGATGACTCCCGTTTCTGACTGAGCCCCGACGACCAGCGAATACGTGTCTGGAGACGCCCCGGGCAGCGGTGGGATACTAACCTGATTGTCTTCCGCCATACGGGCCGACAACCGGGAGTGATGGTCTGGGGTGCCATTTCGTTTCATAGTAGAACCCCTTTGGTTGTCATCCGCGACACCCTTATAGTACGTCGACGATATTCTACTCCCCGTTGTGTTGCCCTTCATATTACGCCATCCTGGGCTAACATTTCAACAAGATAATGCCCGTCCGCACACGGCGAGAGTTTCTACTGCTTGTCTTCGTGCTTGCCCAATGCTACCTTGGCCAGCAAGGTCACCGGATCTCTCTCCCATTGAGCACGTTTGGAACATTATTGGCAGAGCCCTCCAATGAGCTCGGAATTTTGACGATCTAACACGCCAATTCGACAGAATTTGGCACGATATCCAGCAGGGGGACATTCGCCACTAGGGATGCGACATCGATGTCGATGTTTTCAAAACGTCGATGTTTTCAAAACATCGATGTTTTGATAAAATCATCGATGTTCTAAGCATCGATTTATTGAAGTCGATGTTTTTTAACATCGATATTTTGTGCTCGATGTTTTACGTTGTCTCGATGTTTTTTTAATGAAAAAGTACCATAATAAAAAAATTTACCACGTAGCATAATTTTCACACTCAGTAAATGTAAGTACGGAAGAGTTTAAAGGACGAAAAAAAGGGGGGGGAACGATTCCTTAGCAAACAGACAAATGGCAATCAACAACCAATGAACCATTCAGAGAGCTTGGAATGATCCTAACACTCCAGAACCTTCCATGGGGTTTTATTTTGTCAATAGTATATACACGAAAGCAGCCATTTAAGTTTTTGTTTTGTTCTGGTTTTATATAAGTTGACGCTAATATTATTAGTAAGATGCCTTCCAAAATTACCATTTGGAAATATTTTTGCAAAACCTCTGACAAATTGGCGAAGTGCAATATTTGCCTTAAGTCCCTCGAAACTGCTGGCAATACCACGAATTTGTCTGGACATTCGAAAGCAAAACATGGCGATATTTACAACGAGAATTTTGAGTCATCAATGTAGCCCAAGTCAAAAGCAACCAAGTTTTTGTCATTTGTGTCAGCCCAATCAGAGAGTAAAATTAAATCATCCCCCCCCCAGGGCCTTTTTATCGCAAGGGCAAATCGGGACTTTGCCCAGGGCCCCCTGATACTAGGGGGGCCCCAAAATCCCCTTGGTGTATGCACCTAGTACTTCTAATAGTATGTATTTTTATAAATGTCCGTAAGGGGGCCCCCCAAATAGCATATGCCCCGGGGCCCCTAGCGTTCATAATCAGGCCCTGCCCCCCCCCCCCCACGACTAACCGAAGTAACATTAATGTTAAAGGTTACTAAACCAGTTTTAAAAATGGATGTTCTAAAACATCGATGTTTTAATATTGAATATCGATGTTTCAAAACATCGATGTTTTGTTATCGATGTCGCATCCCTATTCGCCACCTCTATCAATCAATGCCAAGCCGAATAACTGCTTGCATAAGGGCCAGAGGTGGACCAACGCATTACTGACTTTTTCACTTTGTGAGACTCTTTCTCTTGAATAAATCATCCAATTTTTCTCAAATTGTAATCATTTGTCTTTCGGTACATGTACATCACATTTACTGATTTTCTTCTCATTCGGATAACTTCTTCTTGGTGCATCGTTTTTTTTGTTTTTCGTCTAAGAGTATATATTTGATCTTTGATTAAATGAACACCAGGCCTTCCTGTTTTCCCCATTTGGGACATGTTCCATTTTCAAATAGAACTAAACTGAAGATGATAAGTATGTGATATTGACGTAACTGTCGTCCTCAACAGGCAGAATTTTTGAAAGCAATGTTTACTGAGTAATATAAACACCTGAAGCACTATTAACCACATTTGCAGACTTTGAGGGACGCTGTCTTTAACAAAATTAATTTTTTTCTTTTCATTCAGGTCTTGCGAAGCTTGAGTTTTTGGTCTGGGGGTATTAGCGAAACGGAAAGTTCTATACACAAGGCTTATTTAACTGTTATCCACGAGGCAAAAAAGTTTATATATATTGAGGTGAGTTTCCCTATAAGTAGACTGATGCGAAAAGAACCGATATAAACTATATCTATCTATCTGTCTATCTATCTATGTAGATATGTAGATATATATATATATGATATATATATATATATATATATATATATATATATATATATGTACGTAAAATATAAAAAATGTAACCTTTTTTATACTTGCCATTTTTAAATTAGATATTTCTACAGCGGTCGATTATTTAGTTCGGGCATAAGATGTTGCCAACTTGTTCTTTTAAATTAATTTATATTTATTACATATTTTTTTTATCGAAATAGTTCTAAAAACGCGTAAACAGTTTCTTTTAATTTAAAAAGCTGCGAGATAATATTTATCTTCTCCACACAGGTAATATTTAAGCATATTTTTTTTCTCGGGGTTTTCTTACAATATTAAAAATCAAACTACTTTTCAGTAACTGAAGATCAATTTTCCACATCTTTGAGATTTATTGCTTTAAGAAAGGAACTAAATAATTGGCCATTGCTGTAAGAAGAATTGCATTGTTTTCGGGGGGTTGTGGGCAAATTGTGAGACGTGAGATTGGTTAGCCAAAAATTTCTCACAGCCACATCAAGGGACATTAATTGACACGCCAGAAAAATAAAGAAGCAAAGAATCCAATGTTATTTTTGTGTATTTTTTATACAAAATATTTTTTTATATTTTCTTCTCTGTGTGGTTTATTATTTTTGCAGTAACGTGAAGCTTAGATTTGTATGAAATTTTATTCGTATTAACAGAAAAAAAAAGTTCCGAAAAACGAAAATGATTTTTAATCTGATTAAATTTATTGAACATTTAATTGCGAATGTTAGTATTTTAACTTTTTATTACATTTTATTATTCATTGTTTTCGTATACTTCGAAAATAAACAGAATCGAATTTATTTTCAAATTAAATGCTTTTGGAAACGAGTTCTATAAGTATTTTTTTAAAAAAAAGCAAAATATGGATTTTTTTCAGTTTAAAACTAAAATTACATGCAGGATGAGAAGATCAAGAGTCATTACTTTTAAAATATGACTTTCCATATTTTATGGGGAAAATTCTCTTGAAATGTAAAATTCAATTTGAAAAAAGGAAAAAGTGTCCATTTTTGGAATGTAATGAGAATAATTTTTTCCCTACAGAATCAGTTCTTCATCAGTCAGCCAGGAGGGAGTGGACATGTTTACAATGGAATAGCGGATGCTTTATTTAACAGAATTCTCAAAGCGCGCAGGTAAAGAAGTTCCATAAATGTTTCATAAATTAGATTAATAAAAAAAAATAGAAACACATAGCTTCTTATAATCCTCAATAAAAACTAAGAGAAGCAACTATTGTCGAACAAATTAATATAGTTCTCCCTCTGACCTGGGAGAACTAACGAACTGAGAGGTAAGTAGCCAGTACCTTTGATAGAAACAATGGGCCGAAATGGCAAAGATTGTTTATGAACATTGGGGATTGCGTGAAACGAGCACAATTAGCAGTGCATAAAATAGTAGATCACTCAATAGAATCCCTGAGGATAACAAAATTTTTCGCAGTATTTTCAACTTTAGATAGAGAACCACGGGGAATAATTATATTTTGCCTAACCCGGGTATTATTAGGGCCTGTTCACATAGGAGTCCGGTAGCGGAAGCGTAAAAGTATTGAAATACATTTAACCAATGACGAACCTCCAAACGATTAGCAACGAAATTTTTAACGCCTATGATTGGTTTATTTCCGTCTCAGCGCCATCTTTTCTTCTACGCTTCCGCTACCGGACTCCTATGTGAACAGGCCCTTCGAAATGATAGCATCAGTTAAGATATGGAAGTGTTTCCTGTTGAGCAGAAGATATTTCACTGAATTTCAGAGAACTCTCAACTTGTTGACAAAATTTCAGATAGGTGGCACTAGTGTACTTAAATGATTATGGACGACGTTTGGTGGTGCTGTTTGACTGAAATAATCTCGTACCCTCTCTACCTTAAATATATTAAGTTTAGATTATGATTCGAACGCGACAGAATAAAATTTTGATACAAGACGGGAGGTCCTATTTCCTACGAGCTTGATGCTCGTATTCTTGATTGGATTTTTAACCCTTATGTTCGCCATTTATTTTGTGTGTTATTAAAATTTTTTGTAATGTTTAGCCGTGATTATTTGATTATTGTTTGAATTTACCACTGAACCACTTTCGATTTTGCAACACAACTGAACAGTGGAGTAGCGAACATAACTGGCACCCGGGGCACGATAACTCCCCCCCCCCCATGGTCTTGGGGACCATTTGGCGCCCCTCTGCGAGTAGCGCCTAGGGCATGATAGACCCCTTTGCTCTCCCCCCCCCTCTCCATGCCACTGTAACTGAAGCCTCAATATGGGTACAGACGCTGTCCATATTGTAGCGTCACGACAAGGCTGATAAACTCTCTGAGGCGTTGCTAATAATTACTACTATGGGATCCATAACAAAGTAAGACAGAGTTCTAATTAAAAAACGAAGGCCAATTTTTTAAAACAAAAACTTAACGAGGAAATTTATTTGCAAACAGAAAAATTTAACATTTAAGGTTACAACATATTCAACTAAATCCCGTGTAGATTTACACGTACGCTCTAGGACCCATTCTCGGCCCAAAAAACACAGGAGCCTAGAAACAAACACGTCTACTCAGCTCGGATTCTATACAGCGTCTCTCCCTCAGACATGGGGTCAGTAATCGCTGGTGACAGTTCCTTCGTAACTTTATTGCAGAAACGTTAAGATGACAGCTTTACTGGCTGCATTTGTGGGAAAACGTTTTTTAATCCCTCCACGTGTTCAAAGCTGGTGGAAACTCGCAGAACTTTTCCTTGAAAAACTCGCTGCTGTGTTTCAAGCACTTGTGGGGTCTTTGGAAAAATAAGACCATACATCCATACATCCAGTACGCTACAATATGGTATAGTGGCGAGCGTCGTAGGATTCCCCGCAGGGGGCTTGGGTTCAAATCTCGAATAAGGCTTGGTCGTTACCGTGTTGTCCTCTCATAGGGAGCAATATTGGCTCCCCCGTAAATGGTGATCCCATAATAAAGTAGGCAGCAAGACTTCGCGATGAATAACAACAGGCGAATGTCTCACGACAAGTGCCTCCGCATTAGAAGAAAAAAAAATAATCGCACAAACGGTGGGTGAAAAGGAAAATCGCAAATGCATTTGTGGATTGTCCATGGAGACAATCACATGCTCCTCGGCTTGATGAATAACTATATTTATTAGATCAAAACTAGTCGTCACTCTTATTTTTCATATCAAAAAATGAGAAAACAGTTGTGAAGGGAAGAACACTTTCTAATTCTGCAGCAAACTAGAGAGATTAACTTTCCTTTATATTTAACTGAATTGCTTTAATTTAGATAAATATTTGAGAATTTTTTTTCATTCCGATAACAATTTTTGTTACGATACTAAAAGGAAGTTGGTAAAGTATAATCTAGATAATCAATAAGTTTGAAAAATAAATGAATTAAAATGCAATAAGGTTCATAAGCGATAAGTCACTCTTTTAATTCTTTACTTCCATACATTCTTGAATAAGTTCTTCCATTTCCAGCAAGCTCTTTTTCTTCCCAACTTAAGTTTATGTTAATAACCATTATGTTTTTTCCCTAGCACTCACAGCAACATATAATTGACATTCCATTGTGTGTGAAAGTTTACATGAAAATTTTATCCTTTTCATTTGAAAAGTGGCATTAAATTTTTCACTTAAAGTGCTTCATTTTCTAAACAGCTTAAAGTATGTTTCATCCTGTCGACTCACTTTCGTGTTGTGTATTTTAAAAGAAAAAATACAGTTAAAGTATGATTGTAGAATAAGGCTAGGTTATATAATGAATTTTGAAATATCAGGAGGTTGATTAAAGGCCGTCAAGAACTGACAGTGTTTCAAAATTGTTTTACTACACACTGTCCTGCTGGTTGTCTCACAGTTATTAACCGTTTCTTTTTTCCTCTCAGAGAGAAGGAAGACTTTCGTGTGTATTTTATTCTCCCCCTACTCCCCGCATTTGAAGGCGAGATTGGCACCGGAAGTGGCACTCTTATCCAGGCTATCACTCGCTGGATTTACAAGTCCATCTGCAGGGGCGCCGACTCTCTCACAGCCAGACTCTCCAGGCACAGTAAGTATCACACTCCTCGAAATATTTGCTTAAAATTATCTCAATATCTAAAGGGAATTTTTTTAAATTAATTGTCTGAAATACTGAGTCACGTCTTTTAGTTCTAATAGGAACAACTGTAATGAAGTTTCAATTTCTTTTCAGATCTAGATTCTTTCTATACAACAAATTATTATATCAAATGAAAGGGGTATATAGTGGTATAATATAAATCTATTGATATATAAATAGAGAAAACTTATTTTAAAGACAGGCTTTTGGATTAATATTATACTGAACAGCTGTAATGCTTCTGAGACCACTTTTTAACCGAATTGTAAATAAAGTCTCTTTTTGTCTTATACGCATACATACATCGCTAAATTTGTAATACAAATATTTCATACTTTTCTTAAAATATTAAAATCGTAATCTTTATAGAATCGTGTAATTTTTCCAATCTTAATAATACATCTTTTATATTTCACTTTAAAGCACATATACTTTAATTGTGATCTTTTTACAGTGAAAGATCCATCGCAATACATTGGCTTCTACGGTCTACGAACACACGGCAACTTGGGCAACAAACCCGTAAGAGAATTTATTTTCTTGAGTATTGTTCTATACATTATTTAATTTTGCATTCAAACTCCAATCTAATGCAAACCTTCTCAACTGTGAAATTTGTAACCAAAATCGGGGCCGGATCAAACAGGCTGTATAAATTGTTTGAATAAACTACTAGATTTTGTTTCAACATTTCACTCCCCCTATAGGAAGCATCTAAAGGCGAATGCCTCTAAATCTCATTTAATACTCTGAGTCAAAATGATATTGCAACACAGAGGACCATGTTTGATTTTTTTCCCGAAAAATTGTGTAAAAAATCATCATAGCGGCGTACATAAATGATAAGTCTTTCATAACAATCCTGTAGAAACTTTCACTCATACAAAACCCGTCGAGTTGCCATGTAGACGTTTCATATATTTCTATAGAACTGACTTTCAAAACCATGTTCCTAAAGGACATTTAATTTTCCATAATGCCTAGGTTGCGCGTCCGCAAAGAATATTCCCAGCTAAAGAGCACTAACAGACGACGGATAGTTGATCTTCACGAGGTTAGGTGGTCAACTCATCATCTTGGAACGCATGTCGGGCAATAAAACGCTACGATCTATGCGTTCAGCAATAGTAGTTTCTCCTCTCACCCGTAAAATTGGGAACTGGTGCACATAAGATGACTAGTCAGCCTGATGATCGTCTCATTCGCCAGCAAGTCTCAGATACTCCTACAGCCTCTATATCTGTCGTCAGATGAGAGGAGATAAAAAAAACAACAGTAAAAACATTACTCATCAAACCTTTTCCCGAAGCCTTGCAAGTAGAAAGAAGCAGGGTAGTCTGCTTATCGGCTATCACGCTGCATACTATTGATCTCACCGCATAATAAACAGTATTTGGATTGGTGGCGTTTCCGAATGACCTGGGATGCAGAATTGTATCGAGTAGTCATCAGTGACACATTTCACTGCGGCTTAGACTCATACAATAGTCCTATACGCATAGGGGGGTGATAGTTTTATACGCATAGGGACATGAATCTTCCAGCTATGTCGAACAGCACACATTTCTAAATAGAGAGGTCAACTGTAATAATCAGCCCTTTGGAGAATGTACTGCTACTGATTCAACTGGTCTTAATCATCTTGATGAATTCTTGAAACCTGTAGCACTCCCCTTTACAACTGATGTGAGCAATGCATTATTATAGTAAGATAGCACTCGTCCACCAGTCTGGCAAACGGGAGAATTCATTAGTTATCTGCATGCTACCATGTGCTCCGAAATGTCTGGGACATTGTAGTGTGCCTTGTTCAGGTTCAAATATAACCATTGTAAATTACAAAAAATCAACAGTTTGAGTAAGCATGGGAAAGCAATAATCTGTGGTTGATATCTGTACGAATCAGTGTAGTGAGGGATGGCGAAATGTATCGCTAAGAAAGAAGAAGCCATTCCATTAAGCCATATAAGCATTCGATATAGCCATGTTAGCAGTTTTGTGTATTTTAAATGTTATCATTCGTTCTGGAAATATCATGGCTAACTTAATGTTAACAAGTCTTATCCATAGATTCCAGGCATGTTGCTCATCCGTTTCTCGGTGTTTCAATTTTATGAACTAACATCATGAACTCTTCGTCAATTAGCTCTGGCAGTTAGTTGTGGAAGGATTGTATAGAATTAAGCCAAAACTAATTTTTCTGGGCACTTTTTAATCAAAATTTTAAGACAAGTACCTGTTTAATCCGACGTGTTACGATCGGAGATGAAGTATCAATTATGATGTTTAGAAAATTTGAACTCCTCATCTGTCTTGGTTCCTCTGTAATCATCAATCTTACCGTCCTTGTGGCATATGAACGTAATTTGGGGACATTCTTTATTAAGGCTGAGTACTAACCCAATTGATTTCGCTCACCTCCATGTTAACCTATGGAGAAAATGTGTCCAAGGATTTCCGATTTAGATTGAAAGTTTTTTTACTGTTTTATTAATTGTACTCCGTTATAGAGAAAGAAATTTTACTCCTCGGGGCATTTTTCGTTCCTTTTTTTAATGCAAATAATATTTTAAAATTTAAATTTTTCGGGGAAAAATCTGGTATAGTGTGTTTTAAACACTTATCAATTCCTTTGGTGGACGAAATTTATAAAATTAATGATGTTGCAAGGTGCAGAAAAGTTCAGACTATCTGAAAATACCATGTTTATTGGATTATCAGCATTTATGTTGCTATAAATAGAAGACAAATTTTCTCCATAGGTTAACATTAAGGTGAGCGAATCCAATAGGGTTAGTACACATCAGCCTTAAATCTGGGGCTTTAAAGCCCCCTCCCCCCTTCGATAGGGGCATAGAGGAAGGGGATAAGATCTCTGTCAAAATTTTATCTCCAAGTTTTTAGAAAAAAGAATTCAAAATTACTTAGATTAAGTATTTTGACGTATGGTGATTTATAGAAATTAAAATATCAATAGCAAAAGGTATTATTTCTTTTATATTGCGATATTTATGATCAGTATGAGAAACGGGGGTTAAACGATGAACAATGTTCTAATAAAAAAATTAGTTTTTAAATCACCAATGTGTTTATCGAGTGTCATTTTTTAAGATACTGCTATGGTAAACAGTCTCTTCCCTGATATTTGTTTTTGAGCTTGTTTTGTTTGTTTTTTCGGACAATGAACTTACAAGTGAAGTGAAGATTTAAAGAAAAGAAAGAACTATCTCTGGGAAGGTAACAAATATATATTAAAAAAATGAATAATAAGAGAATTTTTTTGTCGAGATAGTGGAAAAAGTTTTCGAAAAACAAAGGTTTACCAAAATTTAAAATTAAATAAACGCCTATGAAAAGAAATTGATTATTTCTAAATTACTCTTTAAACTAATAGGGATATTGTTAGGAAGCGGGAAAATTTAAAGTTTTAAAAATTAAAATAATGGGAGAAGCTGTTAAATCTCATATAGTATAAAGATAAGATGCAGATTTTTGTAATTTTCAGTTACTGTTTGAGTTAAAAGATAAATACTTCTTGAGATTCACTTCATGATATGTACGGCATCAGGATTATTTCTTTTGTTAACTAGAGAAAAAAAAATCATTTTGCGTGTACCATTCAGTACAGTGTTGAAGAAGCATAGGGAAAAGTGGAACAAAATAATGTTTCTCTTTTCTAGGGAAAAGACGCAATAGTAAAATATACCTAAAGAACTATTTTAATCATAGGCTTTGAAACTTTTTCCCCATTGACCGTATTTTAGCATACCGAAAGAATAAAAGAATCGCTAAATTTTGTTTTCTGCGGTATAATTTTTTAAGGAAGTGTTTTTCAATACTGTTCTCTACTAAAAAGGTAACTGACCTGTTTACCTTTCGAACAACACAATATAACCAAAGGATCCAAAAATATATGCATATATTATATTTTCGAACGCGGAGGCATTTGTCGCTAGACATTCCCCTGTATGTATACCGTGAGGCTGCTGGCCATTCATTTAATGGGGAACCGTATAGGTGGCCAGCACTACCCCCTACAAGCCGGTCCCGTAATTTTGAACCGAGTAAAGTGACGAGACCGGTACACTTGACCCCGCACATCCAGAGGTAAATTTAAGAACTTGGAAGACACTGCGGCCACTACATATGGGTCCAAATATCAACTATCCACCTTACTAAATCTCTTCAAAATAAGAACAGCAGTCGACCATTCAGACTACAAAATCGGTGCCGAAAACTGCACAGAAAGAACAACCCTAAGACACAATGATATTTGAACAGTTTAACTGTTTCAGAAATCGTTGCAGGTTAACTGGCCTTTCTCAACCATGATTCACTAAGATTATTCGTAGTGATTTGCAACGTCACACGGTGACCTCCGCCTAACTTTGAGCGTCTCATAGAAGGGACTTACGATAGTAGCAGAGCTTCACATGTTTGGGAAACATTTCAACAGCTTAATGTGTCTTACCTCTAAATAAAATGTTTCAGAATGTTGTTACCGTTCTTCAGTATATCAGTTTTGGACGATCCTTCAAACTCCGTAAAACTTAATCTGTCAAGTGATATGTATCCAAATTGAACAGGAACTAATACTATGCAATATTTGAAAAATTTAGTCCAACAAAAGTGTTATTTATGTATATAGTGTCGTTTTTAGACTAAGCATTAATTTTAAATTTCCCCGATCCTAGGTCACGGAGTTAGTGTATGTCCACAGCAAGATCATGATAGTCGATGACCGTGTGGCCATCATAGGCTCTGCCAATATCAACGACCGCAGCATGCTTGGAAGAAGAGATTCGGAGATAGCGGTCATTGTCAGAGACACCAACTTTCTCGAAGAACCCTACGGTGCGGGAAAGTTTTGTTATTCCCTGAGGACGGCCCTTTTCAGGTACCTATGGTTTTATTATTTTCATTTAATGTGAAACAATATATCGAAATTCATGGGGCAATTGCTAAACGAATTGAAAAATCTTTTGAAAAATTTTATATTTTTATATGCCCTCAAGGGTGATGAGGACCGTTCCCAGTAATATAACAGATCCAAAGTTGCAACAATAGAAATATCGAAAACGTGGTACAATAAACATAGAAAATTTAACAGCATGTATTAATGAATTAACTTTTCTTTTCTCGCCATTAGGGAACACCTTGGCTTAATGCAGCAAGTAGATCAAGAAATTGATCTTCGAAATCCTAACAGCTTGGAATTTTATCGCGACGTCTGGAACAAAACTGCAGCATCTAATACTTCAATTTATGAGGAGGTATTAGCACTTCTCACTTTTTGATATAGTTAAGACAAACCTCTCCCTAAGAATTTGCAAAACAGTCATTTTGACTGGATTGTAAATTCTAGTGTTAAAATCAAGGCAATGTAATGTCCCTTCTAATAGCTTCGACCTTTCAGGTATTTCATTGCTTACCCACAAATAAAGTGACAAATTTCGACAGTCTGAAAACGTACCAAAGCACCCCTGAACTTGCCAGCGTCGACCCCGAAATTTCCAAACAGAAACTTCGAGAGGTTCGAGGATATCTGGTACATTTTCCGCTTTCCTTTCTTAGCGATGAATGTCTGGAGCCGCAGCCGACCAGAATGGAGCATTATCTTCCGAATTCGGTGTTCACTTGAAGGGCAAGAATGTAAGGAAAGAGCCAAAATAGTGACAGCGACGAGACGTTCATACTAATTTAAAACATGTTTAAATTTGAAAAAGAAATATGATGTGTAAAGTTCGCTGTACTGTATAAAAAAATTTCATTTTTGCCTTTTATACTCTTGAGTCTTAAGGCTATTGTGTTCGAACCTTATTGGATTCTCTGACCTCAATGTTAACCTACGGAGAAAATGTGTCTGCTATTTACAGCTACATAAATGCCGATAATCCAAAAAATGGTATTTTCAGATAGCCTGAACTTTTTTGCACCTTGCAACAGGATTCATTTTATAAATTTCGTCTACCAAAGGAATTGATGAGCGTTTCAAACACACTATACCAGATTTTTCCCTGAATAATTTAAAATTTAAAATATTATTTGCATTTTTTTAAAACGAATAATTCCCTAAGGTATAAAATTTCTTTCTCTACTACGGAGTACAATTTAAAAAAATCTTCCAATCCAAGTCGGCAATCCTTGGACACATATTCTCCGTAGGTTAACATTGAGGTGAGCGAATCCAATAGCATTAGTACACAGCAGCATCAATGTCCTCAAATTACGTTCGTATGCCACAAGGACGTGAAGATTGATGATTACAGAAAAACAAAGACAGGTGAGGCGTTCAAATTCACAGATGTGTTACTGTATATTTTAAAGTTTTTCTGCGTCAAAAAAGTTGAACAGGTGGTGCTAGTTGTTCACTGAGAGCGAAAATTATAAAATGAATACTCCATCAGAGAGAGCAATATTTGTTGGCTGGTATTTCGAAACGGAATATGTTGCGCAAGAATAATGAAATTTGGAAAAGATCCTCCAAGTCGTAACAACATCTTAGCTTGATATAAAAAAAATTCTGGAAATGAGAAATGTCCTTGATAGTCGGTTGTAGTGTTGAAGAACTCTAAAGACGCATAATTGCTGCAAATTCATGTGTTACGGAATCAATTTTGGAACGTACATAGTGTGAGTTTGATTACCAACTAGATGCTCTCCTTGCCACAAAAGTTGTACATATTGAAATTCATTGACTGTACTAAAAATAGTCTAATATATAAGGTAACACATGTGAATTTCTAGTTCCTACCTTGTGCACTTTTTTTGTATAATTTTTTAAAATGTGTCAAGGTTTTTTGAGAAACCCTGTATTTTTGTAACGCGTGCTACTAGCTGTCAGCTATAGTCTTGACTCTGGAACGTGACGAGACGCCTATACAAGCTAAAATGCATGAAGAGAGAAGTGACGCAATACAGGGCTACTTAGTGTGTGATGTTAAACCTGGCAGTTAACTCACCGTTTGTTGCATTCGCAATAATGGCTAACGCAAAGAGGCCCGAACTTTATGATTACAAGGCTATGATGTATGGATATCAATCCGATTCAGTCGTGCTTAACCAAATCATATATAATTTGGTAAAATTTCTCAAAGCTTTTACTCTTCTGATGCCACTAAACACATTTAGTTTGTTTTATGTTTATGTTTGTATAGATATCTGCTCGTTGTTACAAACTTTCAAGGGCTTGCTGACTGCGAAACCTCTCCCCTCACACAAAATGCTTTTGACAAGATTTCTGGCCATCAAAAACCCAATTTTAGAGACTGACAAAGACTTATACACTTTAACGTTCCTTTTAGTTTTGAAGAATGCTTGCCCTTTGCTTGTAACATATTATTGTCTATTCACTTCGCCGATTGTCCACACATCTTCCCCGCCCATGGGGTCCAAATTAGTAGAGATTGGACTTCCTGTCCTTAATTTCTTCCTTCGGGACGCTTATCTGGTACAGTACACAGATAGGACTACACACATACATCCATATAAAAAATATATATTTCCTTCACGTTATCATATTATCTTATTACCACTGAGAGCGCAGTCTCCGGGTTTTATCATACCATTAACTTACACCTAATATTTTTAAATGATATAGTATCCTTCCTAGAAATCTGCCATGCAGCTGCAGGAGTTTTGAATTTAGCTTCTCAAATTGCAGAAGAATGTAAATATCTCAATGAGAGTTCCCTAGAGTCAGATTTCACTCATTTACTGCTCCTCATAAACACCGACAAAGAAGCAACTATGACCGTACTTTCTGGAACACCCTTGAGCTATAGATTTGCCCTCGTTTGCTTCAGAACGATAGCCACTTACGTAGTTCTGTTAGACGGTCTCAGATAGTGGCGCACCCAGGATTTAATCTTGGAAGGGACCGAGTTTAGCGGATAAAAATATTTGTAATGCAAATTCAATATTCATACTGCAATTTCTATTTCTTTGTGGGGGCCAGGGCCCCTTGGCTCACCCCCTGGGTGCACCACTGACAGTGACGTAGCGAGCATATCTGACGCTCGGGACACGATACCTTTTTGGCGCCCCCTTTCCGAAAAACATATAGTAATATAATATATAGAATTTGTGAAAAGGACCATTTGGCGCCCCTGTGCGAGTGGCGCCCGGGGCATGATAGACCCCCTTGCCCACCCCTCGCTACGCCACTGGCCACTGGTCTCAGAAAGGAACGTTAGACCTTGGTGAAACATGCGAAAATCGATGAACGGTAGCACATCAAAACTTTTCATACATTTGCTCTTTACATATTCCCTTATTACCACTCCACCTTGATTCTATGTGTCTTACAACAGCACTCCAAGAAATCGGTTAGACAGCTGCAGAAATTCCGGAATAAGCTTCTCAAACTGAAGAATCTAGACCACCTCGCTGAATGTTCCTCTCATCATTTCCTTTTCATTTAACACTCCTCATAACTTTGACCTCAAGTATTTATTGAAGTATAGAAGACCTTTGAGAAGCCTGACAGTATTTTCTAGAACACATGCGAACTATACTTTACCCTCGATTGCTTTGGTGCTATTGTCACCTATGTATTCCTAAATAGATCAGAGGTTCCTAACCGGTGATCCGATAGAACCCAAGAAGTGGTCCGCGGGGTAAGGAGTGATAAAGAAAATTCGTTTCAGCATTTCAAAACGACCTCGAATTTAAACATTTTTTTTTAAACTGGGAGCAAAAAAATTTTTAGTTCCTAAATTTACCCCCCCCCCCTCAATTTAACTTGAAATAATTAAAAATGTTAATAGAAGTTCAGTTAAAATCAGAAAATTGTAGAAAACTTTTAAGAAAGTTGGTGTTTTATCGCTTTTTCAAACTGTGAAACTGAAGATTCCGATTATATCTTTGGCCTTAACACAGTTTTGAACAATGATATGACCCCATAACAAAAAGTCGATGCTATATTTTTTTCTCATTTTATTTATATTATATTTATTTTTGCCATTGTATAACTTTTGAATACTACTCAAACATCAATTCTATTGTTATTCAAATTTTAAAAAATCATAATATTTCATAATTTAAGGACCGTCCGGCAGTCAGTGCGTTGAGGACGGCCCTAACTGATTTCAATTCGTGCCCCCCCCCCCCCCCCAAAAAAAAAAAATAAAATAAAATAAAATAAAATAAATAAATAAAAAATATATATATATATGTTAGAAGCACGCTACGCCTATGTCAACGAAAGGTTAGGAACCACTGTAATAGATGGTCTCAGGAAACATTGCTAGAACTTCATCGTATGCTTACACTGTCATCGTATGCGAAGCCATACGATGTCAGTGTAAGGAATAATACAGCCGTTCTCATGAAATCACCAAAGGACAAGTCAGCTATTTCACAAAACCGTTAAAATGCTTTATATCGTCTATAAAGTTTTTTTTTTTTTTTTAACAATCATTTTGTCACCCAAAACAGACTCGGGAAGTACACACAGACTCGGCAAGTTTGAGACTGCCCTTGCTTGGGCAGTCTCAAACTCGAGAAGAAATTTATCGCATAACGTTACCATTCTGCAAACAAATTTAGGAACTTCGGGTATGACAACCTGTGTCCTCACAAAAATTAATTTTTCTTTTCAAATGGAATTGAGGAGGTTGGTTTCGGAATCGCTACGGCTCCCGAGGGTAACACGATGGCTAAACTGACCGGAACCTACAGTTCAGCAGATCACAGTTCTACAGCGGCTATAACATCCATGTCGATCGCGAGACTCGAACCCACAGACTCTGGTACCGAAAGTCAGTGGTACTAACCATTTGGCCATCGTCCAGCATATGAAAGCGAGAAAGAGGAAAAATTATGAAACAAACCAGAGCTATCGCATTGAAATTAAACGACAACCAAGTTTTATCACGAGAATCTTTAAAAATTACAATAGCTTTGGCTTACATTTTGAATGTAGCAAGAATCATTGTAAATAAATGACAGTATTATTTATCATTATATTTGTTTGTAAACGTGGACTCTTAAACTGATGAGCAATATGTAATACTAGGCATGCATTTCTCAGGGTAATGATGGGCTATTTCTGCCCTCGCTATGGAAAAGTGCATCTATCCGTAAGTAAAAGGGAAATGTTTAGAGCAAAAATAAAAGTTGCTCCACTACTGATGAATGTCTATATGATTACGAAAGACGTTCCTGTCCTAATCTCATACGGAATTTCATTTAAAAAAGACAGTCATTACACTGTAATGCCAGAATAACTGGGACAGACAATCCCGTTGAGAATACGTAGGAATATACCCTTTCTCGTAAATGGTTTCGTCCGCAAGCAGCGCACATATACAGCTCAGATTCAAAATGTTAGAATAATTGAGAAAAAGTAATAAGAAAGAAATTATTTTCAATTTATTTATTTTTTATACTAAGTAAATGCAATTAAATTTCTTATAAATTAAATCTGGAATGTTTAGATAAGATTTTAACATTTACAAAATATAAAATACAATAAATTAGGTATACAACAGCTTTCTGAAACACATCAAAATATTAGAATAAAATTTAGATTGGTTCAAAATATTAGAATATTTTATTTTACACAAAAATATTAATTTATGAATATGAAGGAAATGGTAGTTATTATTTTGTAGCATCCCCTTTAGCTTTAATAACAGAGTACAATCGATCTTGCATACTATATACAAGGTGTTTACAAACATTTCTATCAATATTACCCCAAATAGACTTTATACGTGCCACGAACTCAGTTTTACTTGAAGGAGGATTTTCTTGGAGTTTTTTCTTCATTATACCCCATAAGTTTTCGATGGGATCAATGTCTAGTGAGTTTGGTGGCCAAGGAAGTACCTTAATTTTATGTTGGCGGAACCAATTCTTAGTTGACACCGAGGTATGCGGTGACGCTAAATCTTGTTGAAAGATGAAATCATCTTCAAATAGATCTTCTGCTGATGGAATCGTGTAATATTCCAAAATTTCTTGATATATCTGAGAGTTAACCTTTTCGTAGACGATGCATAACTTTCCAGGTCCTTCTGCACTCATGCAACCCCAAACCATGACACTAGCAGCAAATTTTACCGAACGTTTAAGGCATTCTTTATCAAATGCTTCTTGCTTCATTCTCCAAACTCGAATACCTTGATTACCATATGAAACACAAAACATACTTTCATCAATAAATAATATTCAAATAATATTCCAATCTTCTTCGCTCCATAAACGTCTTGATTTACACCATTCAATCTTATACGCTTTTGTTTTGCAGTCATGAGAGGTTTTGTTTTCGGTACACGAGATTCAAACTTAAATTTATGGAGACGTCTTAATGTTGTCAATTTAGAAACTTCAACTCTTTCTTCTTTCAATTTTCTGTGCAAGAATCGCACACTTTTAAAACTGTTTTTCTTAACTATACGCTTCAGTTTCCTGTCATCTCTAGCAGATGTTTTTGGTTTTTGGCCGCCATTTCGGCGATTATTTTGAAATTTTCCATTTTTTAATATTGTGTTAGTATTTTACTAATGTTTGATTGCAAACAATGTAAATAATTCGCTCTATAACATTGATTTTTACCGTGCCGATACAAATCAACCATACGAAGTTTAATAGATTCAAGAATATCACTCACATGACCCATTTTAAGACGAAAAAGCAAACAAACTGCAAAAAGAATACTGATTTTAATTAAAATCATCTGAATTTAATCAATAATGCCACCAATTATGAATTGGTGATAATTAAAGGAGAATTAATGTGAAATATTCTAATATTTTGAACCACTTAAATAAATATTCTAATATTTTGACTTTTCAAAATATTTTTTTTTTTCAATTAATTTTTTCAAAAATGATATTAATTTTAAGATAATAAATAAGTTTAATCAACAATAAGTACTTAATAAAAATATTGTTTGCATATTTGCATTAAAAGACATTAAATTACCAAACAAAATTTTCAATTTGTAAAAAAATGTAATTATTCTAATATTTTGAATATGAGCTGTAGAAACAGATATTTGTGGATACTTTAAGAGCCCATAGCGCAGTGAGCATGGCAGATAATCAAGATTTAAGTGAATTTCAACGAGGTATGACAGTTGGTGCTCGCGAGATGAATCAGTTCATTTCGGAGATGCAGACAAAATTTGGATTTTCAGGTTTGACGAGGTTGTGCCACGAAATTCCGGTAAAAAATCGAAGCTACGGTAACAACGTGGTCGCTGAAAGACTCCGGATGATCGTGACCGGGGTCGTCTGTCGAGAATCATTTCAAGGAGTACAATATTACCACAAATAACATCGCAGTTCAGTACTGGGGACTCTACTGACATCAGCGTGAAGACTGTACAACGTTCAGTTTTGATAACGACGCCAAACCCGACTCTCATTGCTTTCGTTGACAGAGCTTTGAGCCTCGTGTGAGATCGCGAAAACCGCCACTGGAGTTCCAGTCTTCTTCCGAACACTGGAAGACGATGAAACGAGTTACCTGGTCTGAAGAGTCTCATTTCCAATTGATTCAGGCAGACGGAAGTGTCGGCGTGTGGAGAAAATCCACGAATCAATGAATCCAGCATATCAGCAAGGGGCTCTACAAGCTGGTGGTGATTCAGTAATGGTATGGGGTGTGTTGAGCCGGCATTACATAGGACCGGTCATACACCTACAAATTTCTCGTGACCGTTATGTTACCATCCTATCAGATGTGTTACACCCATTTTTATCATGTGATCACTCCGATGAGTTTGGTGTCTTCCAAAAAGTCAATGCCACCTTAAAAATCCACAATCTCCAAATCATTGTTTAGGAAACACTCCTCCGAATTTGGGAACATGAAATGGTCCCTTTGTCCACCAGATTTCAACGTTATTGAACATGTTTGGGATGTCTTGCAATGTTCCGTACAAAGCAGGGATCCACCAAATAGGAATATCACAGAATTGTGGAACGCTTTTCAGGAGGTATGGTATTCATTAGCTACAAACTTACTTAGAAAGCTTGCGGAGTCGATGCCCCGTCGTGTTTCTGCTGTTCTACGATCGAGTGGTGGACCTACGAGATATTAGACAGATATCCCAGTTTTTCTGGCTCTTCAGTGTATATATACTGTATTCATGATACTATATTACTCTACCTTAGTACACACATACAGATATACGCGCTTTTCGAAAGCTCGCTAAACCTCATTACGCTTTTACGAAGACATGCACTTTGCCCGTTTTCATTAACCAAAAGAAATTCGAAGAGGCTTTTTACCTTTACAGTAAAAGCGGAAAGATGTTCTAGTTTTCTTTTGAATGATAGAAAAAAGTTGTTTGTTGAGAAACAAACTTCAGCAATTTTTTTAAATGGATCCCAACCATTCGTGATTTGAAGAATGTTTAAATTCTTAGTCTTTTATGGCTTGAAGATCTTGATCAAAAACTTGCTTTAATTCCTTGTGTGTCACTTAAATTGAGATTTATGTTTGGAAATATTCATGTTCTTTTCTTAAATTTTATTAAGAAGCAAAAAAATTGAAATCACTTCTCAATATTGTTTTCAAGTCTTAAAACGATAATGCTCCTGAAATTAACAAAATATAAATATGAATTGGAAACTGAAACTTATAGAAAAAGTAATCCCCAAAATATTCTTAGTGCTTCATTAATTGTTTTGTTAAGAATAATTTTCACGAATCACTGTACATCAGGTCTACAATTTTGAATTTACGTCAAACTACAGATTTTAAAGCAGAATTACTGATAATACATTTTTACTAATGGAATTCCAAATTTCCCAACTAGGGCAAACCTGGCGACTTTTGATTTCCGCAGTTGCATCCTGTTCTAGTATTTTTATTTTCCATTTTCATATCGGCTGAATACGTATGCTTGACATTTCGTTTTGTTTATTAATTCAATTTTTGTTTTCAATCAGGAATTTTTTTTAATATGACATAGGAATAGGAGGCTTGAAAGCTGCTCCCCCCCCCCCCCCCTCCTCCAGCTACTTCGTTTATTGTGAGATAACTTAATTGAATATTTCAATTCAATAGTGTCATCGATAGCTTAAGATCTTCTATTGTTTCTTAATATTTTGAGAAGACATTACTTAATCCACATTGTTTTGTGGAGGACTTCTCCGGATTATCGACGAATGTCACCGATTACAATAGTTTTGGTAAATTTATAATCTTTCAAAAGACTCAAAGATTTTCTTTTCTACACTGGTGTGCAAAACTTAAGGACCGATAGTATTCCGTTGTTTTAAACCTCAAAACCCCGAAGAATGAAAAGCAAAAGCTAGAGGTGATTTACATAAAGATACCTGATCAGTAGAAAGATGACGCATATGTAAATTTCTAAATAGTCACCTTGCACGGCACTTGACAGGGCTGAACTTGATAAAAAGGAGTTTTCATCAGAAAAGTCAGGGAATAGAAAGTTAGTGTGCTCGTCGTTGTAAGAAGTTAAAGTGACTTGTAATTGTGTTTCAGATGATACAAGTGTCTAGTATGATACAATTAGATGACTTTACGCTTAGTAGAATAATTGGTAAGCTTGAAGAAGGGCGCAGGGTGAATAGTGTAGCCGAAGAGTTTGGTATCACCCATAGCATTGTTTTACGTGTGAAAACCTTCAAAGCAACAGGGACAGCTGTTTGAAAGATCGTTAATGGTGGCACAAAGAAAAAGACACCAAAGAATGACAAAGTTATCGTCCTACAAACATAAAGAGACAGAGGCAAGACGGCAGGCAATATCGCAAAGCAACTGAAGATGGCCACTGGACGCAAAGTATCGCGTTTCAATGTGGCCAGACGTTTACATAAAGGTGGTCTATTCGCCCGATGGCCAGATCGTTGCATCGCGCTAATGCCTGCACATCGGGGAGACCATCTAAAATGGGGTAAAGACCATAAAGATTATACTGCCCAGCAATGGGGCACGGTGCTCTCGACTGATGAGAGTCGCTTCAGTCTAACCAGCGATTCTGGACGTCCTTACCTGAAGTTTGTTTCTCAAAAAACAACTTTTTTCGATCATTCAAAAGAAAACTAGAACGACATCTTTCCACTTTTACTGTAAAGGTAAATAACCTCTTCGAATTTCTTTCGGTTAATGGAAACGGGCAATGTGCATGTCTTCGTAAAAGCGTAATGAGGTTAAGCGAGCTTTCGAAAAGCGTGGTATATCTGTATGTGTGTACTAAGGTAAAGTCCTCTGGAGAGAGGTGGGAACATGTTACAATCCAGAAAACATTACCGAAAGAGATCGGTATAGAGGTACAGGTGTCATGGTCTGAGGAGGCATCATTCCAAATGGTCTTACTGAGCTCCCCATTTTAGAACGTGGTTCAGTAAGCGGAAACCGCTACTGCAGTGGGGTGATCATTTCTCACGTACGTCTTTTCTGAGGTGCCATCGATTCTCAGTTCTTTTTAATGGACAGTAATGCCAGACCTCACCAGGCGTTTGCTGAGGTGCTGAGGATGAACTGTTGTAAAGTGAGGATATCACTCGTATAGATTGGCCTGCGAAGTTCCCAGTCTTGAATCCAATAGAACATGTGTGGGACGCTCTAGGGAAATGTCTTGCAGCACGCATACCCCCACTTCAAAATGTCTATGAACTGAAAAAGAAGTGGACAATGTCGCCCCAACAGCTCATAAACCAACTCGTTTTAACCATGGTTAGATGCTGCAAAGGAACCATTGCCGTTATAGGACATCATATTCCCTACTGAGCATCACCTCTTTGCTTTTCTAAATCTTTGAGAAATACGCCTTTGTACGATGATGTGTAAGGCTTTCTATCTGTTTCTAAATAAATTCTCCGTATTAACTTTTGTATTCTTTTTGCACTTCTGATATTTCATTCACCAATGTGTTACCTATTGAGGTCTCTGTGGTGTGAATTTCATTCATCCAGGTTACTCCATTGCGAAGAAACTGGGAAAAAACCATATGGTCCTTAAGTTTTGCACACAAGTGTATTTACCCCTCTTCCAAGTATCAGAACCATATTACTGAGATGGCGTAGATTTACTGAAAATAAATGTCTTTCTACAAGCAAAATATTAATTTTTAATCTGACAGATAGCAGCAATGAAATCTGTAACGAATTCGGAATTTTCCGCCTAAACTTCGTTAATACAACGTGAAAAATAATTAAAAATACTCATAAATCGGTAATTTTAAGCGTAGTTTAAACGATACTTGTTTTACCCTGTTACTACTCAGTCCAGCGGGACGTATTTAAAATTTTAATTTTTTAACAAGCATTCAACTGCAAACAAATTCTGATTCTCGTATTACATAGATTCATAGATGAACAAATCGCCGGTTAATAATGCAGGAAATTAAAAAGAAAAACCACAACTTATGATATAAAAGAGAATTTTTTATTTATTCTTGTCCACTACTCCATTACAAAAATTTGCGTAAAATAGCAACAATACTTTAAAAGCACACACATTATTGCAAGATGGCACAATATCTTATTGTATAGAACAGAAAGTACTGCACATACCAAAGAACGACTATATACACAGCAAGCACAATGCATTTGCAATTCTCTCAAACAAAAAGTGGATATCATATAGAACTGACCTAGCCAAACACATTATGCAGAAATGAGTACTAAATTTGAAACGATATAAATTTAAAAAATAAAAAGTATAAAATAAAATATTCTAAAGAGACAAATTATCAAAAATGATATGCAATAACTTAAAATTGGGAAAAAAATTGTAGCAAAAATCTATCACACCACGATTATGCTTTCGCTCCTTCATGACTATACTAAAGTTACACAGTTAAGGCAAAACATAGTAAAAAAATCGACAAAAATAACACCGAGAAACTCTTCAAAACACCAAAACAAATAACACATAATTACATAAACATTTCACTGTTTCAAAGGAACTCAAAAATATTTAAAAATACACACAACTACTAATATGTACACAACTATAAATGAAGTTATATCAGTATATTTAATGAAATGTGAGATTCAAATATTACCTTAAATCTAAAAAAAATAATAAATAAATCACTCATGGCACTGAATGACTTACATTAGTAACTGAACTGATTTAAAAAATAATAATAAATTGAAACCACAACTTTCATGGAACGGAAAATGATAGAACAAACAGTTAATATGCAATTTATATAGAATATATAACCACACTCATTTTTATTATCTGACAACATTTAGACCATGTTAAGATTTTTAAAAAATCTATGATGAAGGAATATCCAAGTTATAGGTTCTACAATATTGTAAAACATAAAGCCTCTTCGTTTTAGAAAATTCATGTTTTATATAGCAATCTCCTATACTTCCAAGATTTTCATCCCCTTGAGCACTCAATTAATGATTTCTAACTTTGTTTTCATGAAACAAAAAAAAAAATAATAAAAAAAATTCTATAACAGTCAGCTAAAAGCACACTTAAAAATTTGAATCTTTCAAAAATTCCAATTTATAATTCACAAATCTTCACTCTCCCTAAGACTTTTTTTACAATTAACTCTTTTGGATCCTCAAAAAATGTAATTAAATGATTTTACAACCACATAATTGATTGATCTCACCACATACATACATACATGCAAACACACAGAATTTTTTTTAAAAAAGGAAGGCAGGAAGAAAATTAGAGGAATAAACCTACTACAAATATTAATATTTTAGTCCACAAATGTTCCAAGCCAGTATTTCCCTTTTAACTGATACTTTATTTCATAACATTAGATTTTAAAACTTTCAATTGTGCCTTATTTTCAAGCATATATTTTTAACACATAAAAGAATATGGCTATTAAAAATTTTAATATAGCCAGTCATCCCAAAGTACCATATTAGTTTAATGGTGAAACAAATTTTGTTAAAAATAATTTTATTTTACCTTACACTTTAGAAATAATAGGCAGCTTCAAAGATCAGCTACAAACATGACTCCCTGATACTGTTAGAAAAAGTTTTGTAAATGAAAATAATTTCATAAAGTTACATCTTATTTTTTTATCTATATTTTCTTCAAATGCAACCTTGAGTGAATGCATGCAATCATTCAACAATGCTAACACAGTAATAAATAGACCACATTGAAGAATAATTTAAGAACCTTTTAAAAAAGCTGTGCGTGGTTCTAAGCTCAAATACTATTTTATTTTGTGAAAATTTGTTTTTACTTCAAATACAGTTCTGAACACTAATCCTTTAAAAGCTATAAGAAGCATTTTATGAGACATACTATATAAGTTTAATTCTGTCACATTTTAATTTTAAATTCCCCTTTCCTTAGAGTCTATTTTTAAAAAAATGTTCTTTTTATTTGACTCATAAAAAGTACAGCTAAATGACTAGGCTCAAATAATTAAGCACTTATGAATAATACTAGCACAGAATTTAAGATTTCAAACCCAGATTAGTAAAATATTAAATATTTTAAACTAATTTCATATGGAAATAACCCTAATTCAAAGCACATTAAATATTATCACAGCTTAATTCACAAATTTTTTAAATAGTAAATAACATACACATAAGTATAAAATTCCACACAGCAGTTACATGATAAATCGTTTCAGTCTCCAAGAGCATATTATATATATATATATATATATATAAATATATAATTATATATATATATATATATATATATATATATATATATATATATATATATATATATATATATATACATGCAAAAGTCAGATTCTACAGTCAGAATGATATGGCGCTAGAAAATGCCACATAGCAATATAGACACAGGTTCAAGACCTCCAGCAGACATGGGTATATTGTGACTATTTGGTTTCTCTACCTTAAACTTTATGTATCAGTCAATTTAGCACTCATGCATCAAAAGATGATTATAGAACTAAAAAATCTAACCACTCAGAATGAGTACAAGCAAATATACTTTTAAAAATCTCCATAAATATGTTAGTCATTATTTTAATAAAAATTCATAATAAAGTTATGCTTCATTTACTCCAAAACTAAGATAAATAAAAACTTAGAATGAAAATCAGAAGCTAAGTGTGGTGGAAACAACATTACTTAATTTTAAAATATAAGAAACTGACTGAATATATGCATAGCATGCTTGATAGTTAATTTGTCCTCTAACATGAAAGGACAGAGGGGCAATCCAAACAGAACCACAAACCATAATTGTAATCTGTCTCAAACAAGAAATACCATCTAAGAGGCTTTTCTGGGAGGAAATGTATGACTCTTTCTCAGGACTGCAGCTATCAAAGTACAAGCTCAACTACTACAGCAGTCTCAACTTCTCAGCAGGTAACACATCATCATTTAATGTTGATAATGGATAGATATATCATTTCTTATGAAGACTTCTTTGATTCTTAACCCTTATGTTGGCTCATCGGTCTAGAAGACCTGTTCTGAAGGGTGGGGTGGTGGGGTGATCAGACTGTTGAGGGTTTGTGAGTTCTTCAATCGGGTCCTGACCTTCAAGTACAACACATCGGAGATTTTTGCCTGCTCGTATTTTGTCGGTAAATTTAATCTTTGTAAAACATAGTCGTTTGGACCGATGAGCCTTGAACTGATTTAAACTTTTGCCAGTCTGTATGACCGATAAGCCTTGAACTGTATTAATTATCTGTCAGTCTGCCTTCTATTTCTAAGAACTTTGTTTTATTATTGTAGCTAGCATGGCTGGAAGAATTCTTCCTGTTTCACAACGAACCAGAGATTTTGTCTCTCTCGCACTGTCACAGATTGAGGAATCGGATTCTGAAATTTTTGTTGAATAATCTATTTTTTATTTACCCTTTTCAAGAATGACAGTGGCAGTAGTTTTGCATTAATGACTTATATCTGCGAAAAACTTATAAAAATAGGAAAATATCCTAATTTTATAGCGTGGTGGTCTGTGAGAGCTGTGATGAGCTAGGGAACAGTATACAGACAGATGAGCCGACATAAGGGTTAATAAGAAAAGGAAGATTTTCATATGAATCATTAGAACAATTATCCTAATGACAATGATGCCTATCATGGACAACATATCTGGTATGCTTGTTTCTGATACTTTGATCAATTCAATTAATTTTATCTCTCAGTCTATACAGTCTCGAATATACAAATAAAATCATTGCCGACAAATCTAAACAGATAAATTCTATGAAAAGTATATTAAAGTATGAAGGAAACCAAACACAAAGCACAAATCCTGATATGTGTCTGTTTTTTTTTATTTAAAATAAAAATAATCAGAATAGAAAATTGGTTCAAGGACTGTTAAGTTCAGATAATGGCAGAAATGATAAATTTTATCAAAATTATCAGAGTATAAGCTCAAAATTAATAAATCTTGGAAGTAAATAATTGTCGCATTGGTAAAAAATAGTTCTTATGCCAGTTATTGCAGTACATTACTCAATAACAAAATATATTCATTGTAAGAGTGAAGAGGCAATTACAAATTTCATATTTATGAGTAAACACAAAAATAATTACATTATGTTCAGATTAAATTTCAATTGGTCTCATAAAAAAAAAAAAAAACTTTTAATACATATTAAGCTGTTTATAATTTCATAAGTAAACACCTAGTCTTTTTGGTTCACTAAGGAAGAAGTTGTAAAGATCTTCTGAATTCCAAAAATTAAGGGTCAAAAGGCAAAATGAAAACAATTTCTTATCAACCCCAGAATTTAAATTAAATTTAAAAAAAATTAATTTAAAATTTAAAACTTTAAATAAAAACAATCTTATTACAATCTATGGAGAAAAGGGTTGTAATACAATGTGTTATATTCAATACCAAACAAATATTTATTGCTATGCTTGGTATAATGGAATGGAATGCATATAGTTGCCAAAATCTGATATAACCAGTTGCTCTCATTTTCAAAAATTCTCTTATAAATTTCAGATAGAAATGGAATTTCTTGTATGAATACCAACACAGCTTGAAAATAGAAATAAATCCACTAACTCTTTAAAATATATATAAAAAAAAAAAACTCACGATAAGATAAGCCTACATTATTCATATGGAATTTAAATTTCCTATCAAAATAGGAAAGTATTATTTAAAAAAATATTATAAATGAAATAACTAAATCAGTTGCAGCAATTACATGAACTGATATACATTTACTAGTAACATTAGATCAAAATAGGGCCCAAGGTAGCTTAGTGGTAGCGCATTGGACTTAGAACAGAGGACGCTCAATTCAAATCCTAACAAGAGCCATTGGATGCCTTTGGGCCTACGCCAGATATGGGCACGTTAAATCCATAGACTGGAGTGTCCTTCTCTGTGGTCAGAGAGAGGGTGAAGGTACAAGCCCTCCAGATGTTGCTCTGGGGATGCTCAGTCAAAACTGAGGTGGCACCAGAGGGTGGTGTTGGTTCACCTATACAATGCTCCCAATGAAAGCAACAAATGGATCTTATGGATGCTTTGGGTGAATGTCAAGAGACAACATGCCTGCCGCATTAGCAACAACAACATTGAATTAAAATATATATCACATAACTTTAAAAGTCAAAATAAAAGAGTTCTTTATAAGTACTTTTTCCCCCCCCCCAAGAAGACTGCTTTGCTTGCACTTTTGTCTAAAAAAATCCATTTTCAATATGGTCTTTCATCAAAAACAGTAAGAGACTAAGAAAAAAAAAAGTACTCCACATGAAATGAAAACTAGCACATATGTTTATAACATAATGGTACAAAATTGTGTTATGTACAGGGTTATGTATACATTAAACGTGCATAATCACATTTTATCATAATTTAGGATGACTTGAACCGAAGTCAACATGAAGGTGCTTCTCTTTTATTTTTTAACCAAGATAAACTCTTTAAATACAGCAGAGCACTCAGTCCTTTTCTGATTCAAGAAGGAAAAAAAAAATTTCCTCTGTTGATCATAATATAGTTATTAAAAAATAGAACTGATCTTCAAATGACTCAAACATCTAAAAACATTTCCTTTGGCTGCTGCACTTTTAAAATTATGGTAAATTTTCAATTAATATAAAATATTTCTCTAACATTAACTAGCATCAGCTACCTCTTCATCAGAATGGAAGCGTTCAAATCTCAAAATTTACTAACAACACACACAGCTATTGCTTATAGGACTTAAGACCCCATTAGACTACAAAGTTCCATACAACACAACATGTAGGGCTGCAGATTTGATCTGTAGAGGGATGATGGAGGGTTGATCAGAATAGAGTAAATATCATGCATGGAGTGCTTGCTCCTTATTCATAAGTCAAGGAAAATGTTTTCCGTTTCCAAGAGCAGTATTATATCTGAAGCAATACTGTTGAGCTGCATAGATTTTTGTGGTCTGATAGAGGCTTTAGTATACATCCATTTGGCACAACATCAATTAAATGCAGACTTTTTTTAGGTATATATATTTTTAAAAAGATCCTCTATAGTAGAAGTAAAATATTAAGAAGGGCATCTACAAACAGAAACAAAGAATCATACAGACCACTAAGTTTTCTGACTGTTCTGTATAAAAGATAGCAGCTTTTGAGGCACAATGATTATATTTGAAAATGGAGGCATTTGTGCTTAAATATGCATTCATACACCTCAATGTAATTTTTTATATTTTTCTTATGCTTTAGGCATGTTGATACCACAACAGAAACTACTTTCAAAACAAAATGTTCACAAATTAAAAATTTTTGTAAGGCATCTTAACTTAAAAATCAGCATTTGTGCTTTTTACCAATTTCCCGTTTTTGCTAATATGCTTAACTGTCTTCTAAAGAATGTTATCATCTAACATCATTAACTAATGGTGGCCATTTACATATGAAAAGGTAAAATGTGGTTGATGCTTTATTTCTATTAACAAATCACAAGAAAAATTAAGAGTTTCATATTTCATATTTTTGTCTGATTTGATTGGCACAGCATGACATTGACATATTCAAAGATATTACAGCTGAAGTCAGGAAGATCTACAGGTCTTCTCATTTCAGATGTACACAATTACCTTCAGCAACATAGTCACAAACTATTAGAACATAATTTAGCCTGGCAACAACTGCCTGTTAAAATTTTACACACTCCTTAATACTTCTTTAGACTAGGTATGACAATCCTAAGTAATGTTCCTCTTAAGAAAACATTCAAAAACATTTTCGGCAAAAGTTAACAACAATGTTCATGATTCTCTAGAAACTCTAAAAAATAAAGCATGCACGAATATACTATCCATCTTAAATGCATCGAAATGTTAAGAAAAGCTTAAAAAAATAAAGCTTTCAGCCGTTAAAAAAATAAAACTTAGTAAGTGTAAAATATGTAGTTCATAGTTTACAATTTTAACAACTTTCCAAGTAACTGTTTTTAAAAAATGTCAAAATCTGATCTTATTCATACTGCATATAATTCATGTCTTTAATTAATTTTATTTTTTAATTATTTTCAGATAACTTTATAATTAACTTTTACCACCATATACAAAAAGCTAAGATGTTATAATTATAAAAAATAAATCATCAATCTCATTAGCTTTACTAAAGTGTGTTAAATGTAAGAATTTTCAAATTAAGCACTATCTTTATAAATTAATCCTATGACAGTATAAGCATTTTAAGGAATGTTTTAGCCAAAAGCCCTAACCTAGAAAATATTTGTAAATGCATATCATATTCTGAATGTTACATTTTCTTTTATATGATAGCCATACCTTGGATATATGATAGCCAAATGCAGTCATCTCAAGTACTCTGGTGACACAACTCTTCTCTCTTTCACTGGTTATTGTTTAATCCTCAAACTTTAATTGTCAGCGGCTCTTTAATCATTCCATCTACATCAGATTTATCAATATTTCTGCCACCTTCTCAGCAGTTCAACACGCTTGATGCAATGTCTCTGAAGTTAGCAATGACTGAACACACAGATTTATTTTTTCTTTTAAGTTGGAATTAGATGGTAATAGTGTGTTTGATTTAAGTATATTAAGGGATTTCATTCGCAGCAAGTATGGGATGCCCAAATTGTCAGTTGCCAATAAAATCAAGCCCAATGGAATGACATTAGCAATGGATTTTTATAGTAATGTCAAATGAAGAGCTCACATTCCATTATGGCTCATCGGCTTGTTGTATTCACATGGCAACAATTACATGAAAAATTACTAGGTGCTTTGTGAGTCTTCTATTGAAACAAGTATTAGAGCATATACATCATGAAATGAAAATTCCCTTACCACTTTGCCCATTAAACAGCCTGCTGATGTCAATTAACCAAATATACTAAGGAAAAAAAATTTTTGTTTCTTTCTTTTGTACTTGATTTGAATGGAAGTTAAAAAAAAAAAAAAAAAAAAAATCAGGACCGAAGGCATTTAAACAAAGAAACAAAAACATCTGCTTGATTTTGCAGATGCCTATTCCTTGCTTGTTTTGCAGATGCCTATTTTTTTTTTATTAATTATGTCCGAATACAAGCGAGAATCCCATTTAAAGCCTAAGAATTGCTACCGTCAGTAATATCAAAATTCGGCAAACTTGATTTTTTTCTAAACTAGGTTTTAGGCTAACTAATTTGAACTGAAAAGCTGTCAAATAAAGGAGAGTCCACATTCTGGGAACCAACTATTGCAAATAAGCCAAATATAAAATCCAACATCAGATAAGAATTTTGATAAAATATGTTCACCACTTTGTCACAGTTTTGTAACTCATACGGTAATAAATTACAAACTGGCATATCTATGATGTGGAGAAAGACATGAATGGGGTCACTATACATATATTTATAATTCATTTGTAAAACTCAATATAATGTACATTACAATCTACACCAGAGAAAGATTCTAAAACAGAAACATACATGAATGGATATGTCACTACCTAAATTTTCTGTCTCATGCCTTAGAGAATTCTATATATTTCCTTCAAACAGATTAAGTAACACTTTTCCTGCAACTTTAGAAGCTACAGTTTACATGGGAAAAGAGTTTTACTCTGGGGAAGCCTCCACTTCCAAAGAATAGACTAATTTGGTGAAACAATCTGATCTTTCTCCTGCTGTTATTATTAAATTTAAAATACATTACAACTATTTCTCATTAAAAACTTGTTCCAGCTGATTTTAATGCTGTCATACAGATTTGATTTGATTCACATATACAGTTTATCACTTAAATACTAAATAACTCATAAACCAATTTTATTCATTGTCTAAGAGCATACTTCTTTTACTGATATAATACTGTTATAAAA
Organism: Dolomedes plantarius; assembly: GCA_907164885.2. NCBI lineage: Eukaryota > Metazoa > Arthropoda > Arachnida > Araneae > Dolomedidae > Dolomedes > Dolomedes plantarius. The sequence continues at coordinate 133,358,001 of OU015493.1, read as the reverse complement.
GTTCAGTTAAATAGAAAGTTTGAGTAAATAAAATGGCTTAAATTAACTCATATAAGCTTTACAGTTTACTAATAAACTGGAATAACATTTTTGGATTTAACTAATTACTAACTTCTAGCACAGTACAAATACAGATTTATTCATCATTATATACAAGTCCATTTAAAAAAACTACACAACTAAGCAAAATTACTGAATGACTTATTTTAAATATAATCAGATGACTGTACAATTAGATCTTCAGGAATTTTTTGACATTAAAATTTGAGCATTAATGCAATCTCTGTCACTTTGAGTATGAGTAACCAAATAAGACCACACCGAATGCAATTTTATGTCCCAATTCAAAGAATAAATTAATAGCTCTTTCATGTCATGCATCTAAAACAAAACATGTCGTTATGTCTTATGTAAGTGCAAAGTCAGTATAACTAACCATTTACTAACACTTATTCATTAATAAATAGGCTTTTACACTAGAAAGCCATTTTAAATATATACAGACCAAGTCTAGTATTATAACATGCTGTTTAACTTTTTCTTTTGAGAAAATATCATATACTTTAGAGTTCTACTCTGTAGCCCTTAATGAGTGGCAAGCCAGTGGGGACTCGACGCTGATAATTTACATAGTCTTCTCCAAAGAAATTTAACAAAGTTATTTCTTCCTCGACAACTCGTTGGCGAAAAAACCTCCAAGAAGCAACAGCATATGTCAAAGTGCAGAGAGGATTACATAATACAATTTGAGTGCCAACAGACCACCAAAACCAACCAACATATGATGGATGTCGACACCATGCATAAACTCCATGGGATACTAATACATGTCCCTCTTCACGGTGACTTTGAATGATGTGATTGAAATTTGTTCCAGCAGTAAACATAGCACCTTTTCTTACGAGCTCTCCAACAACACACATGATTAAGCCAATCCCACTTATCCATCTAATTTCTTTTATACTTGGGAAAAAATACCATTCCACTGCAAATTCCATCCAACTACTAAATGCCGCTATTCCATACTCTTTACTGTGATTTAATAAGAAGCAATCTAAGCTCAACGACTTCGGATTAATGATCGCTGTGGTGAGGTACTCAGAGAAGTGGAAAAAACTCAGAAGAGACATGTAGCATCCAAATACACGCCATGAAGATGATGCAAGCGCTGTAATTAAAAGTCCAAGACCGAAGAGAAAACCCAAAACTCCTGAACGCCATGCAACTTTGTACGAGTAGCCTCTTCTCTTGTAGACTAAATATAGGTGAGCTTGGATTCCCACAGAGTAAACAACTGACATAATAATCCAGTAATCTTCGACAACATATTTAAGAGTCTTATTTATGTATCCGAGACAGGGAACAAGAAGTACGGTTAAATTTAAACAGAAACAATATAAACTTATTCTGCCATTCGTGCTGATGGCCATGTTGATTTGAATGACAAAATTTCGTTTCACAGCTTCATAATGTTTATGGTTAACTGCTTGAAACCAGGGAATATCGTTTTTCTTTCATTTCTTCGTTAAAAAAGGAAATTAGGATATCCGAAAATAAATAATTCTAAAAATAGATTATTCTAAACCTGATTCATAATTTTCAGGAAAAAAGACTTTTTCTGAGTGAAAGGGTACGAAATCTGGGTACTTAGTTTGACCAGTGGTACTTGTCTACAAAGTGCAATTCGCCGAGTAAAAAGTGATAAAATAACACAACACCGATTTTGCAATATATTAAATATAATTTATGTTCTTCAACCTTTCCCCAACCATAGTTGATGTAGTTGAGTGTCTTTTAGATGTCATTTAAAAGGTGGTAATTCAACATCACATTTGCTTTGTCGCTCTCGATCATTAGTGAGCACGAGGAGCCTACAGATCCTGAACAATCAATCATACTTTTAGAGATGATTGGATTCCTCTCATGACGTTAGTTACCACTTATCAGTGAACTTCAACGCCACCATTTAAATTGAGCAACGTGGATTGGGACTGCAACCCGCTGGCATTGAATTGTTTGCAGTTTATATTTGGCATATTAATATTGCAATGATGATAATTGAATGCATCTTGTAAATCTTAACATAACTGTGGAACTGCACTCTGATAAAACACCGACTGAATAGGTTGATGTTCATTCCTGAGACAATCGGCACATATAATATAGCACTCCTTCATAGTACAGTACTGCATCCAAGCTACGCACGCATCAGTAGGACCATTCTTTAGCAGCATAACGCTCAACGTTCACTACACACATCTCCCACACAGTCATTCTAATTCGAAATTCGTGCAGGCCCCGGTCCTCTACCGACTTGATGCTTCGTTAATCAATCACACCCGAAACACGATAGGTGCAATTTAATAGTCATTCCGTTATTTGCAACTAATACCAGAACTAACAACAGATGTGCCAATATCCAACAGCTCCTCCCCTTGGGAGAGCAATCGGAGAATTATGGTTCTGTACGACACAGATTTAAATAGCCACACAGAACGTAACATTAAAACGTTATATACGGTATAATTTTCTCCTCTCAACCAAAATATATCTGCATTGCTCTGAAAGTGAGCGACAAAATAATTTTTTTTTATTTATTCATATTTTAATCGGGAATGGCGTCTGAGTATTCTTTGAACTTAAAACGCAAAAAGTAAATCGTGCATTGAGTTACTAGAACCTATCTGCCAATATTGGGAAAATTCTTTCAATATATCTATTTTCATTACCGTGTTTTTATTAACTTGCTTTCTTGTTTGTTTGTCACTTACAAATCTTGCAATCGATTTTTAACTAACTTCCCGACTAGCTAGACGTTTGAAACTTTTAGAATATCTCAGAACACGATGACAATGAATTTTTTAAATACTTTTAGCCCTCTTTAAGCAGAATTAAATTAATTTTCAGTTAATTATGTTTTGTAGACTGGTGCAGCCATCTATCTGCCAGGACGGGAACGAAAAGTTAAACGCCAATTAACTTCATTTTCTTTCAAGTTGATTTAATCAAAAAAATTTAAAAAAAGTATTTATTAATACATAGAATTGTTAAATTTTCTGTTGAATCATATAAACTTGACAACATGGTATATAAAAAGTTCTTTTTATCTTGTAATTATTCGATTCTGTATTTCGTCATTAGTTTCACCTCGCCCCGCATGACTCAACTTCAATACGTTCAAAACTTTTATAGCCTTAGGGATTGTTCACATTGGAGTCCGGTAGCGGAAGCGTAAAAGGAAAGATGGCGCTGAGACGGAAATAAACCAATCATAGGCGTTAAAAATTTCGTTACTAATCGTTTGGAGGTTTATCATTAGGTAAATATATTTGAATACTTTAACGCTTCCGCTACCGGACTCCTATGTGAACAGGCCCTTAATGTCAGGACTATAAATGCATCTATAAAGTTTACATTTGGATGATCAGAGATGGCTTTCCTTGAATCATGAATATATGTAGCAGAGAGAAAGATAGTGGATTGTTCATTGTAGACAGCATGTGTGTTTTAGACATTTTATTTCTTTTATATATGAGAAGAGGAAATACATACAACCATGATAACTTTCCATTACTTTTTCTTAGGGGTAGACTAACATTCCTAAAAAATAAATAAATAAAATAAAAAAAAGTAGTAAAAGAGAAAGCGGTGCAAATTTTTGTTAACGCTCCCCTCTCATAAAGGGTAAAATTGGGCAGTACAGTAGTGAGAAATCTTAACAATCTTTCACCTGAAAATTATTTACAAAAAAGTTAATTTCACACGATATATTTAAAAACTTTTAAGAACTTCAATATAAAATGTTTACAATTATCAATTCTGTCTTTGAAAACTATCGGTTACCAGTAATTTATAAACACACAGTTTATTTTTGTAAATCTGTGAATTCAAGTTACGAAAAGGCAACAAAACAACTAGAGATAAAAAACAATGCTTTTATTAGGTTGAATTAATATGAACTTATAACACAAATTGTTTGCTTAATCATACAATTTAATTGAAAGACAATTTTTATTTAAAGAGGAAATTACTTTGTAAGTTGAAATTCTGCTCACAGCTGCCAACTATTATGGAGTAATGAAAATATTCTAGAGAAGAATTGAACCACAAGAGAAAATTTTTAGAAGAAAACTTTTAAAACAGTCGATGTTAAATTACATAAAAATATATATTTATGAATAACAATAACCTGGCTGTTACAATCAATTTCAAAGATACACTGCATAAATACAGGTACAACAGGTAAAATATAAGTACTTCTCAACAAAAAAATAAAGTTATTTCTACTACTGGATAAAGACATTGTAAAATATAGTTAAAATTTGTTTTCAAACTAGATACAATATAATCAATAGGGATATATTGAAATTTACCACAATAACAAGTAGAAATATTAAATTTCTTACCTTTGTAACATACATTTTATTAGTCATATCTAAAAATATTTTCAGCACCTACCACATATGACCGGCAAATTATTTAGATTACTAAAGATATATTTCACAACTTTTTATAAAAATATATATTAAAATTCTCATTACATTGTAGCAATATATTTGGAACAAATAAGTTATTTTTTTCAAATTACAAACTTATTTTAGCATAAAAACCTATACTCAAAAAATATTAATTTAGCTGTATAAATTTGACAATAAAGTGTTTTCATTTACCGTCTTGTTATTGTACTCTTAAATATTGTATATATTTGTAACAATAATTATATTTTGTTTCAAATGGTAATTTTTACAAAATATGCACAAATCATTCTTAAGTAACCTACACATAAAGTTTATAAAAGCTTCTGAAATGGTATTGGCTTTTTTCTCCCTTTCATAACATTAAGGTCATAGATATCACAGTCATATGAAATACTTCACTATAAATAACATATAACCAATCATTATGTAAATATTCGGAAATTAGAGCGACCACGGCTTTTGCCTGTATGCCTTGTCAAACTACTGACCGGTCACTACATAGCAAAATTCAATCATTATGTAAAAACAAAATTTTATTTTGAAAAATGATTACTTGAAATAAAATTTTAAAAGAATTTCACAAGAACTAGAGCAAAAAGAAAATATGAGCATTGGCAAAGTATGGCAAAGTAATCATCTTACACCTACTGAATCGGCAAACTATGTGGGTATGAGAGCACATACTTATTCAGAGACTTATACATAAGATTGTTCTAAATTTGTACATATAAGGAAAAATTTCCCTTATAAGTTCTGCAAAGGAGAAACTTAATTACTAATTATAATTTGTAGCCTCTTGGCAAAGGCTGTTTTTGATTCCATAACAATTTGAAAGGAATACTATTAAAGTGCTCTTGTAGCAAATTTAGATAAATTTGCTTTATGATGAGTTTATATCAGTGAGTTATTATCTAATTTGTATATTATAAAAAATCTAATTTCAGATATCACAAATTGCAAACAATTGTATAGTTCCCTAAATGACATTATAATAAAAAGTACAGAAATTAAGTTATACATTTCATCAAAAATATTTTTGTTTTACTTTTGTCAAAAATTCATTCAATGGGGAAAAATATAAATGCAGTTTATACAAATTGCAGCATTACATCAGCAAGAAGATTGTAGTGAGAATCTTCTAACAGTGTTAGCAAAATGCATGAAAGCTTAAAATGATTATACAAAATGTAATCTTATAAAATGTATTGTAATTCCTCTCTTATCCAACAACAATATAGAGAAATACCTGGTACCTGGGAATAATGATACAATCTTCCAATGAAAAAAAGGAACCACAGACATTTATCTAACTTCACTAGAACTAAAGGGGGAATGTGCATATGTAAGTACATTGCATAGATTATATCTACTCAGGACAATTCAATGAAAGATAGACTAGAAATATAGAGGACTAGAATATTAGTATAACAGAGGGTACATAAACAATAATATAATATGTTGATTTTAAAATCTGAGAGTCAAAATTATTCAGAAAATATATATCAGCCAATGACATTATTATACATATATAATAGTTGTATAATTTTATATATGTAGTACTTTAATAAATAGGTATATCACTTTATACTATAATAGTAAACAGCTATACTATTCTCTTAAACATGTGAATGGTAAAAATTTAGAATTATGAAAATAAGACACAATGTTTCAGCCACAGTGCTCATTACAACATATCAGATAAGCAATATCACATATTTCATTTATAAAACAATTTCAGATCTCATTTTTAATGGGGATTTTTTATTAAACTGAATACACTTTTTATAAGAAAATATCAACATTATTGTTCTACAGTAAACACTGACAGCAGTCAAAAAGGATCACAGAAAATTTTTTCAGGAAAGCAAAGTGTACCCTCATTTTTCACACAAGATATTATAGCTTAATCATAAATGAATGCTTAAAAAAAAGACATTACATTTATCAGTAAAGTGTAGCATTATGAGAGAGTGGGAAACATCTACCTTTTGTAAGATTGTCCAATAAATGGCAGATGAGTTCAATGTTCACACTTCATAAATAAACATTAAACAGTAAAAACTTTTAAATGCAAATAACTACTTTAAATAATGAACATAAATAATATATATTTACTTCTTTTTATAAGAAAATATCAAAATTATTGTATTTTAGTAAACATTAATAGCAGTCAAAAAGGATTATAGAAAAATTTATCAGGAAAGTAAAGTGTACACTCATTTTTCACACAAGAGATTATAGCTTAATCATCAATGAACATTAATATATATATATATATATATATTACATTTAGCAGTAAAGGGTAGCATTATTAGAAAGTGGGAAACATCTACCTTTTGTAAGAATGTTCCATAAATAGCAGATGAGTAATGTTCACACTTTCTAAACATGCAGTAAATAGTAAAAACATTTTAATGTAAATAACTACTGTAATAATGAGAATAAATAATACATATTTACTTCTTTTTACAAGAAAACATCAATATTATTGTACTTCAGTAAATACTGATAGCAATTAAAAAGTATCACAGAAAAATTTACCAAGAAAACAAAGTGTACCCTCATTTTTCGCACGAGATTATAATTAATCATAAATGAACATTAAAAAAATATATCATTATGTTTAGCAGTAAAGGGTAGCATTATGAGAGTTACTACAGTAGCATAATTTATGTCTCAATGTAATTTTTCTAAATAATATATTGTTTCACAAGTTGGAATTACATACAGGATGTAAACTCCAAATAAATAAAAAAAAAAAAAAAAGAAAGAACTTTCCTTCAATTACAATGTTGTTGCAAAAGAGTTCTTTTCTATTAAGGATTTTAATTTCATATTGTTAATTTATAGTGTACCACATGAAACTAACTTTTTATTAATTATTGATAGAATAAGTGGTATTTATCTACTAGATATTGTTGTGAGGAACTACAATATTAAATATTTCAAGTTTCTTTTTTCGATGAAATTTTGCAAGGTAAAATTATCAATTCATAATTAATTTATAATTTACCTCAGATTACAATAAATTTGAGCTAAGGATGGCATTTATTGTGTTTACTAATGCATATCAGTTATGAAGTGATTTTTCATGTTGATTTCAATTTTATGCAAGATATTATACATGGCACAATAATTTTTTAAAGTCTTTTTCTTTATTATTAGTTATCTGTTATACCTTTAAATTATATTTAAATATTTCCCTTTTACATACAGATATCTTCTGTTAAGTGTAGGGTAGGTGGGTAGATTCGAAGTGATAATGTCACCATTAGCAGCGCAAAGGCTAAACAGATATTGGTTCCCAGAGGAAAAAAATAATGAAGGTTTCAATATAAATTTTACAGTTAGATTATGCAAGAAGATTAAAAATTTTTTTATTTACATGATGAAAGAATGAGATTTAAGCAAATGTAAAGCAGTATAGTAATAATCATAACTAGGGCTTCCACCAAGAAAATTACAATAAACCCAGACTTCATCTTAAAAAAAAAACCCAAACTGAGATAAAAAACAAACAAACAAACAAACAAAAAAAAAACCACTGCTAAAAAAAAAAAAAAAAAATCAAATTAAAAATGATAAAAAAATACGAAGATAACATACACCACATTTTCTAAGATTACTTGCAGGTAAATTAAAATTATATTATTAAATTATCAAATTTAATCCATTTCATCATTCACCTTCAAATTAATTTTCTGAATATCTTTTTTTTTTTTTGAAGAGTACTTCATATTATCTATAACTATAACATACACCTTCTATTACGCATTTTAACAGCTCTGTTTTAGATATCTAGGTACGAAAATTCTGATGATATCTATATATTGTCTATTTTACCATCATACACTCTTTTAAGGTTTCAGTTTAAGAGAATTTGTGGGGTTCTTTTTCCTTCTATTAACTTGTGAAAAAACTTATGCATGGGAGGGGGGGGGGAGAAGAGACAAATTGAATTCAGTTAGGGCCCTCCTCAGTGCATTGACTGCCGGACGGTCCTTAAAATATGAATTAAGATTTTTAAAAAATTGAATAACAACAGAATTGATTTTTCGAATTTTTGCTATGGATCATATCATTATTAAAACCATGTTAAGGCTAAAGACATAATTGGAATCTTTATTTTCACAGTTTGAAAAAGTGGGAAAAAAACCAATTTTCTTAAAAGTTTTCTACAATTTTCCTATTTTAACTTTATTTCTATTAACATTTTAATTTGTTTTACGTTAAGTTGGGGGGGGGGGGGGCACGTTCCCCTCATGCCCCATTTATTATTCAATCAACATTCATCTTGAGATTATATTTAAATAATTCCACTGTAAATGGGATGGGGGTGATAAACTACCATAATCACAAGAAATGATATTTTAATATGAAATGCATATTTATATAACTGGGCAATATAAATGTTCTCAACATGCATTAACCAAAAATATTACAACTGATTTTAAATATCCCACTCAATAAATACAAAATTTTAATCTATGATTAAAAGATTCATCAGGCAAAGGAAAATGAATTTGAAAATTAAAAATAGTTGCATATTTTAAACAAAATCTCTTATAGAAAAATAAAAAAGTTAAATGGTAGTATCCACAATTATACATTCCCAGAAAACTTTTAAGTTATGAATGCAATGCGTTATTTGACATTTCTGAATCCAAACAGTTCTAAGTTTTACCTAATTAAAATAAAAATTATTTACAAGTAAAAGAATTAGTGATGGAACATAATGTAAAAGATGTCCAACTCAAAGACATATTTAAGTCATTTGACTTTGAACAATGTAACGAATTAAAATCCAAACCAACAGGAAATATAAAATTGTTGGCTGAATAACTACTACAAGCCACAGCATGATTGTTGAGTTTCACATTTAACGATTATATACTATATATTTATGAAAAACAAGAAAATGATACATAAGAATATTAAAAGCATGGCATATATAAAACAAGAAAAAAAATGATTGTCTTATAAAATCTTACTGGTGTATTTTGTAGAGAAACATAAAATAATTGAGATTTTAAAAATACATTCACAGATCTAGTACTAAGCAACATTAAAACATACCTCTCAGCAATGGATATATGCAAAATAAATACAACTGAATGCAATTCAATTGTTAGCACTGCATTTTCCACAGCAAATGCAATCAAAAGGAACTGCACACTGCATTTTCCAGAGCAAATGCAATCAAAAGGAACTGCAAACTTCATATCCAAGAGTTTAATAATAGCCATGTGTTAAAATAAAATTTTCTTGATAGGCTGAAACAGCTTCTTAACAAAGAAAAGCTCAAAAGTATGACTTAAAGTTTTCAACATAAAGCTCACATATCATTATAACAAGCACATTAAAAACACTGAGATTCAAACAAAGCACCTTTTAAAGGTTAAAAGATACAATAAACTATGGAAAAGAAACAGTTGCAACTCATAGACATCAAAAGGTATTAATATACTTTAAAAAGGTATATATAAACAAAAGTAAATCAACACATAACTATATTAACATTGCACGTTCTAAGTACAAACATGTAACAAAGGAATTCTAAAACAAAACACTAGGGTTAATATTTTAGAGATTACAATGTATAATAGTAAATACACAGGGTATAACAGCTTACAAACACAAAAACATAAAACAAGATATATACTGTGCTGAATGGCATTAAATACTTGTCATAAATATTGTACTGTTTTTGAGCAAAATTTAAAAAGGAATGTCAGTGAGAATTCTGTTAAGTTCAAACTGAAAGCAATTTTTTTGGTAATACTGCAAACTTTTAATGAAATATTGTGCATGTATCTGGAAGAATCAGACTGTAAAGGTCATGATCGCCTATGGTTAAACAGTATAAAAATGATATAAATACCATGAGCACAGTAGTAAATATATATATCACCACCACTACAGAATCCATACTAAATAGTCAATTCACATCGCAACAAAATGTGAATAAGCTATACTAATGATAAATTTGTCAGGATGGAAGTTTAAGACATTAATTAAATCTCAGAATGTGTTAGTAAAATTTAACAAGTGACTTACATTAAATACATCTCTTTCTTAATATAGTCTCCTTTCCCTGGAGAGTAAAACAACAGACAACAAGATTCTCATCCTTTTAAAGGACAGTATTAAGTGATCAGGATCACAGCAAAATTATAAAAATCTTAATCAGATAGAATTAATATAACCTTTTTTTAGAAAAAAAACTTAAATCACTAGTAATATGTTAAAAATGAATCTAAAATATTCTTCCATGTTCTTGAAAAATGGAATATTCTGTTTTATACCAAGTAGTTTTTCTCTGAGAAAGGTCTCCCCTTCTTCTACAGGAAAACTATGAATATTCCTATTTTTCTCAGACTTTACCAACTCCACTTTGCTAATTTCTTCAACTTTCCTAATGATTTGTGTGTATATATATATACACACAGTAGAATCTCAATTGATCGCTTTCCGAATCATTGTTTTCCCATATATGTCATTTATTTCACCCAGTCCCGATGATCAAATTGCTTTGCTATATTCCCGGATCTATCGTTTTCCCGCATTTATCGTTCAGTTCAATCGGTCTCTTGAAAAACGATAGATCGAGATTCCACTGTATATGCATATAAATTTCATATTATGTAACAAGAAACCCAAATAAAATTTATAAATTTCTTGCACTACAAACAAAATCTTAATCAGGTCAAAATAGTAAATGAAACTAATTTCTGAATTTACACATTCATTTAACAAGGATATAATAAATACATATAATTTTGAGAAACAAAAATAATGCCTAAAACAGACTTCCATTCTCATTACTCAGTAATAAATAACAAATGGAAAAAAAATTACTTTCTATTCAAAGATGATCAACTAATAACTACCAAATTCATCATTACCAGCAGTTATAAATCTTATTCTGGATTCTGCATCAAAAGTACAATGAACTTTTTTATAAGAGTATAAAACATGTAAGTACAAAAAAATCTGACCTCTGTAAGCTTAACCACAAAAATGAAACAATTAGTATCAACATATTATTGTCCAGAGACATTATGTCCAGAGACAAACTGGCATAAGAGATTCTTTAGTACCCGGCGCAGGAGACAAATTTTCATCACACAAAAAGAAGAAGGGCATCAATACCAAATATCCCTGAATACCAGAGAGTAACTGTGTAGCAGATTCAGGATCTGTAACTGCCATGGTTGGTTTTGAAAGATATTCTTTTAGTCCAGCAAAACTTTTAACCTCATCAGTAGGAATACAGCGGAAAACCTAAGGCAAGGAAATGTTGAATGTTAAAATGAATACAGAAATAATGTGTTTGGTTTCACAGTCATTTAGAAATCATGATAAAAAAAAATAAAAAATCCCCCCCCCCCTCACAAAAAATTTTTTATACAGGGGGTTTATTTAAAACAAATGTATTTGTTTTCTTGACTTTCTGCTGACTTTGAAATTGCAAATTAACAGTTTTTGTTTTTTATAAATTATGGGTATAATATAAATTTAAATGCAGGCAACTGAACTCACAACATTGTATAAGTCTAGGCTTTGTAAATTAAAAAATTTTTTTTGGAAATGCCAAAGAAATTTTTTTAAATTAAATTACATTGTTTGCTATCCCTCTGAAAAATTAAATTCAAATTTCTGCATCTATTACTATGCATAATTTCAACAGGATGTCCTTCATTCCTTTGCAATGGATCATTTAATGAATCTACCTCAAATGCAAGTCTATTAATATACCGAGGAACAAGTTTATATCATTGTACAGGGTGGTCCAAAATTATTGAGCGGATTTCATGCTTGATAAAAAAAGAACAAAATGAGGTACGTACATGTTTATTGTTTTCTTGGAAAGATAATTTGAAACAGTTTTACACAACAAAATTTTAAACCTTAAATAACTTCCATATAAGCCAGTAGATGGCACGACAACATGCGTCTGTCTGCAAATGGCTAACATAAAGGGAAAAGCAATGTGCGTTTTGTGGTTCTGTGAATGCAAATCCATTATAGCCGTTCAGAGAAGTTTTAGTTTAGAATACCCAAATCGTTGCCCTCCAAGTAAGGATTGTATTAAATATTGGTACCAACAATTTAACGATACAGGAAATGCAGAACTGGAAGGACTCAGGAAATGTGTTCTGTTTATGGCCAACCAGCACCTTTCCTATGTTCCACATTTCCCGTGTCCTTAAATTGTTGGTACAAATGTTTAATACAGTCCTTACTTGGAAGATGATGATTTCAGTATTCAAAATGAAAACATCTCGGAACAGTTGCAACAGATTTGCTTTCATGGAACCACAAAACGCACATTGCTTTTTCCTGTATGGTAGCCATTTGCAGACTGATGCAATTAGTAAATTTTTCTTGTGATATGTTGTTGCACCATCTACTGGCTTATGTGGAAGTTATTTAAGGTTTAACATTTTGCTGTGTAAAACTGTTTTAAATTATCTTTTAAAGAAAACAATAAACATGTACAAACCTCATTTTTTTTTTTTTTTTTCAAACATGAAATGCACTTAATAATTTTGGACCACCCTGTATACATCCTTTAATTTTGACTTTAATTCATTAGTTTCTCTATATTTCAGCATGAGTCTAGTTTATTCCTATTTACTTTAATAACATTAAATAATGAAAACAAACAAAATTATGACCATACACATCAGAATACAGCACATGCACACTTGCACCATCTGCCTCACAAAAAATGGTGCCATCAATCCTGCACACAAATTACAAGTATAGAAATGGGTATATATGCACAAAATACCAGACACTAAACACATTCATACACTTTGAGGGGTGATTATGAAATGAATGTGTTCTACAATAAACCAAATTTGAATTTTCTACATTGTATACATGAATTTTGTATTTTTTTGGATAAATTAAAATTCATAAAAAAAATTGCATATTATCTATATATATATAAAACAGTTCCGTAACTCACTGACTGACATATAATGCACAGACCAAACCGCTGGACCTAAAGGGTTGAAATTTTGCATGGCGATTCTTCTTATGGTGTAAGGGTGCACTAAGAAAGATTTTTGAAAAATTCTTACTTTTTAAATTAAAATTTTAAGCTGTTTTTGTAACATTCTTTAAAGTTTGCATTTAAAATATTAATCTGGGGTTTGTAAAATTTATATCACAAGAAAGATCACAAATATTCCTTTAAAATGAAATCTTTTTCGAATCTTTGCCTCAATTTTCTGATTTTTGGTGAATTTTTAAAGATTAATTTTTAGAATTTAATTTATTAAATGCTGATCACATGGTTTCTTTCCTTTTTGTGATACTTTAAATTAATTTTGCATCACATGCATAATAACAAAATAAATTGATAAAAAAATTTTTTTTCTTTCTAATGCGGCAGATGATTGCACATTATCAAAAACAGTAAAAGAAATGTTCCTCAAACTGTATTAACTGTACTATATTCTTTAATATGTTCTATTAGATTTAATTTCAGTATTTTCTTTTACATTTTGTCAAAAAAAATCATAATGCATATTTTTATAAATATATACATATATATATATAAATATATATATATTTGCATTAATTGCGTACACTGACCATTGTATTTAATTTGAATGTACTCCGTAGTGAAGCACGGGTATTCAGCTAGTGAATATATAAAATAAAAAAATATGAAGTTTGAATTAGTAGAGAGATTCCTTAACATAAGTACTCTTTATAATAAATACAAAGAGAGCAATCTACTGTAATCAGTAATGTAATTTAACTCTACAAATAAATTTAAATAGGAAAGAGGGAAAGAGGAAAATAATACAAGACAGGAGTAATTTTTGTAAAGTAACAATAATTATCAAAAGAATTTCCCTTCACTTTTTAATCACAAAAAGAAATAATTTATTTTTTCATGCATACAATGAAAAGATGGGGAATAAAGGAAGGACAATTTATAATTCTAACTTTATGTGCACACACACATACACATACTACATTTCTAAAGCATTGATTAGTGACTGGGAATGAAAAGATGAGATGAGATTGGCTAAAAAAACAAAAAAAAACAATTTGGAGTACATTTCTTGCTTCTGAAAGATACAAAAAATTTAATTTTGTGAACCAGCTACCAATGGATGACAGTCATGTGGACCTATTTTACTATTGCAACATGCCCATTTTACAGAATTGGGTACTGTGCCAATTTAGAATATTAAAAGAAATATTACTATAGAAGCCTTCTTTTAATTTTTTTTAATCTAAGTCTGCAAAAAAAAAAAAAAACATCTGTCAGCGAAAAAACAAACAACAAAAAAAAAAAAACACACATTTAGTATAACAAATAATTTATACACTGATTAGCTAATTTCATTAATATTTTTTCATGATAGTAAATAAACTTGTAGTAAGAACATGCATTTCAAATTTATTATTTGACTTCATTATACTTAGAGAATGTTAAATTAAAAAAAAAATCTGTTTACCCTCTCATAAATGGAAGTGTTCAGAGCAGCAGTTTTAATCCATACTTCTTTATAAAAAGAATCAATGACTGGATCTCTAATATCTACCGTACTTTTCTCTTCTATTCCTAAATGTTCCCTATATAAGGATATAATTATAGTTAGAAACACATTTTTAAAATGTGCAGAAGTTATCTAACTATTGATATAAAAGGTACAACAATGATCTAGAAGAGATCAGAAAAGTGCCTTATAACATACATAATAGCAGAAATAAAATGAAATACTGGAATTTACTTACCTTAATGATTTTTACCATTAAACACGCAAATAAATAAATAAATTTAGGAATGTTTTACATTTTGATGCTGCTAAGGTTATAATGCAATATCTTAGCAAAATAAGGACTTTCTAAAGGTTATGAAACCATTTGATGTTTAATATTAAAAGCTTGAAAACAGATATGTCTTACTGAAATTTGAAATGACTATTTATGTGTTCTAAAACAATGTGATTGTGATTTTAGTGTTAAGTACAAGAAAAATTTGTCACTACACACAATCATAATAATAAAAACAACAAAATTTTTAACTATAAATGCAGACAACAAATGTGCAAGCATTAAAAAAAAACTTTATTAAGGACCAATTTTGCAAAAATTTGTAACATCATAACAACAAAGCCCTAAAATTATTTTTCAAAGGGTATGGGATGAAACATATGGAGATGGGGATATCTATCTGTCACTTCAGTAAGTTGATATACTGACAGCAGTATTTTATAGATTTGTGATTTCAGTTCCTTTATAGTTCAAGGAAAATATAAGCCTTCTCTGGAACATTTTAGACAAAACTCAAATTTGTTCATGGATAATTAAAAAAGAGGGGGGGGGGGGCATACTTTACTTTAGTTAGGAAATATAAATGAGAGAGTCTACCAAGAAGAAATACTACCCTTAGGGTAAGTTCTGTAAAGCACCACTTCACTAGTCTAAAGGGTTGTTAACCAAAGAAGACTTCCAGGAGAAAGTTTAGTAAAAATCCTACTACCAAGCAAACTTCAACCACTAGAAAATTTGAGTAATAATTTAAATATAAAAGAAAAAACTTACATGGAAAAATACACAATGCATGGTGAAAAATGTGAAATTAAAAGTTTTTCACAGTTTGTTTCCTTAAATTATTTACAAATACAGAAAAAAAATAATTAGACCCAAACTTTATAACAACAACTTCTGTAAAAATAAAAAATAGAATTGTGAATAAAATATAGAACTGAAATATTCCCATTTTCCCAACAAAATATTATAAATGTATTTATATTTTACTAGCTTTATATACCCGGCGTTGCACGGGTGAACCCTTAATAAAGCTTACTTGTATGATATGTATATTTGTATTTTATGGCAATCTATACCCCTCTCCACTGGTCATCATCCCATCAGCATATTATAATAACCCACCCCCCATGCTAATGTCAGCACTAAAATGTTTCTTTCAATTTCGATAACCCACTGGATCCCGGCCCTTCGAGGAGTTTGAGGGCTTCCCCGTAAACCCTTGTGAAAATCGCCGGTTTCATAAACAAAGAATTACCTGACGTTGCCCAGGATAATAAAAATGAATGGAGTTAACCTGAGCTCTATTACTCTTCCGGAACGTATCTAGGCCGTAAAGCGAGGTATGGGTGTATTATTTAACCCGGTTTTTTACATATAAAGGAATATGTGAAAAACACGTTTTGCCCCCCTTCACCCTTGGGGGGCGAATTTTGAAAAATCCTGAAACTGATTTTTAGGTATTCGGCTTCCTTTTATTTTAAGGTAAGAATCTTATGGATATCCGTTTTATGTGAAAAACACGTAAAATCACATTTAGCCCCCCCTCTCCCCCTTGGGGCCGAATTTTGAAAAAAAATCCTTTAACTGATTTTAGGTAATCAAGTTCCTTACATTTTAAAGCAAGAATCTTAAGGATATCTGTTTTTTTTTCTTTCAGATATGAGGGAATATGGGAAAAATACGTTTTGCCCCCTCCTCCCCTTTTGGGCCAAATTTTGAAAAATCCTGAAATTGGTTTTTAGGTATTCATGTTCCTTACATTTTAAAGCAAGAATCTTTAACATATCAATTTCCTTCTTTGAGATATGAAGGAAAACACGTTTTGCCCCACCTCCCCCCTTGGGGGGGCCGAATTTTGAAAAATCCTGGAACTGATTTTTAGGTATTCGGCTTCCTTTTATTTTAACCCTTTCAGTCCCAAAAGTTTATTACCCATTCTAAAAATATGAAATTCCTGAAATGTACTTATTTTATGTCCAATATAAAGGAACAGAGAGAAAAAATTGTTTTTAAAATTTATTAATAAAAATTTTAAATGATTCCAAATGGCATCATTGGGAATTAAGGGCATGAGTTAAAAATAGAGTTGATGCCATTTGGAATCATTGGGAGTTGATGCTAGGTGGAAAAAAGTAACTATTTTAATATATTTTAATCGATACATGTATCTGAAGCAAATAATATATTTTAATGAATAAATAATGTATTTTAATTTTTTTTAATAATGTATTTTAATAATATATTTTAATTTATTTTACATGAAATTTTTTAAAACAATTATTAATTTTCTTAAGACAAAGTGATACATTGCATTTTTCACACATTATCCTGGTGTATGATTTGATACACAATTTACATCTTATTCCTTCTATATGAAGAGGCTGATGGCCTAAATTGTCAAATCTGACATCAAATGGGATTTGTTATTTTTGATTTCTTGACTACTGTTGGAGAACTTTCAGAGTTTTTTGGTCTCCCTCTAGAGCGCTGACATTTATTAGCCATCAATAGTGCTTTTGAGACAGATGATTTAAAGTCACACAAAGGCAAATACTTTGTCTTTGCTTCTGATATTTGCTGCAAATGTCTTCGATAAAGAAGCCATGCATTCAGAATACATATATCTAACAAATGGAAAATTATTCTTAGGTAATATCTTTTTGCACGTATGTCAACACGACAAAGTTCAACAAGCATATCCATAGGTTGTATGATGCATAGGCAATAACCAAGCATAGGTTGTATGATGCGAACCAATTGTCAACAAAAAGTTTATGATTTTTATTTCATGGTACTGTCTCTGCTAAGCGTATTACAACATCACCACTTATCCCAAGCTTTGTCTTCTTAGCTAATTTTGAAGCAAATCAGTAGAAAAACACTTATATTCAAATAATACAATTAAAGTATCAAATTTTGTACAACCATGTGCCATAACTGCTAGCAATCGCAAATAAACATTTAGAGGTGTTGAGTTTCACACCCCATTGATAACTCCCAATGATGCTATTTGGAATCACTAGTTTTTGGAAAAATAAACAACAAAAATTTCGGATAATTTGTTTTAAAAAATTGCCAAAATATGATTTTTACACATATTTAAAAACGATAAGAGACTAATTTAAACATTATTATTTTCTTAATTACATCTAAAATGAAATTGATTTTAACTTGTTTTTCGATTTCAGCTGACACTCAAACATCAAATATTTCTTCCTTTACTGGGATAGTGCTGCAATCTATTGGGCAAAGGAAAAAATATTTTTGAATAGCAAAATGTACAAATATTTTAATAAAATTTATTTGATATCACTAGCAGTTCTGGTGGCTGAGAAAAAAAATTGTAAATATCATGATTCCAATTGGCATCACTGGGAGTGAAAGGGTTAAGGTAAGAATCTTATGGATATCCGTTTCATGTGAAAAACACGTAAAATCATGTTTAGCCCCCCTCCCCCCCTTGGGGCCGAATTTTGAAAAAAATCCTTTAACTGATTTTAGGTAATCAAGTTCCTTACATTTTAAAGCAAGAATCTTTTGGATATCAATTTCCTTCTTTGAGATATGAGGGAATATGGGAAAATACATTTTGCCCCCTCCCCCCCATGGGGGCCGAATTTCGAAAAATCCTGAAATTGGTTTTTAGGTATTTATGTTACTTACATTTTAAAGCAAGAATCTTATGGATATCTGTTTTCTTCTTCGAGATATGAAGGAAAATGTGATAAAACACGTAAAAACACGTTTTTCCCCCCTCCCCCCCTTGGAGGCCTAATTTTGAAAAATCCTGAAATTGGTTTTTGATATTCATGTTACTTACATTTTAAAGCAAGAATGTTATGGATATCAATATCCTTCTTTGAGATATGAAGGAATATGTAAAAAACACGTTTTGCCCCCCTCCTCCCCTAGGGGGGCGAATTTTGAAAAATCGCTTCTTAAATGACGCCTTCAGCACAAAAGTAATAAGCTCCTAAAATTTGATATCTGTATCTCCAATAGTTTTTGCTGGGCGTTGATACGTGTATATATGTATATATAAGTCAGGACTTCTTCCTTTATAGATATAGATGATTAAACAAATTTATTAACATTGCTTACATACAGATTCAGACATTTAAAACAATTTTATAATTATATAGTTTTTTTCAACAAATATCCTACATAGAAGAATTTTGGCAGTTAGGTGAAGAAATATAAAACATAGGGTTGGCAACTTTTTTTTAAAACAAAACATACATTTTGCATTTTCTCATCTTGTTTGGTGATGATACGTCAAACTGAGCATACGAAAAAGGAAGCCTGATACTGTTTTACAACAAAAATTTTAAACAAGCACAAATATTTTATAGAAACAATGTTCTTAAACTTATGAAAATTTTACACATTTACAAAACTTTTCTCACACAAAATAAGTAACAGGACATTTTGGAGTTAATTTGAGATCACCATGACCATTAGATTTGGTGACCATTAGATTTAGCACCTTGAAATAAATTAACTGCTTGTTTTCTATACATTTAAAATTATTTGTCTAAAACAGCAGTGGGCAAATAGCAGCCTGCAGGCCACATGTGGCCTGCTACAGAATTTTTTGCGGCCTGCCAAGACACCAAGAACAATCCGGTAAGCCAGAAAAACTGCCAAAGACAGCCAAAAACTCCAAGACAGACAGAAAAACTGCCAATACTTTATTTTATTTATATTTATTTATTTTTATGGTACAATTTCTACCATTTCTGAAATGCAAAGTTAACTGATAAATGCAATAATTTTAAAGAGGTGCGGCCCTCCACTAACCTCCGCTTACACAAAGTGAGCCCTGGGCCAAAACAATTGCCCTCCCCTGGTCTTAAATATAAACCTAAAGAAGTTTCTATGGATTAGTTAGTGACCCACATGTAGCAGTGGCCAACCCTAAAGGTCAATAACAAACACAGCTGAAAAATTTATATTACCTGAAAAGGGTTCTTCTCAGACTACACGCAAAACGACCAGCTTCGTACGGTTTGCCATTCATAACAGTTTTCTCAAAATCAACATCTTCAACAAGCATACAAATTTCACTATCTCTATTACCCATCAAGCTTCTGTCGTTAACATTTGCAGATCCAATTATAACAGTTCTATCATCAGCTATAAGTAGCTTGCTATGAACATATACAAGTTCTGTGATCTAGAACAAAAAATATTGAATTAGAAAGATGCATAAGCATATTGCATTTAACAAAGGTCGAATGAGTAAAAGAACACACGGATACTTACAAGCTTTTCACTTAATTTTCCATGTTTTCTTAGGCCATAAAAAGTAATATATGCATTAGGATCCCCAACTAAAAGTAAAAAGAAAAAATAATTAAGACTCCCTAAATCATACATACAATCTGTAGAAGTGAAAATGTTATAATTCCCCACGGTGTGTGGCCAATAACGAATGTATTATAAAGGATGCAGAGGCAGGGGTAAATACAGGATTGTAAACCAATAAAAAATAGAAGAATAGCTGTTGGTGTGGCCAGTGATAGCGATCTGAAGTCTAAATTTTACAAGATGGATGGTCGTTATTTTATGGCCCACAGTAAAAACGTCAGATGAGAAGGGTCAAAGTTGTTTTGCAAAATAAAATTATGTTGGGGGAGGTACTTCATAGACTATGGACAGAGGCGACAGAGGCGGTGTAATAAAGAACCAATTGGGGCAGGAACCACTGAAAGAAAAACAGCCCATTGCCCAATGAAAGTGAGGGGCGGGCCAGAATGGCCCCCCTGTAAACGGACAACAGCTCTGCTAAGGACGGAAGGTTTTGGAAAAGAAGGTGACGGCTCTTGGATTTGGTTCCACAGAGTTAGATGTTAGAGACTCTAGTCTGCCCCAGAGCCTTGGAGAAGTGCGAATATCCCGCCAAGGTGTTCCTATACTGGAGATGATTCTGGGTCCCGGTCGCCGATGCTACCATCATCGCTGCATACATCAGCTATAGTAAGTGCCTCCCCAATAGACTCTAAAAATCATCTTTGATATTATAGTTTGCCTCTGCTTCTGGGTTCTCAGTGTTAAAATTGTTATATTAATAGCTATGACAAGTTAATTGAAATTTATGTTATCAAATAAATGTATGTTTAAGGTCAATGCCTTGTCTTCCTTGCTTGTTCCAACCCATGCATGCATCCATTGTTTCAAGGTAAATAATACCCTACGCAATCAATAAAGATGAAAGGACAAACAAAAAAAAAATTTTTAATTTCACTGACCATCTAAAAATAAATTTTCTTCAGACATGGTCTCAGATTTTAATGAATGAAGAAATTAAAATAAATTTGACTGAACTCTCACACTTAAAAGTATGATACATATGCAAAATGCATGCAGTTCAATAATGTTGTAATATTATAACATTCAAACTTGGTATCATCAATTTTAAAAGAAAAAAATTCTATTTCATCAAAAAATTGTTAGTGCATGCTTAAATTAAAAGTAATAAAAAATTAATTTTCACCTTCTTTTTGTAGTCTTTGATACAAAGACCCAGATCCTCTGCATATAGAAGCATAATTCCAGTGAGTAATTGCTTGTATGGCAGTACCAGTACCATGTCCGATTTCTCCTTCAAATGCTGGCAGAAGTGGCATAACAACATACACACGAAAAGTCTCTCCATCTCTAAAAGATAAATACTACTTTATTTTCTCTGCAGTAGACACTAAATAGTGAAATATACTCATATTTGGAAACACTCAGAACTGAAACAGTAGGGAAAGTACTTCAGAGCCTTATTTTGACCTTATGTTTGTTATGATGATGTTTATTAAAGTGTTTTTTGTAATGAAGATAATATTAATGTAACTTAAAACTAAGACAAGGTTAGTTATAATTTAGATCTTAATAAATTTAACAATATGTGAGAACAATATAAATAAAAATTGCAGTAATGAAATGAATGACAAGTGTATAATAAAAGTGAACCCAGACATGCAGGAAAAATTCTCATCGCTGAGCAATATAAAATTTTCTCATTCTTTTAATCTTGTGAAACCAAGCATAATAAATAATGAAACTTCAAGTTCATGGACTTCTATACTTCAAACAATTATAATCTGTGCACAACTAACTTTATAAACCTTGAAATTGCAATTTCTTTTCAATAAGTACTGATAATTAAAAAAATTAATGAACATTAAATGTTTATTAGAAACTGAACATTTTAAAAATCTATAATTTACTTTATCCAGTACATAATAGTTTCTTTAAAACCATGAGTTTTTTACATTAAATTTTACATATTAATTACATCTAAATAATAATAAAAATCTAAGATATAATCTTAAGAGGAGGATAAATAATACATACTTATGAGCTTTAATTATTCTTTCATATAAAGCTTCTGCAATATGATTAAAGACATCTTTATGGCCAACTGGTTGACTTATAAAAAACTGATTCTATAAAGATATTGACAATATAATAAATAAATTAGTACAGCAAAATGTAATTTTTTTTCTTTATTTTACATTACACAAATTATAACACTGAAAGATGTCTATCAATAGTCATAACATAACATGCCCACAGATTTACAGTCATAAGAAAAGTTTTTAAAAAAATAACAGACAAGTGCAAGACTTTCCAACAACATTATGGTGCAACAGTTAGAAAAGCTTTACTGTTGGCATTTTAGACGTAATCACATTTTCTATAGTTATGTATGTAAACTGATGTTATATTCTATAAAAACAAAATGTAGGGTTCCAAAAGCACACCAATTAAAGGGGGGGGGGTTAAAACATTATTGAAAATATTTTTAGTCTTGATATGAGTTCAGACTTAAAGCATGTGGGAATTGAATGGCCTGGAAAATTTTAATATTTTCACAGAAATATGTACCAAATAAGAGAAGGCTATTGATATTACTGAGGAGAAAGGACCAAACAATGATGAAACCTCCCTTTGTAACACAATTGTATATAAAAAATTACTTTTTAGCTTTAATCTTTTACAAGTATAGATAGTCAGTCCCTTTGATATCTACTGTTGAATTCTGGTAGAATGTTAATTAGTTTTATGAACACACTTTTTATAACACTTTTTGGGTAAATTAAAGTGAAAAATTTTAAGATATCCAACAACAACAAAAAATTGCTAAGGAAAAGCTAGTCACATTTTCAAATTTTCAAAGTAATTTACTGACTAACTGAAACTTTCCCTAAACTTAGAAAATAATAAAATGCAGCAAAACTTCTCTACAACAACATTACAAGGAATAGAAAGAAATGTGCATAAAGAGAGATATTGTTCGTACACAGAATGTCAAATATAGAAACACATTTAAGCATTCAGAAGTTAATTTGCTGTAGACTACAATTTGTATTGTTTCCTGTTTTTGAGGCGATTTGCACCTGCATTAGCAGAAATAAATTTTTAGTACATAAAAAAATAAATTTTAATAAAAGTATGTTTTACTTAAAATTATTTTACATCAACATAAAAAGTAAATTGAAGAGTTACAGTACATCAGGATATTTAAAAAAGATAGTTCTACAGAGATTTATAATTATGGTGGCGTTTAGAGGTTTCACTGTTCATTCAGAAGTCTAGTCAACATTCTTGGCATGAAGGGGATGATGATTGTACAGTTAAGAATAATTTCAAAGCAATAATTTTTTAAGGAACATGGCATAACACGAGACTACATTTTTACCATACTTATTGAAACCGACAACACTGAACTTAGCCAGTACCTACATTTATTTAATACTTTATACTATTTCTTTGGTGATGTGAGGACATTTATATTTGAAAGACTTTCTCTCCCTCTCTTTCTATCTTTAATCCTGAGGCTAATAACATACAATGATGTAGGCCTTACTTTATTTATTGACAATGCTAAATCCTTTCCCCAAGTAATTCACCATACCTTTTGCCTGACAGAGCATTCTGAAACGACCACACACGACTGAAAAGACTGACTGATGGGACCAAAAATTGAAAATGGATCACCTCCCCTTGGAGACGGCTTATCATAAAATATCTAAAAATTACTGCTGCTATAAAAATTTAAATTATTTTTTACCATTTGAACCAATTAATCCATTTTGAAAAATTCAGTACAGCAATCAAAGTTAAACCTGATTTATATGCTTTTAAAGGGATTACACAAACAAATTCATGACTGAGAAGCACTTAACTAAAACAATATTACAAAGAATACTTAATAAAGTCAAATTATTTAACTTATTGTAGCATGCAATGCATAACTTTGTTAGGAAACAATTATGTTTTGCTGTTTACTAGAGTCCTCAATTTTTAAAGTGAAAAAGAAATACTCCTCATGTATATAAACATTAAATAAAAGAGAAAAGCAATTTAGAAGAGTTTAAGGCTTTAGCAATACAACCCAAAAAACTAACACTGAAAAGAACCAGTCTGATAAAAAAAATGAGTTTTACTTACAACTACATGCATTTATAGTACTGAAGTAAAAAAATAAATGGGATAAACCAACAATATAGCAACAGTAATCATGTATCCTAAGGTTTTCAGCAGAGTCAGAATACAAAACAATAGCGTCATAGGCTTTTCACCTTGCTTAATGTCATGAAAATCTATCGTGTATCCATGATGCCATCAATGAAATTTGATGGCTTCCATGGGTCCCCACTCAAATTTCATTCTGGCCAATAGTGATCTTCAGTATTTTAAGTTCTATATTTATTAAATATTTTCCCTATGTATATAATTATGCCAACTAACACATTAATAGCAATCTTGGCTGTTGCAAATGCATAAAGAAAAAATTAGAACAGAATGTATCTATTAAATTTTCCATGGAGAATCATGAGGACAAAAAAATTGCATTTCATATTCTTTTAGATCACACACATTTTGTTTGTCAATTAAAATATGACTTTTTTAGATATCCCCTCTCTATAAGATAATTATATAATGAATTCATGAAAAAATTAAAAAATGGTAATTTAAGAATCATAGTGTAATGTTTGACTAGGAGCGCTAGTTAAAGCAAAAAGGTTGTACCCCATGATTCCTCCCCCCTTCTACCAATCAGAGGATTTGCTGCGTGGGCGAAAAACCCAAGGGGTGGTGGGTATCGTCAGGCGGTTAGTAAGAAAAAGGCAGAGAGAGAGAGAGCGTCTCTTGTAGGGATCAGAGGTCTGGCGAGATATTGCAGGCTCGTCTTGCCTCTGGTGTGTTAATTATTCTGTGATTAGAATATGGACAAAGAGAGCATCTCTGAGAATGTTAGGAGGCCTGGCTAGATATAGCAGGCTTGTCTCACCTCCGGTGCATTAATTACTCAGTAAGCAGAATAGAGTGTAGTACTAAGAACATAGTTGTCTGTAATTGTTATGTTAAGTGTTCAACAGTAAATAAACTTATGTTCATGTCATTAAGAGAGACTCATTTTTGCACTACCTCATTTGTCCCCATGCCATCATAGAAAAAGAACCTAGGTGAACCGAAAGAGAAAGTGAGGGTTCCCGACAAATCAATGTTAAAATTAGAAATAAATATAAATGATGTGATAAAAAATATAAAAATCATTGGTTCAAGATACATGGATCACCAAGAAAGTATGGAAAAGAAATATAACCTCTATGTACACATAATGTTTGGCATTTGCAATAACGTCTACATAAGCAGAATGGATGGACATCTCTACTCGCTTTATGCCAGCAGACCATGTACTGACACTTCGTAGAACCTATTTACAAGAAGAGAAACATATATAGAATAACACTTACAAACCTTTTTCTCAAACACAAAATCTGATTATCTAGATTCTAAAGTAAAGGCACAACTAAAACAAATTAAACCTGCAGTACACCAGAAAAATTGAGATGTGCAGAAATTTCCTGAAGAAAAAAATACAATACAGCAATATGTATATTTATATATTATACACACACACACATATATATATATATATATACTAGCTTTATATACCCGGCGTTGCACGGTTGAACCCTTAATAAAGCTTACTTGTATGATATGTATATTTGTATTTTATGGCAATCTATACCCCTCTCCACTGGTCATCATCCCATCAGCATATTATAATAACCC
The DNA here is from genome assembly GCA_907164885.2 of Dolomedes plantarius. Classification (NCBI taxonomy): domain Eukaryota; kingdom Metazoa; phylum Arthropoda; class Arachnida; order Araneae; family Dolomedidae; genus Dolomedes; species Dolomedes plantarius. The sequence continues at coordinate 133,331,638 of OU015493.1, read as the reverse complement.
ACCCCCCATGCTAATGTCAACATTAAAATGTTTCTTTCAATTTTGATAACCCACTGGATCCCGGCCCTTCGAGGAGTTTGAGGGCTTCCCCGTAAACCCTTGTGAAAATCGCCAGTTTCATAAACAAAGAATTACCTCACGTTGCCCAGGATAATAAAAATGAATGGAGTTAACCTGAGCTCTAGATGTATACGTACTAACAACCGAAATATATACAATTCATACACACACACACCTTTCCACACTTCATTTAATTAAGGTTGATCTCTCTCTTTTCTCCTACCACCAATTTGGTGTTCAAAATGGTGATATATAGGAAATATAAATTATTGGATTGTTTCTAGCAATTTTTTCAAAATCTAAAGCGAATGTCGAAAAATCGTGACATTGATCGTGTTTGTTACATTTAATCGTGTTTCTTACATTTTAAATCAAGAATCTTATGGATATCTGTTTCCTTCTTTGAGATATGACGGAATATGTAAAAAACGCGTAAAAACACGTTTAGCCCCCCCTAACCCCCTTAGGGGCTGAATTTTGAAATATCCTTAAATTGGCTTTTAGGTATTCGTATTCCTTACATTTTAAAGCAAGAATCTTATGGATATCTGTTTCTTTCTGTGATATATGAAGGAATACGTGAAAAACACGTTAAGCCCCCCCCTCCCCGTCCCCTGGGGCCAAATTTTAAAAAATCCTGAAATTGGATTTAAGGTATTCGTGTTCCTTACATTTTAAAGTAAGAATCTTATGGACATCAATTTCCTTCTTTGAGATACGAAAGAATATGTAAAAAACACGTTTTGCCCCCCCTCCCCACCTTGGGGGGCGATTTTTGAAAAATCGCTTCTTAAATGACGCCTTCAGCCCAAAAGTAATAAGCTCTTAAAATTTGATATCTGTATCTCCTATAGTTTTTGCTGGGTGTTGATTTCTTTATATATATATAGATAAAACACGTAAGAACACGTTTAGCCCCCCTCTCCCCCTTGGGAGACGAAATTTGAAAAATCCTGAAATTGGTTTTTAGGTATTCATGTTTCTTACATTTTAAAGCAAGAATCTTATGGATATCGATTTTCTTCTTTGAGATATAAAGGCATATGTAAAAAACACGTTTTGCCCCCCTCCCCCCCTTGGGGGGCGAATTTTGAAAAATCCTGAAATTGGTTTTTAGGTATTTATGTTCCTTACATTTTAAAGCAAGAATCTTATGGATATCTGTTTTCTTCTTCGAGATATGAAGGAAAATGTGATAAAACATGTAAAAACACGTTTTTTCCCCCTCCCCCCCTTGGGGGCCTAATTTTGAAAAATCCTGAAATTGGTTTTTAGGTATTCATGTTACTTACATTTTAAAGCAAGAATGTTATGGATATAAATATCCTTCTTTGAGATATGAAGGAATATGTAAAAAACACGTTTTGCCCCCCTCCCCCCCCTTGGGGGGCAAATTTTGAAAAATCGCTTCTTAAATGACGCCTTCAGCACAAAAGTAATAAGCTCCTAAAATTTGATATCTGTATCTCCAATAGTTTTTGCTGGGCGTTGATACGTGTATGTATATATAAGTCAGGACTTCTTCCTTTATATATATATATATATATATATATATATATATATATATATATATATATATATATATATATATATATATATATACACACACATATATATATTATAAACACATATACATAAACATATAATCACATACACATATTTACAGTACTTTCACTTCATTTCAGGTCTAACATATTCAAATTTAAAAATGCCAAAAAAGTCTGATTAGAACATTTTAGCTACTTAAACATAATGCTAAACATGATTTGACTACTTGCCTCAAGGAAATATTAAAATCTATATATATTATTTCTAAAAGGTGCTTTTTTGTTTTATCCCTTTTTCTCCCTTCATACTTAACCAAAATCGATAAATGAGGTACCATTTTAAAGATTAAGATCTCCGCTTCATGCAAATTGTTAATTTAGAATTATACATCTTATTGTTTGTTTAGAAATTGAAGTATAAACATTATAAACAATTTTTCTTCCCCTAGATGGCACGTGTGCTAGCTTTTTTATTTTACCATTATCAATCGCTCTGAACTTTTAAATTTAAAAATCATTTGCTTTTATTATCATTCTACGATTTCATTAATGAGTTTCTTTATTGGTAAGTGTACATTATTCTTTTTGCATGGAAAAACCATCTATATTATTTCTAGAGGGTGATTTTTGTTGCTAATTCCTTTCTCTTCCTTCATACTTAACCAAAATCGATACAGGAGGTACCATTTAAAAGATTAAGTTCTCTGCTTCTGACGAATTGTTAATTTAGAATGACACATTGTATTGTTTGTTAAATCAAAATGAAAAATTGACTTTTGGCCCTAAAGTTCTCTCCCTGGCATGGTCAAATAGTGTGCACAGAGAGGTTTTGAAATGTAAATATCACATTTTCCATGGATTTGTGTCATATTTAACTTTTAATATTGTCTACAAAGGTGTTTTGATGTGTACTGATCTTATGTTCCCCTGTTTTGTCTTATGCTTCATCTCTAATATTATGGTCGAAGGCATTTTGTAATTGGTTTCGTATTATCCTTACGCACAATTGTTATTTGACAAATAAACAATTGCTACAAATGAACCAGTTCTTTCATCCTACTACAAACTACCAACCTCGGTATAAAATTTATCATATTTTAATCGCATTCCAAAGGGTCACATGGGCCACCTAGTTATGCAGTTATTTCCTATCTGAAAGAAAAGTTCTAACAGTATTATCATAAAACTAAGAAAAATTTTTTCCCCAGAAAATCTAACATTACTTACATCAGTTTATAACTTGTATGTTATAGTTACATGAATCATGAATCATTATATAAACAGGTATAATATATAACATGCATAAAATAAGTATTATATGTATAATACATATTAATCATATTACATATCTATATATTATCATTATATATTCATGTATATCATTACATTTATCAGTTCATTTAAAATGTTAATATAAGTCATTGAATGAAGTGGTTTACTTACCTGACAATTGGCACAGAACAGTTTATTCAATGAACTAAAGGGTAGAGGTTGAACAGTGTTGCAGTTTTCATAGGATTTAGGGAGTAGCCATGGATGTCTGTCATAGTATTTTGCTTTTTCAAACTGAGAGACATTTAATTTCATTACTGAAAGTGAAAATAACTCATTTTTTCATAATAAATTTTGTTAAACTAAGAAAATTAAAGGGAGCTTGAGCTATAGTTTAGGAGTTGGTCACAAATGCTCTGAAAGATCTTTATTTAAAAATACACTAATTCGTCAGAAACTAAACAAAATTTTAAAGTTACCAGATGTACCTGACATCAGAATAAAGGTAAAAGCATCTTAGATTGCTATGCAAACTAATGAGATCAAAATAACTTGCATGCAATAAAAGCATACACAGGTTAAAAAAAAATCATTATCCCCATATGCAAAACAGCAAAATTAGGATGGTACAAGAGTTGTTCAAAAGAGTAACAGCTAACTGACTGTAGTTCCTGAAAAGAAAACCCCAGGCCTTTCAAACTCCTGCACAGGGAAAATTCAGTCTTACTGAAGATGTTGATGCTGCCAAATAAATGGCATGGAGATTTTAATTGGAGGAGCAGAAAATACAAAATGGCATGGTCTTAGCAATTTGCACCATCAAGGAACTGTGAGCAGTCATCAAATTTTTGTGGTCTGAGAGTGTGAAACCTTGTGAAATTCACAGAAGAATGCAGCAACAATATGAAGATACCCACATTGGCAAGAGAAGAGTGTAAGAGTGGGTAGATGCACTTAAAAATGGGAAAACATCATGGGCAATACTGCATTCAGTGAGGGCCAAAAAGCTGTGCATTCCTGGCTGAAAAGCACAGCCCACAATATTTTTCCCCCATGGAATAAAGAAGTTAGTGCAAAGGAGTGAGAAGTGTATTAAAAAGGAGGGTGATTAAATAGAAAAATGACATGTCAGTTGTATCTCTAATTGAATAATAATTGCAAAATATTAGATTTGCTGTTACTTTTTGAAACACCATTGTACACCAGATAATACAAATTCACTATATAAGTATCAATACTGAGTGGAAAGGAAAGATTTTTAAAAAGCACTGTGTTAGTGTATACTAAATATAAAGAAACATTTAGAAAGAAAGAAAAAAAAATACACAAAATATGTCTCTCAAAAACTCTCAATAATTTTACCATTATTATTCTATCCAAGGAATGATAACTTACACACAGTAAATAAAGTTATAAAATTAAGAACAGACACAAAAAAAAGATGATTTAATCCTATTACTATTCAAAGATAAGTAGCAAGGCAAATAAGGTCTAAATAACTTTAGAATGGCTGAAACGTAATATTTAAATATCAGTATATACTTTTGTAAAATTCCATCTTTGGATGAAATGACGAGCTACATCTCGAGCTACAGCACCCTGAACAAATAATCCAATATCATGCCATGGCATGCGAGGTGTAGTGTGTCTGTCTACAGTATCTGTAAAAATGAAACATATCATATTTAGAAATAAATACCATACATGAGACTTACATAAAGATTTTATTTTATGTTGCTTCATAATTTACACTTCCATCTCATATTTTATTTTGATATACTATACAATAAATACATTTATTGTTGAATATTACAGTAAGTATAAAGAAATGTTCCAAGCTGTATTAAAATGAAATATATATTGACAAAGAGAGATATCAATGCAAAGATTTTCAAAACCCAAGTCACTGTTAGATGCTTACTTTCTGATAGAATTATGCACATAATTTTAACTACCTTAACCTTCCTTTATTTGCCAGTGAGAAACATATTTGACTAATGGATTTGACAAAATATTATGGACTCATTCATATGACAGGTGTATAAAACCACCTAAAATAGTAAAATAGATTTATTTATTTATTTGCAGCCTGTATAATATTTTGACTTGATTTGTTCTAATTTTTGCAACAGGATTTTAGAGCTGTATATACCTCACAGTTTTAACTCTTCTACAAAAAAGCAGCTCCCAGATTGTCACAGTTTTTTCTCTGAACAGCATAGAAATATTTGACCAAGATTTTAAAAAATCATATTCTGCCATAAGAAACGCAATATGTGAGAGGGTTCTATACATACAGATATTACAAGAATCCTTGTCATGAAGATTCTTACTGATTCACATGAAGTTGCACAAATTTCAAATTGCATGAAAATCTCAAAGTGCAAAAATTCCTATTCTTTATTGTTGTTAATCATAAATCAATAGATGAAAATAAAAAATAATGTCCATTTAACACTAGAAAGACAGGAATTTTTTTCTTACTATAAAGACTGAAAGTTGTCATTTTGATGGTTAAAAATAAAATCAAGAATTTAAAATATTTAATTTTTTTAAAGGTTAAATACTTTAAATTTTGAACTATTTCATACCAATATATAATAAATTTGTATATATTGAGATATATTTTTATACAAGTATGCTGAGCTGACACCCTGATAAGGTTTATCCGTAAAAATATATGCATGGTTTGCGCAGTCCTTATTTTTCAACACCAATATTTCTGTTATTTGCAAAAGGGGGAAGAGATGAAAAGTAGCTAACATTTTTCTGGTATTATTTAAAAAATTTCTGCCTGTTTTCTATATCACCGTCAATTTGACGGCTTTCAGTCTTAGTAGGTATACAACACATTTTCTCCCCCTCTTTACTATCGAATATAATTTTGTAAATGAGCATATTTCTTGTAAAATTAGAAAAAGTCATAATAATGCCCTTAAGTCATAAAATTTCGGAAGCCTGAGGACAAAAATACAGACATAGCACTCAATAGCATGTCCGAAACCGTCAAAATGACTGCAGCCATCTTTCTAGTGGTTAGGAAATGAGACATAAGAATAAGAATTTATTAATAATTTATTAACTGTGCAAAATTCACCTTCATATGGTTTGTCAAGATTCTGAAAATCTTTCACAATAAAATTGGCATAATCTGTACCAATCCAAAATTTAGGACTTCCTTGTAGACCAAGTTCATTCACTGCAACTTCACTAGTAGTTCTTCTCATATCACAATCTGGTAAATCTAAACTGTAACATATAAAGACAGCATAAAAAAACTACTTAAAATGAGAGTGAAGTTAAACAGAGGGGAATGAATAACATGAAAGTTTCAGTTGCTAAATTACAGAACATAACAAAATTACTCTAAAAGTTAATAAAGGCTTGTGTTTATAACAAAATGAATGCCAATCTAAGCATAGGGAACAGGCTTTCTGCATCGGACTAAGATAGATAGTACAAGCAGTGCCCAATATCCAATTTTTTTACATATGCAGATTTCCTATACAGTTTCTGAAAAAGATCTTTCAATACCATTAAAATAAAGCAAAGAGAATAAAAAATGCACAGGAAAATTTTAATTTATATCTATTTAACGATAAACAAAATTAAAAATGTTTTAAATTAACTCAAACATGAAATTCACACTTTCAGAACTTTTATGATCCTACAATATCACAATATATAACCCAGGACTTCCTATTCAAGACAAAAATTATTTACCTGATACAATTAAGTCCATTACCCCTCTAAAATTTCAAAAGCTTTTTTAAACACACTGCATGAGATAACCCAGTATGAGTTTTGTAAATCAAGCATCAAAGAATAAAGGGAAAAATTACAATCAATAGACGACTGTAAACATACATGCACAATTATTTGCAAAAGTACAATTAGCTCACAAATGTAACATTGTTTTTTTTTTTGTGTCTAATGCAGAGGTGTTTGTCGTTAGATATTCACCTTTTGTTATTCTCCGCTATTTTACTGGCTACTTTATTATGGGAGCACCTTTAATAGGTGAACCAGAATTGCTCCCTATGACGGGACAACACGGAAACAACCAAACCTGGTACGGGATTTGAACCCAAGCCCACTGTGTGACAGCTAAGAACGCTAAGCACTATACCATGTGGGTGCATGCGACATAAGTGTAATAACTGTAATGCATATTTTAAATACATAATCATAATTAATATTTTTTTTCAAATGCTCTTTTCTAAGATAAATAGCTTTACATTGATTAGAAGGTGTGGTATACTTACTTATCAAACTGTGAGGATAGTGAATCAATTGATTTATTATAAGCTTGTTTCTTCAAACCTTGCAAACGCTATAACAGAAAGAAAAAAAATTATTCAATAAATTAATTTCATTCAATATCTCTGCCATGCCATTTATAGGTGAGAAATGGTATATTTAATATTACCCATACCACATAAAAAATTCTGGTAAATACTGTCATTTATGTATTTTATGGGATAATATAATTTGCCCTATAAAATACTTAAATGGCAGAATTAAAAATTCTGAAAATAAAATGCTAATATTCTTTAATATCTTGTTTTTGAGTGCTTAGACAACTATTATATATATATATTTAAAAAATATATATAAATAAATAAATAAAAAATAAATTTAAAAAATAGAAAAAAGGATGAGGTAAACTTGTGTAAAACAATTCACACAGTGAAAATAGATAACTAAAGAAAACGCTTTTTGTAGACCTTATTAATAAATTATTATCACTATTATTATTATTATTATTATTATTATATCCTGCTATTATTATGTCCTAGATCTTATAAAATGCCAACCCCTTTAGTATTTGCTCTGTAGTTTATCATGAAATTTTTTTACAAAGTTTTAGAGTCAATAATGACTAATGAGCAAGTTATTCTAGTAATTTATCAGCAGTCATGAACAGAACAAGACAGCCAGAATATATTTTACTGCATCCAGTTTTCAACAGAATGATCTTTTAAGTATATGTGTGTATTCATACTTAAACTTAATTTGCTAATAAACTAGATAAGTAGCAAATGCTTCATAAAAGTTTAAATGAATTAGAGCTCTTTGGCTAGTTCATCATAATATAATTTTAGGATATACATACAGACAAAAACACAGAAATAAGAGTAAGAAAACTAATTTATGAAAACTCTGATCATTTTAATGTAAAACAACTAAAGGGTCTTCAAATCTGCATTTCAGAGATGAAATATTGTCTCATATGATCCTAATAGGATCACAACTGAAAATATTAATGAAAATAAGACTTCCATCTTTAATTATAAATTACTCATTGATGTCCCTTTCTGCTTATTGTAAGATTAGATAAAGATCAACACAATGTATTTTTGCTATTCACTATCATTTGGAATTAGAGTAAACAATGATTTTTTAAATTAATTTGGAGAAAAAAAATTTTTTTTTGCAAGTTTTGTTTAAAATTCATTTTAAGATAAAGTGAGGCAAACAAGTATATATATATATATATATATATATATATATATATATATATATATATATATATATATATATATATATATATATATATATATATATATATAATACATAAAACAGTATATCAAAGGAAACAATAGTATTAAAAAAAGATGAGAATAATTATAATTTTGCAATATATTAACAGTAAGCAGACAATACAGGACTAAATGTGGGAAAATACAATGAAGGCAAAAACAAAATATTTCGAAAGAAAGTTATCCATAAAGAATAACATTTAATCTATTATCTCTGCTACTTCATTAGCATCAATAGTACTAATGAAACAAAGATGTAAGTTTTTGACTAGTTTAATCTCAAACGGAATTAAGGCACAAACAAAAACAATAGGAAAAATTAAAGCCAGCATGAATTGCCCATTCACAAGGGATAAACGTATAAAATGACATGGACACAAGAAATAGTTTCAGTAATTCTGACAGCATGAGTAAAAACATCACATTGGAGTATTGAGGATGAAGCAGCACTTTAGCAAAAGCTGTCAGATTTTCTATACTCAAAGGGCTAAAAACATAAAAACTTAATTGAAACTACTATGTAAGCAGCATAAAGTATATTCAATTGAAATATGACACATAAGCAAATGTAGCTGCACACCATAAGGATGATCTATCACATGAGAGAGCTATTTTCTCTGTATAAGGTATTTTAAAGGAAGCATTTATATCATATGCTATGAAAAACTAATGAAAAACCTAGCACACATGTACCCATTACAACTGTAACCATTAAGGTTCAAGAACTTACTTCCCAAGTCAGTAGCAACTACTACACAGTCAAAGGTCAGCTTTCATAGAAATAGATGAACATGAATATGAAACGGAATTGTCTACATACATAATAAAAAAAAAATCCTATAAACTTCAATTTCAATAATATTACTATGATGGCATTTGGTATACAACTAAAAGATTCAAATATCTAGATCTTAATGTGTCTACATTAAAGTAAACACATACATGGGAAGATAAATAGTAACAAATAAATATAATCTATATATATAAAACAGTTCTGTAACTGACTGACAGATAATGCACAGACCAAACTGCTGGACCTAAAGGGCTGAAATTTTGGATGGAGATTCTTCTTATAGTGTAGGGGTGCACTAAGAAAGATTTAAAAAAAATTCTTTTTAGATTTGTTAAAATTAAATTTTGTAACCTGTTTTTGTAACTTTTTTCAAGTTTGCATTTAAAATAATAATTTGAGGGTTATATAATTTATATCATGAGAAAAATCATAAATATTCCCTTAAAATGAAATCTTTTTCGAATCTTTAAAAATTCACCAAAAATCAGAATGGAGGTAAAGATTAATTTTTAGAATTTAATTTATCAAGTGCTAATCACGTGGTTTCTTTTCTTTTTGTGATACTTAAAATTAATTTTATGTCACATGCATAACAACAAAATAAATTGACAAAAATATTTAAATACGGTAAAAGATAAAATTTAACCACTAGACTAATTGAGATGGAAGTTTTTTTAAGAATTTAATTCAAATTAGTATAATTTATGGATATTAAACATACAAATTAATTGCATGCATTGACCATTGTATTTAATTTGAATATTTCCTTCTACATTATTTTGTCTAAAAAAATATCTGTTACAATTTCTTATATATATATATATATATATATATATATATATATATATATATATATATATATATATATATATATATATATATATATATATATATACACAGTCGAACCTCCATATATCGAACTTCCCTATATCGAAATTTTCTATATATCGAACTCTTAGCAAATCTCCATGTTCATTACATAGAAAAACTGTTTCTATATATCGAAAAAATCTCTATATATCGAAATTTTTTTCACAACATACTGGGAGATTTTATTCCACTTTAGAATAAAATCTCCCAATTTTTGGCGTTTGAAACAATACTTCGTGTACTTCAATTCGTGGAAAACGTCCCTGATGAAGTTTTTAATGGACTGAATAAATGCGAGCATTTCTATGATGAACTTTCCGCAAAACTGGCTGTTCAGCTAGATATTCGTAGTTTTTTTTTAAAGAATGTACCTGTGATCACTGTAACCACTAACTGGATTATTGTTTTTTTTAAAAGGTATATACTACTCAATAAATCTTTCACATTAATTTATTTTTTAGTTATTAACTTTCATTTAATGTGATTCGCATATAAATTGGAAATGGAGTTTCGTATACGAAAATTAGCTTTAATTTTAATGTTTTAGGAGAATTATGATAAAACTAAGATCAATTCTATATATCGAAATTTCTATATATCGAATTTTTTTCCGGCATTTTGCTACTTTGATATATGGAGGTTCGACTGTATATATATATTAGCATTAATTGCATACATTGACCGTTGCATTTAATTTGAATGTACTCCATAGCAAAGCATGGGTATTCAGCTAGTTATATATATACATAATACATCATAAACAATAGACATTGAAAAGCAAAATTAAAATGATAATATAGTGTATACTCACAACAACGGCCTGCATGACCATCTTAGCTTTTAACTTCTTGGATGTAAATCTCCTTTTGATACATTCTTCATCATTATCCAATGCTCTCAAATGGTTAGATACATATGCACTATCTTCTTTTGCTGGCTTTTCTTCAGTAGGAGATAAATTTTGAGATGTCGATGGGGTAGGCTGTTCTATATTTATCTTAATTGACTGAAGATGTTTAGCGTCTTCAGACATGTTTCTCTCTAAATCAAGAAAAGGGGAAGGCTGGGGAAGGAGAGAAAGACGAACAAATTTCCAGCGCTATGTTAGTCAGAAATTGGAAGTTAATAGAAAAGAGAATTCAACAAATATTAATAATAAAACATGACAGTTTATAACATAAAATTATCAAAATCTATATTCAAAAGCCCCAAAATTAGGTACTTTTTTTCCTAATTTCCCAAATGTCCTAATTGTTACATTGATAATAATATTCGATAGTAAACTTTGATCAAGAAGTCATGCAATCTCAATGTTTTAGCAATTCATTGAGAGCAATATAAGAAAACAATTAAAAGTGCATGTAAACATGTTTTATCAAACAATTAAGGTATATCACATTAAAATTAATAAAGTTTTCTTTAAACTATTCAATTTAATGGGCACATGTAAATGAAAAATTGATTACCATACTTGAGCAATATTTAAACTCTTACAATTTGAGTTTGATCAAACAATCTAAAATTTAAAAAAAAAAAAAAAATCAAAAGGATTGATTTTGATATTTTTATTAAATAGATATTGACAACTACATGATCACTTTACAGGCTAATTTTTGGGACAATAAAGTAGAATAAATTAATTCTATAAATGTATAGATTTTACATACAGGATCAGAGAAGACATTTTCATTAGATTGTAGATTTATAACTTATAGGCACTGAAATGTAGAAAACACTTTAATTTCTATCATTTGATATAATACAATAGCTAATTTTATGGAAGACAATTTCTTAAAACAGAGTAAAAAATTTCAGTATAATTTCAGTATATTTCAGCACATAGATTAGTTAACCTTGCCAATACTATTTATATGTCCTGGGTAGAAAATGATTATCTACTCTGCATTATATTATATAATATGAAATAATTATGGGGAAAAATTGAACCTACAAATTTGTGACTTTTTTTAATCCAGACATGAATTTTTCTTCCAATTTTAAACACGAAACCTGATCATAAAAATTCACTGTCAGTAACTAAGCTATAGAGCACGGGAAAAAAAATAAATAAAACTTTTAACTCTCAGTTCTTATGTGAAATATTGAAGGAAAATATTCTACCAGTTGAAAGAAAAAGTCTTGATTAAATGTAATACCAATACATGCAGTCTTGACTTATTTAATATGATTTAATAAACTTAATTTTTCTGCACCCCCCTTTTTTTAAGAGGAGGTTAGGGAGGGTACTCTTTAAAGCAGCATTTAAAATTAAAAAAACGAAAACAAAAAGGTTTATTTTGTGATTATGGAAACAAACTATCTATATTGTTTCCTGTACATTTAAATATTTGGAAAATTAAAGCCCATTTATCATATTTACTTTCTATGTTTATTATTCAGAATTATTTTGCATTAATTTGAAAACAAATTCCTCATTTTACCAGCAGAAATAACCCTTGTAATCTTGTAGTATTACTGGTGTATAAAAAATTAATAAACATTTAATAACTTATCTATATTTTTTGACAAACCAAAATATGGTAAAATTAAAGTACTTAATAAGCCTCAACACAGAGAAGACTGAAAAAATGTTATATATGACATTACAAAAATATGAATGTAAATTAAATGTCACATGAATATGAATTAGCAGTTTTTTTCTTTTCAATACATGCTCCTTTAAACTACTGTACTTAAATTAATAATTCCCACTATTATATATATAAAACAGTTCTGTAACTGACAGAGTGACTGACTGACTGACAGATAACGCACAGACCAAACTGCTGGACCTAAAGGGTTGAACTTTTGCATGATGATTCTACTTATAGTGTAAGGGTGCACTAAGAAAGATTTTTGAAAAATTATTCTTAAATTTTTTAAATTAAATTTTTAAGCTGTTTTTGTAACATTCTTTAAAGTTTGCATTTAAAATAATAATCTGAGGGTTATAAAATTTATATCACGAGAAAAATCATAAAAATTCCTTTAAAATGAAATATTTTTCGAATCTTTACCTCCATTTTCTGATTTTTGGTGAATTTTTAAAGATTAATTTTTAGAATTTAATTTATTAAATGCTGATCACATGGTTTCTTTTCTTTTTGTGATACTTTAAATTGATTTTGCATCACATGCATAACAACCAAATAAATTGACAAAAAAAATTTCTTTTTTCTTTCTAATGCGGCAGACAATTGGACACTATCAAAAAAAAATATTAAAATACAGTAAAAGAAATGTTCCTCAAACTGCACTATATTCTTTAGTATGTTCTATTAGATTTAATTTCAGTATTTTCTACATTATTTTGTCTATAAAAATATCCATTATGACTTGTTTATAAATATATTTCTTTGTTTATTTTGGCATTAACTGCATACATTGACTGTTGTATTTAATTTGAATGTACTCCGTAGCGAAGCACAGGCATTCAGCTAGTATATATATTACTTATGAAACAATATATGCTGCTATTCATTCATTATCATGAATAATAAAAACATAACTTGCAAATATTTATATTTATATTGAGAATTATAAAGAACCCATGTCTAAATTAGCATACAAAATAGAAAAAAATTTATATTTAGCCATATAAATAAAGCTTACTAAACCATTTTTATTCAATTTGTGCAATAAACACTTCAATATACTAAATGAATAAAGTACTGTCACAAGTATGAAAGACTAGAAACTAGGATTCAATAAAGTGGTTTTACCTCACTAAGCAAATTGCCACCCAATTCTGAAGCAATTTCTGACATAGAGTGAGATCTCCGAAGCTTTGCACCTTTTGGAGATGAGGAATTTTTAACGTCAACCAGTGAATTATCTTGAGAGAGTTTCTTCCCAACACCACCAAGGTCTGTTAATCTACCAAAAAATATTCATTTTACAAAACAATATGCAAAGTTACAAAGAAAAAATTATTTATACACTTTTGCAAGGGATTGCTCAAAAGACATATATAATTAAAAAATATACATATAACAACAAAAAGTGGTTAACTGAAGATTGAATAGTACACGGATGTTTGCAATTTTTAACACTAAATAAGCATGTAGATTATGGTGAGCAATTAATAGGTCCCAAAATCAAAGAGCTATGAAATGGAGCAAGAATAACTCAAGAAAGAAAAAAAAGACAGAAAATATATGATTATAGTTAAAAAGTTGTAACTTTTAAAAACCTTAGACATGAATTAATTTTGAATGAAACAGTTAGATAGTTAAATTAATAATAGTTGACAAAGTAGCCATAGTGGTAATATACAAGACATTCCTTAGCATAAATACCATATTTACTTAAAAGCAATATGTTTTAAAAAAAAAAAAAAAAAAAAAAAAAAGAGAGAGAGAGAGGGGGGGGGGGGGAGAGCACATTTCCTGTTTCAAGGACATGAAATAATTATATATACTTGAATAAAAATAACATAGAAAGTAATAAAAGTTAAGAAATATTAGGATATAATCATATAAATGAATATACTTGACAGCAAAAGTCCTTTTCCCCCCCTCATACTCAATTCTAACAGACATCTTGTTTAGTTGAGCATTTTTTGGACAATCAAATAAATGCAATAGATTATTTTATAGCAGGAATTACCTAAGTTTATAATGTTCATAAATATAACAATAAAGTATATACTCTAAGTTCAGCTTCTGTGATTGGTATATGAAAAAAATGAATATTTTAATGTTGAAAGACTTAGTATAAATTCCAAGAAAGACAAAATGAATAAGGGTCTTATGTTTTAGAGGATTATGCTTATGAACTTCATAACTGTTCACATAGTATATCATTCCTGTAATATGTTAAATTCTTCTGATCTCAAATGTATCACTGGAACAGCTTGATGAACAGGCATCGAAATCATTAGGGGTTTAGTGATGAAACAAACTGAATGTCATTTCATCACTTAATTCCAACATGGAATTAGTGATGAAATGATTAAGTTTTGCTAGTAAGATTTTAGTATCTAATATTGCTAAGTTTCAAACTGAAATAATAAAGAAACATACCAATTAGTTGAAACTTTTTCCTGTTTCAACATAAGACTTTCTATTTCTAGAATTACATGTAACAGCTAGACAGCTGATCTAGAATTAGCTCAAAATTTAGCACATGAATGGTTTCAAATTAGTGCTACTGAGTCTTCTAATAATTTTCATAAGATACTTAATTTTTAATTTTGCTACACAGTAATTTCTATTATTTTGAAATATGAAAAGGAATGATATTCTGTTGTTGTTGTTTGCCGATGTGAGGCACTTGTCAATGATGACATTCACACTTAATCTACAAAAATCATAAGTTGCTTTTCAATAGGGGCACCATATAGGTGAATCAACAACCCCTGGTGCCACCTCAATTTTGACGGAGCACCCCAAGGGGCAACATCTGGAGTGATCACACCTTCTCCTAACCTCTCTGACCTCATAGGACTTTCTGGTCTATGGATTTAACATGCCAATATCCAACCTAGATACAAAAATATTTAATGGCATTCATCAGGATTCAAACCAGAGGCGCACCCAGGGGGGCCAAGGGGCCCTGCCGCCCCCCCCCAAAGAAATAGAAATTGCATTATGAATATTGATTTTGCATTATGAATATTTTTATCCATTCATCTTGGCCCCTCCCCATACATTATAAATATTTTTATCCGTTCATCTCAGTTCCCCCCCCCCCTCCCAAGAAAAAATCCTGTGTGTGCCACTGATTCAAACTGAGCATCCCAAGTTCCATGCCCAATGTTACCATAGGCTACCTTGGGTTCTAGTAATGACAGAGGTAATATATACAATTTCAGATTTTCATTCTTTAATTGTATATATCGCCTCCTTTAAATTGAAATACATAAATGGAAGTGGAAAATTACAGTTGTCTAATGCCCTAAGACAATTGTATCACAACAAAAAAATAAGAAAATATTACATACAAGCCAGTTCTTGTTTATATATGTCATGATACTAAGTAAAGTTAATTACTTTAAGGTAAAGGTTCATGTTTACTCACCTATTCTTATTAAAATAACTTGTAAAAAAATTCAAGGATTTGAAGTTATGACGCACAGCATGTTTTAACAATCTCCGGTTATTATACATTGTAATTATAATTAAATTGTAAACTAACCACTTGCTCAGTTACTTCCTGTGATTCAATAACAGGATCAATGACTGACGTATGGTTTTGCCATAATCATGTGCCTGTTAAAGTTTGTCCAGTACTGAATGGCATCAGTTTTATGCAAATAATATTGTTCTAACAGATCTTTGCAGAATATAAATACTTGTAGCAGCAAAGTATGCTGTAGATAATTTGTGTTAGCTGTGAGCAGTTTGTGAGACCATTTCTGTTCTTTCTCATCATGTAAATATTGATAATTTTATGTTGTTTTTATGTGCTATGTATCTAATAAAAGGTATGCTCTAGAATTTTTGACTATTTAATTTACTTCACTACCAAGTTCTAAGTCTTCCCCATGCATAAATTTGCCTACTCTGCTAAGTTCTGGTAGTTTTAGAGCTGACAGTTCTAAATCTTTTTTTAACTAATCCAATCCATCTTGATATTCAGAAAAAAAAGGCCTTATTCACATTGTGCCCACTGGCATCAGCAATACTCGCATTGAAATATTTTAAACCAATTGCTGACATTAACAATTTTGTGGCTAATCATTTGAAGGCCTGTGATTGATTTTAAAAAAAATGATGCAAGTAACAATGACACTGATGGATGCAATGTTACCAAGGCCTTATTGTTGATCCAACTGATTGATCCTTATTGTTGACTAAAACTGATGTGCGACTGACTAAAATTTGTTCCTGCTCCTAAAATATAGGCTGTCTATCCATTTGGACCAATCATTCCTAAGTTTTTTTTAACATAAAGATATATGAAAATACACTAATGCACATGATAACATCTTAAAACATAATAAAAGCATCTTATTTTGAAAACACTTATAACTAAATGAGACTGATATGACAATATTTAAATTCAAAAGACAGTAAGAAATGAAATCCAAGATAAGAAACCAAATAATCTAAAATTTCATAAATTATGCAATTTTTATGACTTTTTTAAGCCATTCATATATAATTAAGATAATAGAAAAATCTATTTGTTTCATAGTTATAGCTGCAAATAAAATTTTAAATTAAACTTTGTACGGCAAACTAATTAATTTACAAAAGATATACTATGCTGAATTACAAAAGATATACTATTGAGAAATATACCTATGCTGAAAATCATCCCAGCGTCCATAACATAGATCAATTCCACCCAAAAAAGCATATGTTTGATCAATACATACTATCTTTTCATGATGAGCCCATAATAATGTTCCATTTCTAACATGATCTGGATGTCGTAATACCTAAAATATAAACATTACTCTAATGATGTTAACAAACCCTCTAAGTATTTGAGACATTTTTCAATTACATACTTTCACCATGAAAAGTGTTTGGGGCAAACTATTCCATCCTTAATTTGGTGTTTAAAAGTGTCTCATTTGGTGCAATTTTAATACTTTTGAATACCAAACTAGAGGATAGAATAATTCCTGAAAAACTTTTTTACAGATGAAAGAAAGAGACATAAAGTCTCAAAGGTTTAGACAGTTAAACAACAAGAAACTTGATTAAAGCATACCAGTTTGTAAAAAAATTAACCATACTAAAGTTTTATTAGATCAGTGCTAACATATCATCTAAAACACAGAAACACACAGCTTCTTAAAATAAAGCAGTAGCAACAAGTTTCAAACTAATGACTAGTTCATGATCAGGCAGAGGAGCATTAGGTGCGACTGATTCACAAACACCCTTTCACATATACTAGCATATTTTAATAGAATAATACTTTTTGGTAGTAATGGATAATAAGATTTTTGGTAGAACCAAGACAAAAGGCAAAAATCAAATCAGGACATACATTACACTTTTAAGGAGCCAGAGACTGTCAAGTACATTAAAATTCAAAGAATTAAATGGCCTAGCAATGTGATACAAATGAATAATGAAACTATATTGAAGAGAATTTTTTGTGTTCAAAGTAACTAGTAATTGCCATAGAAATAGACTTAAAAGTAAATAGATCCATAATCTTGAAAGAGACCTTTGAAAATTCAAAAATTGGAAAACAACTGCAAGTAAAATGGTTGTCCTACAATAAAAATCTAGAGAAAGCCATGATCCACACCACACTAGAGCCATAGAAAAAAGTAGTTGTATTTAAATAACTGTATATTCTACCAAGACAAAGTGATAAGCGATTCTTTAGAGCTTATTTTCTTTTGATGTTACATACCTTTTATATATGTGTTATGGTTTAAGAGCAGTTTTGTGACAACTTAAAAATTGTTTAAATAAATCTCATAAACATTTTATAAAAAAGACCATACTTGAAAGGAAATTAAAAACATTTATGAATTATCTCAATACACCTTGAAAACTTTTCAGAAAACAACAAGCAAAACAAAAAAAATCTTAGTGTCCATTCCAATAAGATAATCTTAAAGCATAGAGCCACATATAATCCTTACCTTTATATTAGGATGCATCTTAACCAGCTGCTGTTTACTATAAAGGCTATTTATACCTAAAGCAAATTGTACTTCTTTATAGAGCAGGACAAAGATTTTCACACCAGCTTCCTATATAAAAAGAATTTATATACATGATACGCAATAAATTAAAACCTTTATACAGAAACAATTAATATACTAGGTAATAGGTCAAATGAGTTTATAGTACTATAATTCTAGTTTTAATACTGAATATATCCAAATGAGATTTAAATAGATAATCTAAATAAAAGAGCATAATAAACATGGGTATAATTAAAATTTTCAATTATTTTCCTATCATTAAATTTTGATATACAGTGCATAAAGTTAGCATTTCTTTCAGATTCACACATAATTTATTAATAATCACTTACAACAGAAAATATGTTTGGAGCACTTAGGGGTGCACAACTGAATTCAACAGGAAACGAAAAAACATTTTGGACATTGACAGTTTATGATTTTATTAGAAAAGCGTTCCTTCCACATGACTTCAAGGAATGTGACAATGTCATAATAGTGACAAAAGGAAAAGACATCCCCCAAAATTAACTTATTCCAGATACTCACTAAAAAGATGAAATCTATGATCAGGAACAGCAATTCTCAACTGCTTGCAAATTAAATCATTAGTTATAACCTGAGAAGTGGCTGTTATTTGAAATAATGTGATTTACCTTATGATTGGATCATATCAATATAGTTAAGACTTATTGATATAAGTCTAGGTACACGATTTTATAAATCCCATCATGTCTTTTATTCAACCATTTTTCTTGTTCCATAATGGTATCATTTTATTCTTTAACCCATTTAAGACTGGCGTTGCAAAAACACAACATAGAACATGCCTTTAAAAAATACAGAAATTTAAGTTTTGTACATCAGAAGTAACATTTATTTTATTCTCTATACTTTAATTGTTCATAATAAAATTTTTTTTCCACATTTTACCACTTTTAGCACTTGCAAAAAATTGTTTTTTCTGGTGTTTTGAAAGGGGAAAAAAATGACTAATTTTAAATAATAACTGTAGATAGCAGCACATGTTAAATTTCCGATTTGATGCTTGTTCCGAGTTTACTGGAGACTAAAAAACAAAATGGCTTCAACAGGTAAGGCATAATTTTTGTTTTTATGTTTTTCCAATTCATATTTTTAAAAATGTTGTGAAAATGCAACATCAGTCCAATGTGTATTATTTAAGATTTTGATATGCTGCCTAGTTTTTTTTATGGAGTAAATTGGTATTGTTTTCATTTCAAATAAGTTTGTCTCTAGAAAAAAGCAATTTTTGACATTGGAAGAGGCATTGGAGTATTTTCATGAGCTAGATGATATTTCAGAATCGTCCTCAACAGAAGATAATGATGAACCATAATTCATCATTATCCCTCCAGATCCGGATGATTTGACGGATGAAGAAGCTATTGATGATGATATTTTATGTGAAAATGTTGAATCACCTAAAGACATTGCAGGTGAAATTGACATTTTTTCTAATAAATGTAAAAGTAAGCAATATAGTAAGAAAACAGATCATATTGTATGGCAAAAATGGAGACTCTACATGGATGTAATGAATTCTAAAATAAGTTTATTAGAGTTTCAGAGATCTATATCTTTGAGAGAGCCATATCTTGATAAAAAGGCTTGAAGAAATGCAGATGAGTTCTGTTTTACCTGAAACTTCACATATTGGAAGACCATCTTCAATTCAAAATCTAATTCTTAATGAAACTCGGAAAGAACGTATGGGCCATATTATTACTAAAAATAGTGAAAATAAACAAAATAGATGTAAACACTGCAAAAGTCAAACAATTACTGTATGTAATAAGTGTAATGTACCTCTTCATGCAAAATGTTTCAAAGACTTTAAAATTTTTAAGAAAAAAATTTAAACCGTTTTGGACTGATGTTGCGAAAATGCAACATTTTGTAACTCTTGTAAAAATAAACTTAATTTTATAGAAACAAATTATTTGTGTAATTAATATTCTAAGAAGTGTTGAAAAACTGTTTGGTGCATTTCCAATAAAGGAAACATGGAGCAGTCTTAAATGGGTTAAAGCCAGCTCCAAAGTAGAGTAAGGAACAACCCCATTGCACTAAATTCTTCTTCAATACAGCTTTGGTAAATATATATTTCTCCTCACTTACTTTGATTCAATAATGTGCTCTGATAAAACACATTGGTGACTTATCATTCAACTAGCTGAATACCTGTGCTTCACTACGGAGTACATTCAAATTAAATATAACGATCAATGTATGCAATTAATTTGTTATGTTTAATATCCATAAACATATTACAGTAGTGGCAAAAAGTCCTGAACACAATCGTTTTTTTGCCTAATTTTTGTGTTTGGCTTAATTTTTTGTTATGAAATTCTCATACTATCTTAACTATTGTTATTGATTCTAATGTATTTATTCATGCTGATTTCAAACCTGTTTGTAGAATTCATGTAAAGTAAATAGTTTCATCGATATTTCGAAAAAACCATGATGAAACAAGCAGACAGACACTCTGTTTTTTCAACCAATGAAATGCTCCGTTATTCCAAACAATCAGAGAGCAGTAGTGATGAAGGATTGAAAGCAGAATGTGCAGCATGTTTTAGCGTATTGAAAGCAGTTGTGTGTTGCAATTTGAAGTGAGTGTGTGGAAAATATTGGGATTATGGGTAAATTTTTATTTCTGCCTGATAATAAAAGGTACAAAATAATACTTTTGTAGGAAGAAGGTTATTCTATGCGATAAATTGCTGCAAATGTACCCTGTGGTCTTTCTACTGTCATAAGAACATTGAAAAGTTATTCTGAAACAAATTCTATTGGGACAGGGAGTGATCTGGGTGACCGAGGCAAAACAACTTTACGTGAAGACAGGGTATTACACAAGATTTCACTTTCAAACAGAAAGTTTAATTCACCACAAATTTTGAAACAATGGACTTTGACATCAAATGGGAATGTGTGCCCAAAAACTGTGAAAGGAAGACTGCTGGAAATTGAATTACAAGGTTGCAAAGCTCGCCCAAAACCATAAATGACCAATTTTCAACACAAGAGGAGATTGGCATGGGCAAGGGATCATTCATTATGGACTATGGAAGACTGGGAAAAGGTAATATTTAGTGATGACAGTCAGTTTTGTATTTCTGGTAACCAATGTAGTGTCTATGTAAGACAACGCACTCATGAATTCAGCCCTCAGTGTCTGAAACCCACAATAAACAACCAAATGAAAGTGATGATAAGGGGCTGCATGTCTTCTCGTGCTGTTGGAAGACTTCACATCGTGAGCGGAACAGTGAAAGCCAGAGATTACACTGAAATACTACAAAATAAATTGCTACGAACAGCGGGAGATCTTTTTGGAGATCAGTCATGGATTTTTCAGGACGATAATGCTCCATATCACCGCGCAAATGTAGTCTAGAAATGGTTGGAAGACAATCTGAGAATAGGATGAACTGGCCAGGACAGTCTCCGGATCTTAATCCGATAGAGAACCTATGGCATAAAATTGGTTATGATATTTCAAAGAAAAAACCTTCAAACAAACGTGAGTTAATTGAAGCTTTAATATTTTTTTTCAACCATGTTGTCACGAAATAACTTCTTGTGAAATTGGTGCATTCAATGCCTAAAAGATGTAGAGCCGTAATTAAAGCAAACATATGGCCTATAAAATATTGATGTTCAAACATGTAACAAATTTTCAAAATGCATATTAAATGTACCGCATTTGTAAAAATTTGTGTTATTCTACTACGTATATTATGTTATTATATATTGTGTTATTATGTACATACTACACATTAGGGTGGAACGAAAAAAACTTTTTTTTTTAATTTCAATATGCTCTAGTTTTCAAAAGTTGCCTTTTAACAAAATAAAGACGGAAATTAAATATTAGCGTAATTGGTGCATGTTTTCAGTTAGTGCAAGAAGGGCAAACTTTTGGTTTTTATTAAATTTTTGACAAATTTCGCAATTATTTTAAAATTGAATACACTTGTAGTACAAAAAAGTAGCAAAATATGTAATTCAAACATTCCTTTTAGACAGGAGATCTGCTAAACAGATTATATAATACGTTTTACTTCATAAAAATATGTACACATAAAAGCACTTAAGGACGAGGCACTTAAAAGACACTCGGACATCACGGTGGAACGAAAATATATTTTTTCGGAATTAAAATATGCTCTAGTTTTTAAAAGTTGTTTTTTAAAATTAAAATTAAGAATATAAAATTTTTTTGCTCTACTGAAATATTTTCAAGTGCTGCAAAGGGCTTCAAAATGGATATTTTTATGAAAAAGTGATTATATTTGTATACAGTGGAATCTCGATCGATTGTTTTCAGATCCATTGTTTTTCCGTATGTGTCGTTCATTTTATCCAGTCCCAACGATCTTATTGCGTTGTTATGTTTCCGCATCTATCGTTTTCCCGCATTTATCGTTCATTTCTATCGGTCCCTTGGAAAACGATAGATTGAGATTCCACTGTATTTTGTTAATTTCTTTTATAGTATATTAAAATAATGTATATTTGCTGTAAATAAAATATTCAAAATATGATATTTTGACAGAAAACTTGCATATTCTAAGTATTTCTAATTTTTAGATGCCATAACAGAACAACTGATTTTGTGGAATTTCGCGATTTTCATCATATTAATATTTCATTAGCATATTCTTATAATGCACATTGGAATGAAAGAAAAACAATTTTTAATTGACGGACTTTAGTTAAAATAAACAAATCACACTTATTTAGAAAAATATTAATGTAATGTCTATTAAGGCAAAACATTATTTTGAAAAAAATATTCATGTTTTTCAAAAGTCCATATTAATCACACATGGTTTCCATAATTATTTCACAAACACATTGAATTGTTTTTTTGTTTCAAATTTTGGCATTATTTTTTGAGAAAGATGCATTGATAAAATCAAAAATACAATCTCTTGGAGAAGTACCACGGACGAACAAGGATGATCAGGTAACTAATTTAACAATCCTTTCTACTACTTTTGTGTGACATGGAATGTTGTTGAAGTCAATAATTTGTTTCTCGTGATCAGAATCTTTTGCTTCTTTTATAAACAGTTTTAGTTTGTCATCAGAAACATCCCTCGTCATAGGAGGTTCTGTTACTTTAACATCATTCCATTCAATCATTTAAATAAAATCCTTGGCATCAAATTTTATACGTGGAACTAAATTCTTTCTGATGCCTCCTTCATTTTCCGCCTTTGCTTTTAGAATCCGGCGTAATCCAAGCTCTCTTACATGACTGCGATCGTCTAATATCATACAAAGGAGGAGATTTTCCGAAGCAGCAAAGTATGCATTTCTTTGAATGACAGGGTCAATTACATTTTTAAGAGTCTAATTGAGGTAACGTGAATAGCTTACAAGTTTCCACAAGTGCTTCGATCCACGGATACAAGATGGTTTCAGCTTTATGTTAAACCAAATTGGTGTATAAACTTTCAAAATGTACTCAGTCAGTATTCGGAGATTTTTCGCAGGACATTTTGTTCCCACATACAAGCGAAGTATTCAGTTTGCTAATGAAAGCCATCGTGAATGACAAAGTTTTCCTGGTTTTCTCATGGAGAAATCAGAAGAGCACTTTCCAACAGAGATTGCATTATACATTTCCAACAAATATTTTGGGTCCACACTTAAATCATCCTTAATTTCTAGTAATGTAATGTTATTTTCAATAGGTGAAAATTCAATCACTGGAAGTTCAGAGCAGTTTTCTAGTTGTTTAAGAATTTCTCCAAATTCATTTGGGCCTTTAGTTTTTCCATCTAGGAAACAAAATAGGTGACGTAGGGGCAGTTCATTTAAATTATTGACTTCAACAACATTCCATGTCACACACAAGAAGTAGAAAGGATTGTTAAATTAGTTACCTGGTCATCCTTGTTCGTTTGTGGTACTTCTCCAAGAGATGCATTGATAAAATCAAAAATACATTCTCAAAAAATAATGCCAAAATTTGAAACAAAAAAACAATTCAATGTGTCTGCGAAATAAGTAATGGAAACCATGTGTGATTAATATGGACTTTTGAAAAACATGAATATTTTTTTTCAAAATAATGTTTTGCCTTAATAGACATTAGATTAATATTTTTCTAAATAAATAAGTGTGATTTGCTTATTTTAACTAAGGTCTGTCAATTAAAAATTGTTTTTCTTTCATTCCAATGTGTATTATAAGAATATGCTAATGTAAAATTAATATGATGAAAATCGCGAAATTCCACAAAATCAGTTGTTCTGTTATGGCATCTAAAAATTAGAAATACTTAGAATATGCAAGTTTTTTGTCAAAATATCATATTTTGAATATTTTATTTACAGCAAATATACAATATTTTAATATACTATAAAAGAAATTAACAAAAAATACAAATATAATCACTTTTTCATAAAAATATCCACATTGAAGCCCTTTGCGGCACTTGAAAATATTTTAGTAGAGCAAAAAAATTTTATATTCTTAATTTTAATTTTAAAAGATAACTTTTGAAAACTAGAGCATATTGAAATTCTGAAAATTTTTTTTTTCGTTCCACCGTGATGTCAGAGTGTCTTTTAAGTGCCTCGTCCTTAAGTGCCTTTATGTGTACTATTTTTATGAAGTAAAACGTATTATATAATGTGTTTAGCAGATCTCCTGACTAAAAGGATTGTTTAAATTACATATTTTGCTACTTTTTTTGTACTACAAGTGTATTCAATTTCAAAATAATTGCAAAATTTGTCAAAAATTTAATAAAAACCAAAAGTTTGCCCTTCTTGCGCTAACTGAAAACATGCACCAATTATGCTAATATTTAATTTCCGTCTTTATTTTGTTAAAAGGCAACTTTTGAAAACTAGAGCATATTGAAATTAAAAAAAAAAGGTTTTTCGTTCCACCCTACTACACATTCTTGTGTTCAGGCAGCTGTACTACAAAAAATAATTGGGCATTAAAAATTTAGTAACATTTGAAATCAGAATGAAAAAATATATTAGAATCAATAACAATAGTTCAGCTAGTACAATAATTCATAATGAACAATTAAGTCAAACACAAAAATTAGGCAAAAAAATCAGTGTGTTCATGTCTTTTTGCCACCACTGTAATTTGAATTAAATTCTTTAAAAACTTCCATCTCAATTAGTCTAGTGGTTAAATTTTACCTTTTACCGTATTTCAATATTTTTTTTTTCAATTTTTTTGCTGTTATGCCCATGACGCAAAATTAATTTAAAGTGTCACAAAAAGAAAAGAAACCACATGATCAGCATTTAATAAATTAAATTCTAAAAATTAATCTTTAAAAATTCACCAAAAATCAGAAAATGGAGGTAAAGATTTGAAAAAGATTTCATTTTAAAAGGAATTTTTATGATCTTTCTCGTGATATAAATTTTTTAACCCTCAGATTATTATTTTAAATGCAAACTTTATAAAAGTTACAAAAACAGCTTAAAAATTTAATTTTAAAATATCTAAGAAGAATTTTTCAAAAATTTTTCTTAGTGCACCCCAACACTATAAGAATTGTCATGTAAAATTTCAGCCCATTAGGTCCAGCGGTTTGGTCTGTGCATTATCTGTCAGTCAGGGAACTGTTATATATATATATATATATATATATAATAATTTTCTGGTTTTCTCTAGCTGTAGCATATCTGTGTGTTTAGTGTGTGTGTGTGAATACTCTCACTCCTATATCTTAAGCACTGATGGGCACTGTCAATATATATACTAACCTTGGTGGGTACAGTGGAGACAACTAAACAGAAAGTATAACATGATTGCAACACAACATAAATGTAAAAAATATTGAAAATTGAAGCAAATTAAACTACATAATATAATTGAAGAAGTAAAGAATTAAGTTCACATCTTAACAGCCAAAAAACTATATGATTTATCATAATATGTACATAACAATAGTGCTGTGAATGAAGATGAAAAAAAAAAGATTTTAGCTTCAACTCAAAATTAAATATTTATGTCACTGCAAAGGAAATATATCTAAAAAATAATTATACAGGATTATAAATAATGACACGTACTGCTTTCCTTCTCAAAATGTGATCTAAACGCCAAGTTTCTCCTTGAATAACAGGTCTTTTCATGTACAATTCTGGACTTAGCCACCAGTCAGCAATGAATATCTCTTCTTTAGCTTTATCTAATGCATCAGCAACTGCTTCAAAATAAGTAGCACCATCTACAAACCTGAAATTGAAAATGCAATAATAACCTAAGACAAGTATGTAAATACATTAAAAATATGTTTGACTGTTCCCCAGGTGTAATTTAAGCAAAGATAAATTTATAAAAATGTCTATATACAGTCCATCAACTCATAATTTTAAACTCATAATTTTACACAGAAAATATTAAATTTTCACAATGGATCAAATACTCTTTAAAAAATTTCATTTAAATAATTATCAATTTATTTTAAAAAAAAGGCACTAAATGTTCTTTTATGTATGGAATTTAAGAATACTAGATACTAACTTTTGATTTCTGAGTATCAGCTTATAGACACAAGTCCATTGATTTCAAGCAAATTTTAAGTAATGGTACAGAGCTGTACACAAAATTAAAATAGATAACTTACCATCTGCACTCATTGTTGCTACGAACTGGGGCATACGATTCATGACGATTTAGCTGTGTAAAATCACGAGCAGTGGTTTTAGCTGTTTCCATCAATGCATCAGTCCATTCTCTGGCTTTTCTTCTAGTCCAGCATCGAACTAGTAAGTCCCTGGAGAATACAGGAAAAAAGAGTTACAGGCAATGTACTTATTAATATGATTTTCTATTAATATGATTTTCTATTATGAAAACTTTTAAAGATTTATTGCTTGAAATGTAGAATATATTCTCCAATTCATTTGATATGTCTGATCTTCCTCACACATATCAAATGTTTGTTCTCCAATAACAAACATTTGATATGTGTGATTCAATGGAATAAATGAAAATGAAAAGAATAAAATAACTAAAATAATTTAAAAGTAAGTAAGATTTAAAAAAAATAAATAAATAAACAATTTTAAAAAAAATAAGAATAAGCAAAATCATATTGAACTTGCACGAAAATTCCTAACAGTTAAAACACACATTCAAAACATGACTATAAATATAATACTACAATGAGTTGGCTACAAAAAATAATATTTATGATTATACAGAAAATTAGTTTTTATATCCTTTTGTCAAATTTTTAATATTATATGTGTCTATAAAAATTTCAGATGACTTGAGGAATTGAGGCTATAAAAAAATATGCTTAGAAATTCAATATATATAACACTTTCATATCACAATACAACAATACTCAAGAATTGAATTATGTAAATATATACCAATCCTCAACACTTTTATATTTTTTAAGAATGTTTATTTATATACATTCATTTAAGTACAGATATATATCATGTCAGCACTAAAATTTGTAAGACTGAGTTACAAAAACTACTGAATAAATTTCAGCAAATGGAAACTTGCATCCTACAAACCTTCCCCTGGGGGGGGGGGGGGGGGGGGGGGGGGCTTCCAGGGGTATGGGGGTATAGAATATCCCTAAGGCAAAAGGAATACAGAATTAATGTACTCGCATTCTAACATGTCATATTTTAATAAAATAATTATGTTACACTTTTAAGAAATTTTAATCTAACACCTGACAGTCATCGTATATATTCGCCCCATCTAGTTCAACGAACATTACTTTCAAAATCCCCATTTTTTAGGC
This sequence comes from Dolomedes plantarius, assembly GCA_907164885.2. Lineage (NCBI taxonomy): Eukaryota > Metazoa > Arthropoda > Arachnida > Araneae > Dolomedidae > Dolomedes > Dolomedes plantarius. Next base: position 133,303,158 of record OU015493.1, on the reverse strand, counting down.
AATTTGTTTATATGTGGTGCTGGACCACTCTCGAGGCTCTCGCAGACCACCTGTGGTCCGCAGACCAGCAGTTGGGAACCACTGGTCTATAAGATGACCAGGAAGCAAGTTTAAGTAAGAAATCCCTAAAAAGTGACCAGTTGAACAGGAAAAACTTCAGGTGCTGTCTTTACACAAAAGTAGAATGACGAACTACAACTGTATGAAGTGTGATACACCTAATTGCTTGGAGTGTTCAAAAAAGATATGTAATACTTGTATACAAAATTTGTAAAACATTTAAGATGAAATTTTATTTTAATCATGTTTATATTTGTTACTAGTTTACTTTTTTATTCTAATCTATTTCTAATAATTTAATTTTCTTTTGTAGATCTTATTGAAATTCTAAAAAATTTTGCACATTATTCTATTTGTATTTTGTGATTAAAAAACACAATTTTTTTTTAAAGAAAAAATCATACAGTGTATAGTTAACACTTTAGATTGAGAAAATGCTGGAGAAAGACAAACATCATTCTCATCTTTTTTCTTTTCTCTCATTAAAAATACTTTCCAATAAATATAATCTATATACATAAAACAGTTCTGTAACTGACTGACTGACGATAACGCACAAACCAAACTGGGGGACCAACCTAAAGGGTTGAAATTTTGAATGGCGTTCTTATAGTGTAGGGGTGCACTATGAAAGATTTTTGAAAAATTCTTTTTAGATTTTTTAAAATTAAATTTTTAAGCTGTTTTTCTAACATTCTTTAAGTTTGCATTTAAAATAATAATCTGAGGGTTATAAAATTTATATCACGAGAATGATCATAAAAATTCCTTTAAAATGAAATCTTTTTCAAATCTTTACCTCCATTTTCTGATTTCTGGTGAATTTTTAAAGATTAATTTTTAGAATTTAATCTATTAAATGCTGATCATGTGGTTTCTTTTCTTTTAGTGATACTTTAAATTAATTTTGCGTCACGTGCATAACAACGAAATAAATTGACAAATTTATTTTTCTTTCTAATGCGGCAGACGATTGGACATTATCAAAAAAAATATTAAAATACAGTAAAAGAAATGTTCCTCAAACTGTACTATATTAACTGTACTATATTCTTTAGTATGTTCTATTAGATTTAATTTGAATATTTTCTTCTACATTATTTTGTCTATAAAATATCTGTTACGATTTTTTATAAATATATTTTTTTGTTTTTTTTGGCATTAATTGCATACATTGACTGTTGTATTTATTATAAATATTTTTTTGGCATTAACTGCATACATTGACCATTGTATTTTATTTGAATGTACTCCATAGTGAAGCACAGGTATTCAGCTAGTACATTATATTTTGATTCAGATTTCATTGATTCAACCAAGCTGTCAAATGATTTAATATGTTCAACTCATGTCTTCACACTAATAGAAAGGCATGTATAACAGAATTTAGAGCAGGGGTACTCAAACTGCAGCCTACAAAGCTTTTATATGCAGCCCAACATACTCACACTCATTATAAGACTGGTGCTTTTGTAAACACAATTTTGAAAATAAGTGCCTGAAAAGTACAAAACTGTACAAAAATGTTCCACCTGCTGCCCACGTTGTTCGCATAACGAATCTTTGTAAATTATCCAATTTCAAAATGACATATGGGAAGAATATATATAGAAATCGGCTTACTGATTTTCACCTTTATTGAGAGTAGTATGTACCAAGTATTAACCTGATTTGTCTAAAATAGTCAGTTTATCTCAACATAAAAAAATTCCCAAACTTTTTAAATAACAATTTCAATACATTAAGGTTTTGGATTTTATTTTTTAGATTATTATATTATGAGGTACAATGTACTATGTTACAGGCCGTGTAACATAGTAAACATATTCATGTGGCACGAGAGAAAAAAAGGTTGAGTATGACTGATTTAGAGGAATGTATTATAAAATAAATTTCAAAAGTGCCTGTTTCGAGACAATAATTCTCCAGCATAGATACAAAAATTTTATATCTCATCTAAAGTCTGAAAACCTCTAGAACAGAATTTCATGAAAATATAATTAAAAAGGTACACAGTTATAAGAATCACTCAATATAGATAAAAATATTTCTAAAAGAAATTTTACTGAACAGTGATAGATACAATGACCCTCAAAATTGAGAATACACATATTTTTGATTTGAAAAGTCATGTTTGAATGAATAAAAAATCATGAAATAGGGAAAACAGTCAGACATTATTAGCATAGATACATTCAGACATTTAATGTTTATCATTCCTCATAAGTAAAAACAAACAATTATGTTTAAACATAAATACCTATTTATAAAGAAAATGTGCAGATACTTGACCTCACAAAATTGTGAGTATGTGCAAGAGTTTTCTTGCATACAGAATTTAAAAAAAACTAAGAATTAATATTTAGTATCACATCCTTTTACTTCAATGACTGCCTACAATAGCCATAGCAATGAATCTACAAGATTTTCAGTTGTTTCGGCAGAATTTAAGTCACTATAATTACTATTATAACTAGAAGGAGTTTTTTTATAAATGTGATACAGAAAAAATCTGGAAGTACATTTTTAAGCACACAATCCATAAACATAGTTATCTAAGGTTATTGAACTATCTGTAAACTAAGGTTACTGAACTACCTGTAACTAAGGTTATTTAACAATATGTAAACTAAGGTTATTTAAAAATATGTAAATTTAGGTTATTTAAAAATATGTAAACTGAGGTTATTTAAAAATATGTAAACTGAGGTTATTTAAAAATATGTAAACTGAGGTTATTTAAAAATATGTAAACTGAGGTTATTTAACTGGATATTTTTTTCTTAAGAATAAAATACATTTAAATATTTAATTATGGACTTTGAAAACACATATTAAAAGGGAAATGAACTTATTGAAATGAGAGATTTTTTTTGAGAATTAAAATGTAAAATCTTGCATGAAAATTCTTAAATAGATTTCATTAAACAAAAATATATTTTAAAGAAATTACCTTGTCATGTTGGAAATTTGAAGTCCATGATGTATACCAGTGTTAAGAAAGCCACAATCAACAGAAAATCCTTGATCCATCAACAAAACACTTCTCACACGTCCGTCTTTAGGTTTGATGTAAGCCACCCAAGAATCCTTAATCATAAACCACCTATATGTACCAAGATAAAGTAAATAAACAAAATTACTTAATAAAGATAAATTTTTAATTAGAAACAATAATATAACCATTTGCTGCAAATCAAATTGTACAGTTGGCTCTCTGTTTAACGACTTTCAAGGGACCGTGAAAAATCGTCCTTAAGTAGATATCATTCTTAAACAGAATTTGTGAAAAAGTAACATTTCCCATAATGTCGGAGGGGCCTGGACTGGGAAATATCATCTTTAAATAGAGATCGTCGTTAAGTAGAGCGTCGTTAAACAGAGAGCCAACTGTAATGACATTTCCCATTTCATGCATAATCCTTTTAAATCATTAAATATGCCATGACAGGGAATTGTAAAAAATCACTGATATTTTAAAAATGAAATACAAAATACACTAAGCAATTTTAGAAGTAGTAGTGACTAAAAAGTTTTTGCAGACTATGACCTACTATAGAACAGCATGGGTGGAATAAAAACTCTCAATGACAAATTCTATTGAATATACAAATTTAGTTTAAGGTAAACATAGTAGGAGACAAACATTTGGCTTAATAGTGAAAATGATTTTTTACTAAATTATAGCCATATGTGGCAGATTAGAGACAATATTATTAAATCTCTCTCACTATACAATTCAGAAATATTTGAAAAGCTATTAAAAACACAAAATTTATTTTTTTTAAGTGAACTTTGTTTAGAAATGCAAATTTTAAAATTTTACTAGTATACAAAGCACACATAAATAAAAAATGTTTAAACCCTGCAAATACAAATGTCTTTTCTTCACAAAAATCCTTTTTTACTTACTCACTCTCTCTCTCTCTCTCTCACGCACACATATATATCAATACAGCTGATAAAGCACATTAACTTTTAATAAAAATTAATGTAGACCCACTATAACTTGGCTTTATTAGTCTCTCCCCTTCTATATTTCCCAAAAGTTAAAAGCAACTGACAACTCCTTGTCTACCTGCTACATAACTGCCTTGTCTACCTGCCAATCCTTGTCTACCTGCTACATAAGTTTTTACCAGCATCATATGAAGATAATGAAATTTGTTTCTTCCAGCAGAATGTCATCAATATTAAAAGTAACACTAAGTCATCAATTTGTCACTTTACTCATGATTTTCTATAAAAATTTGTTATATATTATTCCATATTTATGTATTATTATAAAAAAATAAGAAAATGTCACATCATAAACATACATTAGTATACAAAATTATTGTGCCATCCTTGAATCCATGAAAAATGCAAACTGTGTTACCTCAAGTAACACAGAGCATATACTGCCTCAAATATTGCTTAGATTATATAAGACAGCTTAATGAAATTTATAGGGAGCAATATGTTAGACAGAGTAAGTATTCAGATCTTGAGTTTAAATGGAATGAGAATTTGATGAATTGTTAGCCACTCTATGTGCTGTTTGTGTTGACATAGAGTATTCCACATATGCCATAGATAAAAGAGTATCTGTTAATCAGTCAGTGGAAGCAAGAGTGCCAATGAAATGGGGGGGGGGGGAGGGAACAATGATTTTTTAAAGCCGAAAGGAAAAAAGTCTCTACTGCAGCTCAATGGATTTTGGAAACCAAAGCGGTGCCTTTTAAAATAAAATCAGAATGAGATATCAAAACAGAACTGTCAGTATCTTAGAGAACTGTACATTGCCACCTATGCAGCATGAGATTACACATTTACCATCCAGAGAGAAAACCCTTAGTGATACACAGAAAAGAAAAAAAAGAAAAAGTAATGGCAGCAGCTGAAACGATGAAAAAACATGCCATGGGCAAAAAAATGTCCAGAAAAGGGTAATTTTTCTCAAATTAATTAAAATGTAATAGTCACAGTGTTCACAGAGTGCAACATATTTGATACTGTGTTTCAGAAAAATGTTTTTTTTTCTTGTTTCCTTCTGGATGTTAAGTATGTAGCCAGCCAAATGGTCTATGATAATATTACTTATTAATAGGGGCCATTTACATATGAGTCAGCACACTGTAAAGGGTGTTGATTAATCAGATATATTTCAAGTCTCTTTAAATGTATATAAAAACACTTTAGCACCCAAAGAAATATCCCCATCAAAAGGAATTTCCCATCTAATAAAGCTAAAGTGGTAAGCTTTCATAGTGGTTTTAAGTGGTAACTTTCATGCTTAAAAACTTTCCTATTGTGCTTTTCAGTGACGTTTTATATCATTAATTCCATAACATGTTTTGGATTATTCAGTAAATTGCAATATGGTTTCCTTAAACTGGATATAGCCATGACTTTAATTTAATCAAGAACTGCTCGATATAATGGGGAAGCTTATTACTCAACAAAAAGCTAAAAAATGTCTAAATCCTTTAGAATAATCTCATAAACATCTGAATTAATAAAACTACCCCTCAATTGATCACTTAAATGCCTGGCAGATTTTGTGCACTAATCAAAGTAAAGACAGAAACATAAAATAATAAAAAGGTGTTAAGGACTGTTTAAATGCATTTTAAGGCTATTTACCTTACTACTAATGTTGTTTAATTGTTCATGTAAATTACAATATATAAACGTTATGACTAGCACATAGTAGAGATGACTTTTCTGGTACAAATAATTATTTTTGTTTATCATTAATTACAAAGTACATTAATTTACATTATGCAATTAGTATGTATCAATACCCATTTAACATTATAATATTAAAGATTCTTAGTTTTATAGTAGCTCTAGATACTATCTTATCATTAGGAGTTTTGATGGCATTTCCAAAAAACTGATAAGAGACTCATAATTTTGTCCACTGCTGTAAGCATATGCTAGATGATATAGCATTTTCATTCACTTCCTATTGTTACAGACTTTAAACATATAAAGGCATTAATATTAGAATTTATTTTATAAGAACAACTTTATGTATATGCTAGATTATATTACATGAATGATACATACTCAAATGAAAAAAAAAAAAGTTTTTACTCCGTAGAATTACTTACTTTAATACATATAGAGGTAATAACAATAAGACTTTTTTTAAAAATATAAGAAAAGTGAAACAAATAGTATTCTTGCATGTTTAAACATAAATAAAAAATTAGTAATTCTGAAAATACCTCCATCTCCATCGTCCACACCAATCTATGAACGTTCTCTTAAGTCTAAAACATCCTACTGAACTCTGATGGCCACCAGATCTTTTCTGAATAATACCTTCTTTCTTTTTGCCACCTAACTCACAGACAAATGACAAAGGACAGATCTCCAAAAAATCCATCTAAAAATACACACAAAACATAACTTATAATGTGTATAGTCAGGTAAATTTTTCTTGGGGTAGTTTTCATTTTAAACATTTTAATAGCAAAATAACACAAATTCAAAAATAAAATGCAGAAGAAAACCATAAGCTTACCATTTCATGATGTGTACGGTAAAGAGGGATACGAAGTACATTCTTCAAGTAATCTTCTAATTGCTTCTACAATTAAAGAGAAAAACAGAATATTGTACATACATATAATCAATCAGTCAATTATAAATGAAATCCTTATTTGATAAGCTCAACTTTTGCTCGTAAAATTTTTTCCCATTTAAAAATACTCTTAAATTTTATATATGTATGTATTTTACATACTAAAACTTATTCAAACAAAAGCTTTAGAATACAATTTATATGATATTTTAATATTTTCATTAAAATATATTACATTTTATTAAATAAAAAACTGCTAGATATATATTTATTTCACAAATTGTATTTTTTATGCAAAAGTTTTAAAAATATATTTAAAAAATTAAGTTACAGTCATTGAAAATTATGTAACAGATTTGAATGAGTTTAAATTTAAAATTAAATAAGTTTATCTTGATTTGCAAAAAATAATATCCCTTATCAAATACTTTACTTTATACATACTTCTAAATGAATTGGCAGACAGTAGAAATAAAAACAACAGAAATATATAACTGGACAGAAATAAAATGAATAAATAAAAAATAAATCACTTACAGATACAAAATAAAGCATGTTTTTAAGATCTATTATTATACAGATTAGATCTTCATCACACTCAAAAAGTAATAAAACTAAAAAAAAAAATCTAAATAAGAAATACTAATGATCCCAACTGTTTTATATTTTAAAATATTGATTATGCTGTTTCTTACATGCATCATTCTAAACATTTCTATTATATACATGTATGTATGAATGAATGGGAGGAATTCAAAATTTATGAACTCTCTTAAGCTTAAATGTCTTAGTTAAAAAAATTAGCTCAATTTATAAATAAATTGATACTGAAACTTCACAGCATTTTTTTTTCAATTTAAACAAAATCATATATTCATGCCTTTTTAAAAAATACAATGCACTAAAGCTGAAAAGCATGCAAAATCAATGAATTCAGATGAGAAATATAATCAGTGCAGTGGAAATAAAAACTAGCAGGTTTTAGATAATTATAAAATATCCAAGATATATTCTTTTAGCAGTTGACTCTTACCATTAATTTTGTACAATCCAATCTTCAAAACTATTTAGGCTTTGTAAAATAGAATGAATATTAAAAGCAATAAGTAGTAAAATTTTCAAAATTTCATATACAAAATAGACATTTCAATTGGATAATATATTTTGTTATTTTTGAAATGCTTAATGATTGGTTATCAAAATCACTTAAACTTTGAAACAGAAAAGTTGAGAAACCTTCCACTAAAAATTTAAAATATATAAAGGAATCTTTAGTTTGTTAAAAAATTAACATTCCAATAACCTATTTTGTAATTTGAGAGCTGATTTTGTTCATAAGATGACAGTTGAAAATTCACTGAAAGAAAACACTTAAGTTTTAGAAATTTTCCATATTAAGTAAGCTGATAAGAGGCTCAATATGTAAGCATCACAAAAAAAAAAAACAGGTTTTCCATAGTTTACTGAGCAATTAATATATATTAACATTACACCTAGTACACTCAGAAAATCCTTTCAAGAAAGCATGCTTCCTGTGAGGCAGTGCCTAAATAACATCTATTAATGTACTCAATAGATTCTACTTCCCAGCAAATTAAGATTACAAACCCTCCTGAGTGATCAAGCAACTTTATGAAATTTCAAACATAAAAACTCTATATAATCTGTTGATCTTGAGAAGAGTTATTAAGAAGAGAAAAATTAATTAAACACATATAACTAAATTTGTAAAGAATACATAAATTATTGGTAGCAGAAAATCTTTGGTGCTTGGATTAGCTTAGTTATAAACTCTTTTTTAAGTTAATTTACAGAGGTCAAAGCAATTAAATTTCACTGCAATATTTAAATTTTTACAAAAACTATGAATTTAAACAATTAAAGCTAAGTATCTAGAGTAGTACTAATCAGCAAAAATCACCATAAATATAATCTAAGTTTTATATTGAAAAGGTATCTTCCATTTTTTAGCAGTAATAATCTTAGAATTTGCTTAAGAATCGTCCATTTATAAAAAATTTCCTTAAACATTTCCTGTTGATTCTCATTAAATTTTTTTTCAATATTTTGAGAACACAAAAATATAAATGTTGTCCTCTTAATGCTTTATGGGGAATCTAATAATTATTTCTAAAAAATGCAAAAATAAAGTTATTTACAATAACTAATTGCAACAATTTTAAACTCAAATATATTTATAATTTATATAGCATACATACTGCACGATATTCAATCTTGTCATGAGGTACAAGAGCATCTGGTCTTTTGGGGAACCTTGGCAATTGACTTCTTTCTATATTTCTACAACTCTTTCTTCTAGCTTTGTGTCTACAATAATATGAATAATAAAAAATCTGAAGATAACAAGACATTAACAGCCAGAATGAGTAGAACTAAGTGTTAACTAAACAAACAGCACAGAATAACCTAGTAAGCAAGTGATTTTATCACCTTAAATCGCCTACACTGAATCTAATAACTAAAGTGAAGAATAATAAATTCTACTTAAACTTTTCTCCTTTGTAAAAACATGTTTTGTTACTACTGACACATATATTCCCTTTTTAAAATCTCATGATACTATTCTAAGACAGTCACCGTTCACATAATATAATGGTTAGCATCTCGAGCTTCCACAGTATTGGTTCGGGTTAGAATCTCGAATAAGGCATGAACATTCCTGGGCTGTGCTCTATAAAAGTGCATTGCTTTGCATGGTTCTGTGCACCAAACAGGAAGCAATGTTGGCTCACCTGTATAATGCTCTCATAATAAAGTAGCTAACAAATTCAAGGTATGGATGGGTCAATGTCCTCAGGACAAAGTACTTGTCACATTGAGGGAAAAAAAATAAAAATTCTCAGTCAGCAATAAATTTATGACAAGATTAAAACCTCAAAAACAGACAAAAATGGACAGCATCTTTGAGTACACTTTTCCTATAAATTTCAGAAAGGAAATAAAACTTTTGAACCATTTATTCAAATTAAGTGCTTTTACAGCTTTCAGGGACTTTTTTGAAGCTCACTGAGTATTGCGGACTTACAGATTTATCTAATTATTATCCAGGTAAGTTACTTCTATAACATGAAAAAAAAAATTTTACAACTAAGAAAGGAACTTTGATACCGAGGTATAAGAAAACTTTGTGGATCCACAAAACATTGTAAGCATTATGAGCCCCAAGGTGTAACAAAATTTAAAATTCTTTTCAACAGTTTAAAAAGTATTTAGCCCAAAAAACTGTATAAAATCTTGGTACTAATGATAAAACAAATGCTTGGCATTTGTTTCACCATGATATAAAGTTTTAGTTTATATTAGCAAAATTTAATTAGGTCAAAACATTTCTTTATTAAATGACAGTGTGTATATTTAACCAGATTGTTAGAATATTAGACTAAATTCTTTGTGGTCAATTTTATATCTGTATTTTTCCCTCATATTTTTTTACTCTATGGTATGAAATCTTTTTAGAAAAAATAAAATTCACCAACATAAAATCATAGAATTAATGATGAGTTAGATATGAAAAAGGAATAATTATTTTTAATTTTTTCTTATAAAACTATTAGAGTTTAGGACAGAGATTACCTTTCTTTACAAGAATGTACATAGTTAATAATCTTCCATATGTTACATTAAATTTTAAGAAACTAGAGGTAGTATACTGAATTTATCTAAATATCCTTTATATTATCATACGAGGCAGTGAAAGGCAAAGTGGTGCAAGTCACATTTTCAAATTTTTTTTATTTGAGAGAAAAAATTTGATCTCCATGTTCAATTTATAGTGGAATTGCAAATAATTATTATTTGCAATATTATAATAATTATTATGAATTATAATTTTTTTAATTTATAGTGGAATTTTTTGTAGGTTTTGCAGTAAAACGCTTTGGACTTACACCACTTTACCTTTCACCGCCTCATATAGTAATTTAATTATAATATAAGTATACAATAGAATTTTCAACAGAATAGAACTACAAATGTCATTATGAGTTATAAAAGCATAGTCAAAATTAACAAGTTGATTAGAGACAATACCATAAATTAATAACGTATTATCAGAGCAACATCACATGATTTTATATATAAATGTTGAAATCACAAATTTTAATGGAACATATTGCTCAGACATACCTTTTTGTTGGAAGAGGAATTGCCAAGGAAGCTTTAAACAATCGTAACTGCTGGTGTAAATGCAAAAAATGCTTATAACGTTTTTTTATAACCCATTGATAAGGACCATGTTGAAGTTGAATTACATATCTAAGAATAAATAAAAGTAAGAGATAGCTTTTATTCTGATACTTAGCAACAGTATTGAACAAAAAATCAATACATATTGACTTTTAAGTATTAAAAGTACAATGATACAACTGACAAGTGAAAATTATTAGGATAACATTTTAGCCACAAATATATTTTATCTCAAAAATCAAACACATTAATATACAACACAGCTATTCTGATAGTAAGTAGAAAGGTATGAAAATAATATATTGCACAGCTCATTTTCAGTACTCTATATAAAGATACTGAATAATAAATTTTAATAAGGTGAAATGATGTTTCCACAGTTAAGACTCTTAAATAACTTTAATGAATATATGATGTGGTATCAGAACTTTTTTTATATCCAATAATATAACTTGCTATTGTATTAGATTTCAAAGAGTATATATATTTCTTCACAGTGAATTACACACAACTAATATAATTCTTTAATTATATCAAGTATTACTTAAGTAATCAAACTACCTTTAAAAAATTATTAATATTCTATGATAAGAGATATGCATTTAAAAATTTTATTTTGTTCATTCAAAATGAATAATGAAATAGATGAAATTTAAGGTACATAAACTACAGTAATAACAGAAAAATGTAAGACAAGAAACTGACGCACAAGTTTGGATAAATCATATGAGTAGTAGCATGTCTTTCAACATCAATTATTTTCACATGAATTTTACATCTAGGAATCAACATAGCTTGCTGTGGATCTTTGAAACTCTTTGGAGGTTCATGAACTGTAGTATAATGTATTGAACGTTGACCTTAAAAAAATATAAGAATTTTAGTTTATAACATAATTACTATTTATTATATTTTATCACAATTTATTATATTGGGTTGGCCAAAAAGTTTGTCCCTTTCTTTTCTGTGAGATGGCTCTATTAGTGCCTTATTGTCTTTAGGATCATTCAAAAACAATTTTATTAGATTGTGTTGTGGCATCTGACATATCAGAGAGCATTTTTTAAAATTTATCAAAATCAAGGAATTTTTATGTAGCTATTTTCCTATTGAAGATGGAAGGTAATAAGTGACATTGTCAGTAAATTGTGCTTCCTTATTTCAAGAAAGTTAGTAGAACTAAAAAACAAAAATAGGATTTGTGCAGTGTATGGAGATAGTGCTGCAACTAATAGAACATGTCAAAAGTTGTTTGTGAAGTTTCATATTGGAGATTTCTCACTGAACAATGCTCCAATGTCAGACAGACCAGTTCAAGTTGAAAATGATCAGATCAAGACATTAATTGAGAACAACAACATTATACCATGCAGGAGATAGCTGACATTAAAATATCCAATTCAAGCATAAAAACAATTTGCACCAGCTTGGTTATGTTAATCACTTTGATGTTTGGGTTCCACGTAAGTTAAGCGAAAAACACACTTTTGACAGTATCTTTGCATATGATTCTCTACTTATAGATAATGAAAACGTTCCATTTTTAAACAATTTATGGCAGGTGATGAAAGGCAGATATTGTACAATAATGTAGAACAAAAGAGGTCATGAAGCAAGCAAAATGAATCACCAGGGACCACACCAAAGCCCATTCTTCATCAAAATAAGGTGTTATTGTGTATATGGTGAGATTGGAAGGGAGTCCTCTATTTTGAGTTCTTCCTCAAAAACCAAATGGCTAATTCCAACCAATAATGCTCCCATTTAGACTAACTGAAAGCAGCTCTCAACAAAAAGCATCCGGAACAAGTTAAAAAACCAAAAACTGCATAATCTCCCATCAGGATAATGCAGGACTGCATGTTTCTTTGATGACCAGGCAAAAACTGTTAAAGCTTGGTTGGGAAGTAATGATTCATCTGCCATATTCACCAGACATTACACTTTTTAAATTTCCATTTATTTCGGTCTTCAGAAAATTCTCTTACTGGAAAAAATTTCAATTGTCTGAAAGACTGCAAAATGCCCCTAGATCATTCTTTGCTCAAAAAAATAAAATTTTTTGGGAAGACAGAATTATGAAGTCGCCTGAAAGATGGTAGAAGGTAGTGGCACAAAATGGTGAACACATTGTTTTATAAAGTTATTGGTAAAAATAAAAAAGTGTCATATTTTCATTTAAAAACAATAAACTTTTTGGCCAACCTAATACTTTATCACTACAATTAAATAATACCAAGAAAAAAAAGAACAAGTATCCCTCATGTTCATTAATAATGCTAGTTATCTTAAGAATTCAAACAAACAAAATGCTACACTGTTTAATTATAATATTATGTATTTATTCTAATGAGACTATTAAAATTTCAAATTTAGATATTTCTGACATTCTCTCTCTTTATAAGTCGACAAAATTTTGATATATCTATATATATAAAAGAGCTTGTCTGTTTGTTTGTCCGCTATAGAATCATAGACTGTTTCACCCACCGGGACCAAATTCGGCACAGTTAATGTTTTGGACCCTAGAAACATAAATCAGGAAAAACGAAATTTGGGGCTCAATTAGTTTTTTTTAAATTAATTTTTTAAGGATTTTTGTGCCCCTAAGCACACTTCTTAAATGTGGATACACCCCCTTTACGACAACCCTTCAAATTCGATACGCTGGGGAAAAGCGGTAGAATTCTGAGGGGTGATCTTGGGTGGTTTGAGAGTTGGTCTGAGGGTAATGGGGGGGTGTTTATTTTTCTTACGTTTAGTGGAATCGGTTGGTTGAGAAATCGAAAAAGGTTGAGAACCGCTGCTTTAGACAATTTTAGACAATGGCGTTCAAACTAATAGAACTTAATAAAATTTGGAAAAAAAAGCAAGTAAAAAAAGAAAAATTAAGTTTGGAATTTTTTGGAAGCCTTCTGTTGATCTAAATATATTAATTGTTTGAGGATCATAAAATGGGAAGAAGTATAAGAGTTCTACATGTTTTTTCCCCTAAGTTCGCGAAACAGAGTTAACATACGATATACATTTGAATTACTTATTCCGTGAAATCATATAAGATACATCTTTTAGAGTTTTGGGGCTTTTTAAGCAGTGGGAGGAAAAGCTCTTTAAACAGAGAAACATAACGGCACATAACTTTCATTCCGAACTGTTAGTCCATTAGTTATATTAGGGCATAAGAAAATTAATGAAATTATTTTTAAAGAATGATTGCCCGGGTAGATATATAGATATAAAATTTTTCATGCTTTCCATCAAAAGTCATACTGGGTATATCATTTCAGTAGAAACGCGCTAAGCGCATTCTGTCTGGCCAGATGAACATGAAGAGCGGGGGGTGCAGCCCAGTATTTTTTTGATGGACTGCATAAAAAATTTTATATCTATATATCTACCCGGGCAACGCCGGGCAATAATGCTAGTATATATATATAAATAAATAAATATATATCTATACATCTCTACCTACCTACATTATATATATATATATATATATATATATATATATATATATATATATATATGTAGTCTAACCTCCATATATCGAAGTAGCAAAATGCGCGAAAAAAATTCGATATATAGAAATTTCGATATATAGAATTGACCTTAGTCTTATCATAATTCTCCTAAAAAAAAAATTAAGGCTAATTTTCCTATACAAAACTCCATTTCTAATTTATATGCGAATCCCATTAAATGAAAGTTAATAACTAAAAATGAATTAATATGAAAGATTTATTGATTACTACATATCTTTAAAAAAACAATAATGCAGACATTGGTTACAATGATCACAGTTACATTCTTTAAAAAAAAAAAACTACGAATATCTTGCTGAACAGTTAGTTTTATGGAAAGTTCGTATAGAAATATAGATAGTTCGTATAGAAGTATAGAAATGTTCGTATTTATTCAGTCCACTAAAAACTTCCTCAGGGACATTATCCGCGAATTGAAGTCCACGACGTATTGTTTCAAATGCCAAAAATTGGGAGATTTTATTCTAAAGTGGAATAAAATCTCCCAATTTGTCTTGAAAAAAATTTCGATATATAGAAACAATTTTTCTATGTAATGAACATGGAGATTTGCTAAGAGTTCGATATATAGAAAATTTCAATATAGGGAAGTTCGATATATGGATGTTCGACTGTGTGTGTGTGTATATATATATATATATATATATATATATATATATATATATATATATATATATATATATATATATATATATATATATATATGAGGCGGTGAAAGGCAAAGTGGTGTAAGTCACATTTTCAACTTTTTATTTGAGGGCAAAAATGTAATCTCCATGCTCAATTTGTAGTGGAATCGAAAATGATTATTATTTGCAATATTATTATAATTATTATAAATTATAATTTGTTCAATTTATAGTGGAAATTTTGGTAGTTATGGCAGTAAAACGCTTTTGTCTTACACCACTTTGTCTTTCACCGCCTCATATATATATATATAACTTTCATAATGGATCAGTTACAATAAATAACTTAGAGACTGCTTCATATATATTATACTTCACACCAGAAAACTACTTATAATAACTTAACATTATTCAGTTGACTCCCTAATTAGCAGTATATTATTAAAATGACAATAGATTACCTGTGCATCAAACAACTACTTATTTCTCAAATGCAATGTAAGTCTCTTTGAAAACATTTTAGTTACATTAGATTAGGGGTGTCCAACCTTTTAGCTTCCTTGGGCCACATTGAAAGAAAACTAATTGTTTTGGGCCACACAAAGATATACTTAATATTAGCAATAGTTGATGAGTAAAGAAAGTGTAATATATAGTTAACATATTTATTTTGTTATAAATTTTATTTATAATTTTAAAGATAACTATAGGAGTCATAAAATTAAAGTAATATTTGGCATTGAATTGGAAAAACTAATGCATCAATATTTGGGTCAATTGAAGTGGTTGCCATTCTGAGGGAGTTCAAGATGTTCATCCGATATTTGGTTTTAATATGACTCTTAGTGTGCTTCACTCTTGAAAATAGTTGTTCACAGATGTACGTGCTTCCAAACAATGACGACATGAATAACGCATGACTATACAGTGAGGAAATTTACCTCTGGGCAGGTATGATTTATAAAAGTCCAACAAAGAGACTTGAATGAATTTCTCTTTAAGTTGAATCTGAGATTGCAACTCTATGCCTTCCATTTGAAAATTTGCTGGCAACATATCTATATCGACTGTAAATGGAGTAGCAAGGATGCAAAACAATTGTTTACTCTTCCTAAAGTCCTGAAATTGATTTTTAAATTCTCATTCTAAATTGGAAAGCAAGGCTACGTATTTAAAAATTTTTTAAATTATGCTTGGTCAGCATCTCGAAATGCAAATAATCATGAACATTTACTTGGGTTTGCCATACTTTCAATTTCATTTGGAACGCATTAACGGTTTGAAGCATTGTACTGATAAGTTGGTTTTTACCCTGAAGACGGGTGTTTAAATCATTTAAATAGACAGTCAAATCTATCAAAAATGCTAAATCTGCAAGCCAATTGTCATCATCAAGGTCTGGCACAGTTTTTTATCAATGTCATATGCAATTTGATTTCGTCAAGTAAGCTATAAAATCTTTTTAACATTTGTCCTCAATTGAGCCACATTATTTCTGTTAAGTATACGATATTGCCCTACTCAGCATCCAAGCTTTTATGAAATTCTTGAAACTGGCAATGATTCAGTCCCCGAGTCCTTATAAAATTCACCGTTTTGACGACGATTTGCATAACATGGTCCATTTTTAAAGCTTTACCACATAAATTTTCCTGGTATATTAAGCAATGGTACTTCATCAAACGAGAATTTTTAACAGCAATGGCATCATCTTCTATTAATGCTACAAGTCCCTCTTTTTTGCCTATCATAGCTGGGGCATCATCTGTAACTATACTAGATATGTTGGCAAGAGTTAATTAGAATAGCATCAACATTTTCTTCACTGCTTCATATAAATCTCTCGAGGTAGTCGTGTCTTTGAACAGTACTAAAGAAGCCATTTCTTCAGTTACAATATACTCGTCATTTGTCTATTAAATGGCAAATTGAGCCGTGTCAGTAGCATCAGCTCTTTCATCTATCGAGAAAGAATAAAACTTAAAACTAGAAGTTTTACTTTTTTTTAAAGTCACTTTCTATATTTCCCAAGTTTGTCAATTCTCCTGGAAATAGTCTGATGAGACAAACTGATTTTAAATATAATCTTCCTTATAAGGGCAAATTATATCTGCCACGCTTTCCATGCATTCCTTAATAAACTCGCCATCAGGAAATGGTTTTGATATTTTGGCAATTAATATCATTATAAATACAAATGTTAAATGTGCAAAAACTTCACATTTAATTTTTTATAGTGAAATACACAGAAATTGCATGTAAACTTATGTATAGAATTAAAAGATATTTCAAATGATGTAATTTTGATTTGTTGAATGAACAAAATGGGATCTGTAATGGCCGCCTGCCATCATCTCCAGGTGGGCTATTGATATTTATTTTCTTTCAGCTGTTTTTCTGGGCCGCATTAATACTTGCTTTGGGCTGCATGCGGCCCGCAGGTTGGACATCCCTACATTAGATTATAATGACATATTACAAAAAGTTAAAAGTCTTAGGTTAAGGAATATAATTATTGAGCATTTGCTGGGAGTTCCTTATATACTTTTCCAGATTGCTACTTCATTGATGAACATGGTTCTATATTTTTTTTAAAACTGATTCATTATTTTTTAGCTAACAATGTAATTAAGAATAACAAATTTTTCTGGGGGAGAGGGGGGGTCTGAACAAATTACATTAACTAAGTAAATGTAACAAGCGGATAACAGAAACATTGCCTGGAGTACAATACTCATACCAATATGGCGAGATTTTGCTCTAAAATGCCAGATTTTAGCATTTATCTTCTTTGTTTCATCTCATAGTGAAGCTATACATCACAGGCATGCAAGATAATTTATATGCACAGCAATAAAATCAAATAAGCAGGTATGATACCTCCCACCCATGTAAGTTTAGTAGATTACTATTTTTAGATTTTTGGGAGTGCTATAATTCATCACTCGTATCTAACTAAAATGTGTGAATAATTTTTCATTTTAGTTGTGTAGGAATAAATAGAGACAAGAGAAGGCTTCCAAAAAGTTAAAAACCAAGGCATATTTTATGGAAAGTAATTTATAAAAAGACCATAACGAGTTTGCATATGAAATAAATAATTTAAACTTCATCATATAAGAAATTTGTGTGACTGACTGTATATTATGTTATTAACTTCCTTTTCCTTTAAAAAAATTTGTTTAAGTGATATTGTTTTATATATTGTGTTTTTTTAATCCATTTTTTTGTAAATATGGTATTAAGGATTGGTTATTTATGTTGGTACATACATTCATAACTGAAGAATAAAATATTTCATTTTCCATTATGAAGAATAATCTAAATTGGCAATTGCTTTTCATTCCCATTGTCTATAATAAGGGAGATACGATTGATTTTCTGTATTCCAGATTTATTACAGTATAGCTATATATAAGTATAGCTTAATTTTGATTTGAATGTTTGTAGCACTGAATAGAGTTTTCACCACACAAGTTCTAATCTATGTTAATCTTGAAATCAATTGGCTTGACACAAAAAAGGAAAAATATTACCAGATTACCTGCTCCTGTAAGAAAATGGCTTTTTTTATAAACTCTAAATAACACAATTTTTTTAATTCATTTTACTATACAGAATAACGGTAACTGAAGATAATCAGAATATAACTGTAATTATGCTGTATTTATCTAATTTTCTTTTTCCAGATTTTCTAAAATTTTAACTTTAAGTATTCTAATTTTATAGGTAAAGTATCTTATTATCAATAACTAGTGCAGAGTCCCAAATTCAAATTTATTGTCCCAGTGTACACTGTTAGAGGCATGCATAACTATTTATGGTACATAAATTACATACCATTTGTGCTTTGGCAGTTTGCTAGATTGGTGTATGCAAATCAGAATGAGAAATTTTTTTACAGTTCTAATCTCTGTTTTAAGGGATGCCATACATCACTAGCATTTATCATTTGTTTGTTATAAAAGAAGGAACTAGAGTCTTTTTTTATCTTTCAAAAGTTTCAACAAAGTTCTAAATGGTTCAGAAATCTGGGCAAATAATAAGACCACCAGAAGAACAAATAAAGCATTGTGCACCCACAAGCTGACACCTAAATGCAAGGGACATATCAATCTGGAATAGTTACACTCTAGTCATAGACTTTGTTCAGGGCCCTTTGGCCTAACATTCACTTTGAATATAATAGAAAATAAAGAGAAGAATATAATAGAAAAGAAAATTTTATCCATGAAAATGCATGAAGCAGCACTTCTAAGAATAAACTTTAAGCTACCCACAAATTTAAGAAATCTGCAAAAAGAGAGAGAAATTTAAAAACTTTATGAGAAATGGTAAAGACATGGGGAAATCAGGATATATAAAACTGTTTGCAAAGTCTTGTAGAAATACTGAAGTATAAAAATACTGTTTTTTTATAAGAAATGAATTTTGATTGAAAATCTTACTTAAATTTAAATACCAGCACCCCACGAAAAAAGTTTTTAAAATTAATTCGAAAAAAATATTCAAAATATGAGGAATCTATACTAATATATAAAGAGAGAGAGCGGATTTTGTACGTGGAGGGTAATCTCCGGAACCACTGCACCTATTTGAAAAATTCTTTCATTATTTGAAAGGTATATTATTCCAGATGGACAATGGCTATATATTATGTATATCTGATCAGAAGAAAGAAAGTTAGGGGCCTAAATGTTGAGCAGATGCTTCACCTTTACAACTTTTTCTTTGTCAACCATAGTCAAGTAACCATTGCAACACAAACTACATTTTCATTTATTATCAGTAAAATATTTAATATTTTAAAGATTCAAATGGAGGAGGTATTGATAAATACAAAAAGGATTTTTGAAATTGGCAGTGTTTAAGGGTTTATTGAAGAAAATTACATTTGGAACTACACTTTTTAAAGGACATTTAAGATAAAAAAAGATTTACAATTTATTGGCTATCAACTGGAAAAATATTGGTATAATATTACAGAACTTTAACTTATAAACTTTATGTTTTTGAATTTATGTACAATTTTATGCACAATTTCCATAAATCAAACTTGAATTATTGAACTTTATTCAAAAATCAGTGTGTTTCATTGAAATTGTGAAATTTATTGATAATTTCGAATAGGCCTATGTTTATTCCTTTATAAGTGAAGAAGTATTCCTTCAATTGAGCTGAAATTTTGTATAGATTTAGTTGATAGTTTAGATTAAAACACAGGTATATTATTTTTTAAAAATCGGACCCCGGAGTTTTTTTAATTAATGTTTTAATGATTTTGCCCCTAAAACTTTCTTATTTCATCAGCTTCCATGGCTGTCCTTGCTGACAGCGAGACTATGGGGCCGAATCATACCAAAATCGGCATGTGGGTGACCCCAGACATGATTCTGACTGACTGACTAACAGATAACGCACAGACCAAACCGCTAGACCTAAAGGGCTGAAATTTTGCATTGTGATTCTTCTTATAGTGTAGGGTTGCACTAAGAAAGATTTTTGAAAAATTTTTATTAGATTTATTTAAATTAATTTTTTAGCTGTTTTTGTAACTTTTTTTTGAGTTTGTATTTAAAATAATAATCTAAGGGATATAAAATTTATATCATGAGAAAAATCATAAAAATTCCTTTAAAATGAAATCTTTTTCGAATCTTTACCTCTATTTTCTGATTTTTGGTGAATTTTTAAAGATCAATTTTTAGAATTTAATTTATTAAATGCTGATGACATGGTCTCTTTTCTTTTTGTGGTACTTTAAATTAATTTTACGTCACGTGCATAACAACAAAATAAATTGACATAAAAAATTTTTTTTTTTCTTTCTAATGCAGCAGACGATTGGACGTTATCCAAAAAAATATTAAAATACAGTAAAAGAAATGTTCCTCAAACTGTACTATATTAATTGTGCTATATTCTTTAGTATGTTCTATTATATTTAATTAGAATATTTTTTTCTACATTATTTTGTCTATATGAATTTTTTTATAAATGTATTTTTTGTTTTTTTTGGCATTAATTACATACATTGACCGTTGTATTTAATTTGAATGTACTCCGTAGCGAAGCACAGGTATTCAGCTAGTTTAGGATAAACCAATATTTTTTATTATAGAAATATCAAGATATACCAATTTTTATAAAAATTCAACTTTAATTATATTAAACTAATTTAGTTAGAAGCAAACACTCACCAGATCTACTTTAAAGCTTTTTTTAAAATTTTGTACATCAAAATATATAGCAGAAAAAAAATCTTTAAAATGTAGAAATAAAACATTAAATGATTGTTATTGATTTGTTAAACATTTACTAAGAAGTAGAAAGATAACATTTCATTACAAAAAATTCCCATTCATAAACACTGTCCCACATGCTGTGGAACAAGCAAATATGGTTAACATAAATTTGAAGATTACTGCAGTGAATATTTATTGCCCCACTTGGTGCACCAGTATGAGTGTCGTACTTCAGCCGAAACACTTTTCTGCAACTAAGTATATTACCTAAAAGGTCTGAAAGTATCTCTTAAAACCATGAAATAAATTATTTAAAAACTGGTATGACTTATTTTTGTTTGCTCTATAAGAATCCTTTATATAGAATAATAAACTCCATAATTCAGGAATATTAATCCCTTAATAAGAATTTGTTCGCATTTTCATTCACATGTCAGTGCAAGATCTAAGGTAAATAAGTGCACAGAAATAAATTCTCAATGACATTTTAGAGACAAGTGAACACAGCAGTCCTGACTGACTGGATTGTTCTGAAGGAAATTAATAACAATTTTAACAAGTAAATGTCTTTGATACCATAGAAAAATTGTAAATTTACTGAAATTTTTATAATATTGATAGTTATTTTTATAATACAGTTTCTATCATTCAATTATTTCCTTAATATAACAATAACTAAAGACACAAAATAAAATATAAATTTTACAATACTCTTACTTAGAAATGAGAATTTTAGTAAATGGCATAACTCTCCATTGGTCAAAATAAAGTATGTCATTGAATATTTAAAATGTGCATGAAATTTCATGCATACAGCAAAATATTCATAATAAAAATTATATACAAAGTTCTTGATTCTTGGCATTATTTAAGTTCATTTCACATTTATTTTCTCTTTAAAAAAGTAAAAGGTCAAAATAACTTTCTTTACCGTCTCCTGCACCAGTCTCATCTGGTTCATCTAATTCAATACCTGGTGATCCTAAAACCTCATAATCATCCTCACCATCCATCATATTTGATTCTTTACTTTCTAAGGGAAGTAAATCACGTGTTGATACTGAATTAGTCATCAGGTAAACCTGGGGAAAACTTTCATTCAACCCTAAAATAATGGAGAAAAGAAATTACACATACAAGAAAGAAAGGAATATAAATTATGTCCAATAAAAAAATGAATAGAAGAAAGAAAACTTTTACCCATTTACTATATTATATTTTTACTTATTTTTTAATTTTTTAATATTAAATTTTTTTCCATCATTTTTTCAAACCTCTCACTTATCTTATTATATACGATTTTCACTTTTAACAATTTTGATAATGTTCCACTGTAGCACTGTCAGTTCACTCATGTTTTCTGACTGTTAGTACCAGGTTCAAAACTTCGATACCTCTATTATTTTATTATTTATTTTTTCCTTTAAAATTTTTCTTTTTCTAGTTCACTTTATTAATTTTTCAACTGTAGTTTTATTTTAAAATTCTTACTGATAAGAGTATTGTTCATGAGTTTTTAATTTGCTGATTAGTACTTGAACACAATTGTCACTTGATTACTGGAGAAAGTTTAAAGTCTTTGACCATGGAGCTCAAACAACTTTAAATTCCTTGATCTTTTAACTTAAAAAACCTCTGTATTTTATTTTAAAAAGTCGAGATAAAACTTTTGTTATGAGCACTGAGTAAGAATATAACCCACTACTTTAACATCCTATTGAAAGAACTCATTGATAGAAAAAACATGAAGGCCAAATAATAATTTTACAATGTTCGGTGTGCCAAAAACAAGATCTCCAGTCTAAGAGCAAGGAAGTTTTGCTAATCCACATATGCAGTACAAGAAAATATTATATCCTAAAATAATTTTATGATAATAACTTAAAGATGAAATTTTTCATCTCTAATTAATCATTCACTAACTTACAGATACAAAGTAAATAGTAAGCCTATAACAAGGATCAACAATCTATCCATTCTGATGAATGAAGTGATAAAGTTTGCTAAGTTATAGACCAATGATGTTCCCTTTTTTGTTGATAGGTTGATTTAAAATGCTCTGGAAGAGCACTTGGAGATCTTAAATTCCCAAATTTAACAAGTTTCATAAGCTACAGAAGAATTTAAGTCTTTTAGTTTTGAAGTATATAAAAAATATGTGATGTATAAGTATTATGTCATCTATATGTTCCTATTAATTTTAGCAACAAGCCATTTTTTAATGAAATTTTACTTACTCATACACTAGAGCTCTTAATAAAAATTTCTGATTTATGAGGGTGTTTGACCAAAATCGCATTACTTTAAAAAGAAAAAAAAAATATTGATGGGAGTACGGTTACTTATTGTGAATGTGACATCTTCCATTAATAGGTTGAGTCAAATCAGCATTAATAAAGTGAATGAGTTAATATCCATTTTCATGCTACATTGTACCAGGGGAGGCTCCAGTCCCGAGTTTTGGAGGGGGCAACGTCGGCTCTTAGGGTTATATATATATAAGAAATAAACATCGTCTCATTTTAAATTTAAACTCATTTAGTATTAGGTCTACGATTATATAATTTTAGGCTATGAAAAAAAAATACGCCGGGCATTTCTGGGAGGGGCAATTGCCCCTACTGCCCCCCCCCCCCTTCTTGGAGCCTTCAATGCACTGTACAATTAAACATTTTCCTGTATTTTTCTTGTCATATTTGTGGTGCCTTTTCCCTTTCATTTCAGTCAATAGCAGCTTAATTGTACGTCCTTCTCAAAATTGTAGACATTAATATTACAGAGAAAAAACAATTTTCCCCTAAATGAAATAGCATATTCAAACATAATAATGAAGACGTTTTAAAGTCATGTATTTCCACTAAAAAAATATTTTAATCACACAAGCTTCAAGTCAAATTTTACATTAAGAATAACTTGAGGGTATTGAAAAAAAAACTTAAATTTACTAGAAACAAATATAATTATTTGTAAAACATAAGGAAATCCTATTAAATAGAAATGAAGATGCCTAATTTTAAGACAATAACAATTTATTTTAGAATATTACGAAGTAACATATTGCTGATGATATTATTTTCATGTTTATCACAAAAAGGTAAATGAAACTCACGAAATGATGTCACTTAAATAGCGCAAAATAGCATTGGATACCCATCGACATCTACAGAACGGCGGCTTTCTAATACCCGCATAATATATCAAAGCAGAATAAAAACAATAATGGGAGACATTAGACGGGAGGGAAAATTATTACTTACCAAATCTTTCATTTTGTTATTTTACATTACAATTGTTTAATCGTAGTCATTCGATCACATATAAATTATGAAAATTAATTTTGTACAATATGATTTCACTGATTGCTAAGGTTGTTAATTTCATTTACATGCAGGTCGAAGTCGTTCCCGTATCCAATTATTGTATTCAGTGGGGAATGATGTCATGAAACAACTATTAAGTAAATTACGATTTATAACCTTGACCTGTTGCATATGTCTCTCTTGAATAGTTGAAGCAGAAACCAACGTGAACTTCCGTTTCCGTTTAACAACTTCCGTTTTCTTGAAAAATTTTCATAAGGAAAATTAAATATGTTATCGAAATGCATCTTTCAAATGCTTGAATAATAACTATGGTACTTAAAATTAAATGCTTTACAGTTTTTAAGAGATAATTATCAGTATTATTAGCAGAGAAAAAATAAATTGTATAATCCTAACTACAGTTTTAGACTCAAGACAGGTATCCAATCACTATAAAATGAAATGTTTAAATGGATCATTGTTCAATAAATTTGATAAATTTAAAAAGAAAAAAAAAAGCATTCTTAGATAAGCATTCATAGTTTAAGATTTGACCGTAACTGCGTAAAGTTTCAGTTTTGATATCGGAGGATTTTGTTTTTTGGCCCATAGAACCTAAAACAACTGATATAATCGGAAAAATAAATTTCGTCATAACATTTTAGAAAACAAAATGCGAAAACTTGATTTCTATCAAAAAAAAAATCTGAAATGTATTTTTCTGCTGTAATGTGGTTAATTTGCTGTTCGAAATTTTGTGAAATAGATATAAATATTTGAAAACTTATGTTCTAATATTCAGCATTTTGTTTACATCTTGTTTTACGTTTTCATTATTTTCTCTGATTTTGCCGTTTTTTTCGGTACGAAATGTTTGTTTGATTTGAATATTTATTTTAATTTAAGAGGCAGGGCACGGTACTATACTTTATGGTAAAAACGAGTGGCACATATAAATTGTGTACTCGAACAAATTTCCCTCTTTTACAAGTGAAGGACATATTTTCGAGAAAAATCCGTTTTGTTACAATTAATCACCACATTTGGTTGTTACTTATATTGCTGAATGTATAGGTTAAAATCCAATAACTGGTCAGAAACTAAAATCTGATTAATGGTTAATTTTTCAAAATAAACCCTTCAGAGAACTATTAATTTTTTTAAAAAATTTCCTTATAAATACCATTTAATTTCATTCATATCCAATTCTCTTTAAAAGAAAGCGAAATGATAGCATTATTAATTCTCATGGTTTAAGTTTTTCTAAACGTATTGGAGTGGTAAAAAATAAACTTTAAAATTAAAAAAATATTTAAAATAAGTATATATAATTATTTATGTATGTGTATGCATATTTTTATGTATATGCACACATGTATAATGTATACATATTTATATTTATACTCTGATAGTATTAAAGAGAATATGTTTTTCAGAACATTAAGGCTTATTTAAGCATATTTGCATGTACAGATAGTTCATTGCTGAATACACTGTTTGAGGTACACATGGCATATTTTAACCAGTTGTAGTTTGAATCCAGTTTATGTAACTTGTTTTATAACTGGCTCTTATTTTTTGCTTGCAGTCAAGATGGTATTTACAGTTTAAAGGATATCAATAAATGTCATATTTAGGCAGTGACTCCACAATTTGTTCTGCAATTTTTAGATAGAAGGTACCTTCTTCCATCCATTGTATCATCCTCTTTCAAATGTATAGCTACTGTATTACACTCTATACTACTTGCATTTAATTACTGCTGCTAGCTCTGTTCCATATCCCTAAAACCAGAATAAATTTTTGATCTACCGAAACTTGTTAGGTAGCTGTTCAAATTTCATGACACCTCTGGTTCATCATTTTTACTTTGGAATGAGAAATGCATAACATGCTAGAGACATTGATTTTACTGTTACCATTATGTCTGTTGTTGAAAGGAAAGCTTTTTTGATATTTGAATTTTGCCTATCTGTTTTAGGTGGATTCACTGTATGAATCTTTTATTCGCATACATTTAATAGTTTTGTAGTAGATACATTGATCACAAAAATGAGTTTCACTTAAAACTGATAGATATAACTTTTATTTATAATTTTATTTAAGTGAGAAAAATCAAAATTGTCATTGTTTTTATTAGTTACTAAGTTTTAGTTTAATTCATAACCTGTAAATTAAAATATCTTGGGTGAATATTTCTGTATGAATATTTCAGTCTAATTTAGTGTTATATATTTTATCTTTATGAGTTATCATGTCTTGAAAAAATTACAGCAAATAAATGCTTTTTAAAAAAATTAACAGCCAATAATTTGTCTCCTTAACTAGATTCACTATAAGATGAACATAGTTATTTTACTTACAACTGTCTTTTCTGTAATTGGCTTACAAAAATGTAAGTCAACAAAACAGTTTCAGACATCAGATCTCAAAGAGCAGTAAGGGAGACTGGTGTCCACTTAGAAGCCGTTGCCAAAGATATTGTTCTCACCATAAATGGAAACAAAACAAATTATATGGAAATTTCAAACACACCTACAAACATAATGCATTATGTATCAGTGGCTTTTGAAGCTGTAGACCAATTTAAGTATCTTGGTATTTTTATTACCACAAATAATAACCATAAAGTAGAAATTGATTATAGACTGGCAATAGAAAACTGGTCTTACCATGGGTTAAAAAGACTATCTAGATCTTAATTTCCAAGTCTTGAAACGAAAATGAGTATTTATAAAATGCTCCTTTGACTTTTTAGCCTGTATGTTAGTGATCTCTGTATTCTTGATGAAACTGCAAAGAACCAGTTACAAATGTTTGAAAGGAAAATCCTTTGAGCAATCCTCAAACCAGTATACGAAAATGGATTACGGTGAAGTATAACGTTGAACTGTAAAGATATTTATAAAGAACCCAGCATCTTAAAGATAATCAGGATTAGGGAAGGATTAGGTGGTTGGGACACTTAATAAAGATCACAGTACCACAATCCTGTCAAAAAAATGGCTTTTAGAAAGCCAGAAAGCTCTAGAACAGGGGTAATAAAACTGTGGCCTGTGGGCCATGTGCAGCCTGAGACACTCGCACTCATTATCAGGCAGGTACTTTTGTAAACATAATTTTGGAAATCAATTCCCAAAAAATACAAAAATGTTCCACCTGCTGCTCACGTTGTTCACATCAACATATCTTTGTGAATCATGCTATTCCAAAATGAAGTATGTGAAGAATGTATGTAGAAATCGGCTTACTGATTCTTAACTTGATGACATATTGACAGTAGCTTGTAGCAAGTATAAATCTGATTTGTCTAAAATAGTCAAAAGTTTATCTTAACGTGAAATATCATACTCATTTCTAAATAAATACTTGGATACATTTAGATTTTGAGTATTATGTTTTAAGTTATCGCATTATGAGGTATACTGTACTATGTTGCAGCCCGTACAACATAGCAAATGTATGTATGTCACCCGAGAGAAAAGGAGGTCGAGTACGACTGCTCTAGAAACAGAGGAAAGCCCCCTGCCAAATGTCTTTTGATGTGGATAAAGACCATATAATTGAGGCAACAAATGCTTGCAATAGGATGTAGTACCAAGGAAGAATTTAAAATTCTCTAAAGTTTTATTAATTGACATCTCTTTTGAAGCATAAAATTAAAATAGATTTACTCTTACTATTAGCTTTCCTTTGCAAACATAAATTATTTGGTCCTGTTTAATATACTATGTTACAGTGACGCACCCAGGATTTAATCTTGGGGGGAGGGGGGGGGCAAGTTGAACGGATAAAAATATTTATAATGCAAATTCAATATTCATAATGCAATTTCTATTTCTTTGGGAGGGCCAGGGCCCCTTGGCCCACCCCTTGGGTGTGCCACTGCTATGTTATATAGTCTAACACTCAAATAATATATGAACAGACACATTATTCTATTCTTAAACACTACCCATACACAGAAAGCACATATTTTATAGCCTTGCAAGGGGCATATGTATGAAAGAAAGAGAGATAGATAGATAGAGCACAAGAAATGCTGTATAATATTTCTTTCATTCAACCTAAATTCAATTTTACCCATTTTACTTACCTTTATTACTGTCTATTCATTGCTATATCTCATAAAAATTTTCTAAGTTATTCTTTCTGAATAACTTAGAAAATTTTTATGAGTCAATAATAAACAGTTTCACTTTTTAGTTACTTTTATTACTATCTATCTATCCAATGCAATATTTCTCTTTCTCAATAACTTAGAAAATTTTTATGAGTAAATAATAAACAGACTATCATGAATTTGCTAATTATCATCTGTACCATATTTTTCATTAATTGATGATCAATGCAAATTTTTCTTCATGATACTCATTTTAAAAAATTTACTTAAATAACTTTGAATGTTGTTCATATTTTCACAAGGAATTTAATTAGTTATGTATTTCATTATCATGTTTATTTTAAATGTATAATTTTATTTCAATATTAATGGCAATATCTAACATAATTTGGGAGATTTTACCAAGCTCATATCTTAAAATTTAACTAGATTTGATGCTTGTAGAAAAATTATCTTTAAATTTTTCTGTTTGTTTTGAAAGCTGGTCAAATTTTTTTACATTATGAAGGACTTTGTTCAAACTGTGTTACAGTTTTACTCCTAAAATGCTAAATATTTGTTACCTGCATTTTAACTTTTCTTCAAGAATATTTTCCTCAACCTCATTTTCTCAAAAAAATCATTTGTTATAAATTTTCTTTTTAAATTATAACTCAATAACATCATGCACTAACTGGGGAAAAAATATTAAAGCATTAATAGTTCTAACTAAATTTTTAAAAATATAAAACTTGTAATTAAGATTTACTGTATATTTTTCATTTCTTTACACTTTTGAAGCAGAGAATGTACTGCTTTAACCAGATTCTCATTAGGTATTTCTGATTTAATTGAAAATATGATGTACCTCAATTTAATTGAATACTTGATAAACATTTATAGTAATATTTCAAGTTTAGTTTTTATAACTGTATCTTGATCGTTATAGTTAGTTTGTACCCAGTCACTTTGCATTTACTTCAAAACAGTCAATTAGCAGTCAGATTTAACTGATTCAACTAAGCATGTAAATAAAAATTTACATTTTGAGTTAAGTAATAATTTGCAACAAGTATTATAACATGGTGGATATGTTTTAGTATTAAAATTTCAAATTATGGTATCAACTAAATGTTGCCCCGTGTTTTGCTTTCAAAATGTGAATGCTATTATTTGCACAAATGAAATATCTATCCATATTTGAGGGTTTTTTTTTCCTTAAAGACTCTCTATTCTTTATAATTGCTACTTCACAACACAGTGGTGCACCCAGGGGGGACTAAGGGGCCCTGCCCCCCCCCCTCAAAGAAATAGAAATTGCATTATGAATATTGATTTTGCATTATAAATATTTTTATCCGTTTCTCTCCCCCCCCCCCCCATGCATTATAAATATTTTTATCTGATCATCTTGCCCCCCCCCCCCTTGTAATATTTCAAGAAAATTATGCTTGAAAGAAAGCATAATTTTCCCCCCAAGAAAAAATCCTGGGTGCACCACTGTCACAACATTTTATGTCTTGAAAAAATTAGCTTTCCAAGTTGGTTTCCCTAGTTTATTCCCAGGTTTATTTGTGAAGATCTTATTCATCTAATTATTAGATTCACATTTCATAAATTTTGCTTTAAAAAGAACGATTGACAGAATGTTTGTTATGGATTTATTGGTGTTTATGTGATAGATTAAAATACATTTTTACTTCTTAAAATAATCTTTCATCAAAATTTAACTATTGTGACAATTGAGCTGATTACCTTTATGTTACACAGCTGAACAAACTTTTCTGATATGTCAGTTACAAACTTATTTGAACTTTTTTATAACTGATGCATATATCTGATATATTCTTAAAAAAATTCTGATGATATGTTGCAACAGGGATTCTAGTTGTGAATTTTTGAACAGTTAATATATAATCTTTTATATTAATGTTTCACAGAATTATTCAGTTTTATATTATATCAGATTGTGCACTGATTGTTTTTGAAAACATTTTACATTTTATTACCTGCTATATATTCACAGAAATACAATATCTTTTTGCTTTTTTGTTGGTATGTGTACGTACAAGATCATTATTTTGAAGCTCAAATGTTTTGATAGTTATCCTTTATTCTTTTCTTAAAGCTATTTGATATATTCAAGTCGAATGATAATTTCAGAATTGTTTCCTACTTAATGTCCAGGTATTTCTTTTTTCTTTATTTTTTATAGTTAAAATATATTCTTTTATCATTCTTTCAAATATTTCACTTGGTATGAAATGCATATAAAACAGAATAAAAATAATTTAAATTTCTCTAAGATCAAATCATTCTTAAATCTTTTGGAAATCAGTTTCAGCATTAAATTTTTAAAAAAAAACTGAAAAAAATGCATCATATAAAAAAGTGTTTTACTTCTTAAATAATGATGATAAAGATAAATATTTTCCTTCTTAAATGCTGGATGTCAATGAAAGCTGTACAAGTACAACGCACCCTGTATAAATACATAAGTAGATAACTGGAGGGATATTTGGTCTAGTTCTATCACAAATATGTCATTTGTTTTGTAAATTTATGCTGCTTAAAAAATGTGAGAATGAAAGAGTAATAATTTTGAATCTTATTATTTCTCATCACAGAAATTATGCAATAAATTTTATTAAAAAGAGAGAAAGAGTGGTTTTAATAAATTTCTAAATGAAGGCATAAAGTTAACTTATTTTCCTTTCCACAATATTTAAAATATTAGAGTAACATACTTAAAAAACTATAAGGAGTGGATATAAATCTAATATATATACACAATGATTATGATGTTATGAAACTGGTTTAAATAAAAATGGTTTTTGATCAATTGCACAAACACTTAAAAAAACTTCTGGTAGTTAAAAAGTTTTAAAAATCCAAAATATGCAACAATATTATATAAATTTCCAGTGC
The DNA here is from genome assembly GCA_907164885.2 of Dolomedes plantarius. Lineage (NCBI taxonomy): Eukaryota > Metazoa > Arthropoda > Arachnida > Araneae > Dolomedidae > Dolomedes > Dolomedes plantarius. Next base: position 133,271,570 of record OU015493.1, on the reverse strand, counting down.
AGTTCCACGATATTTCTCGCTTTCAACATTAACAGACACAGTTCACCACTTCTCTCTTACTACCATAAAATCCTTTAAACTGTCCAGAAGCAAGTGAGAAATTAAAGTTACAAAGTTTCCAATTATTTTTTCGCCTTTTTAGAGGCTGCTTTCTTCTTGGGACTCGCTTTGACGGGTTTTTTCTTCGCTGCTGTCTTTGCTGGTTTGGCCTTTTTCACAGCAGTCTTAGCAACAGGTTTCGTTTTCTTTGCAGGGGTAGCCTTTTTCGGTTTACTCTTTTGGGGGGTCTTCTTCGGCTTTGCGGTTTTCTTTGGTGTTGAAGCTGCTTTCGAAGTTTTGGGTTTAGCTGCAGGTTTCTTGGCTTTGGAGGCTGATTTTGCGGTGCCACCGGACGTAGCACTGCTCATACGAAACGACCCACTTACACCTTTGCCTTTAGTTTGTACTAATCCACCGCTTATTACTGCTGTTTTCAAATACTTTTTGATAAAAGGTGACAGTTTTTCTACATCCACTTTGTAATTTGCGGCAATGTATTTTTTAATGGCCTGAAGTGACGATCCACTGCGCTCTTTTAACGATTTGATCGCTGTATTCACCATCTCGGAAACTTTTGGATGCGTTGGTGCCGTTTTTGGTTTTTTGGCTTTAGCAGCTGATTTACCCTTCTTGGTAGCAGCGGAGCTTGCATCTTTTTCCGTCATTTTGGGAGAATAATTAATAATTACGCTGTAATCGAACACGAAACTCTCACAGTCGACGGGCGAAAAGATTGATACGAAAACTCGTTTTTCTCCCGGCGAATATATATAGACTCCGCGCGGACGTCGTGGAAAGCTATCAACTGAGAGCGCGGCGCACCGCACTTCTCTCCGAAACGATCGCGTTTTGGGACGAAAGTTGTGTTTCTTCCCTGACTTAAACTCTCTCCAACTCTTTTATTTACCTATCTAGCGCTTTCGGACCTCTTTGATAAGCAAGCAGCATATCTACTTCTACTAATATTGCCAGAAGTTCAAATTTCCATCATCCTGTAAAAAGTTTATAACGGTTTTTCTTTAGCATTAGGGTCACAAAATTTCAAAGCTCCTTTATCGATTTATGTTTAATTCCGAAATTATCAAAGTTGAAAATCATTTTTCTTCTCCATAATGCAGTTAGAAATGTCTACTATCTGTGCACACGAATTAAATTAACTAAGAATAATTTATACTAGGAGTAAAATAACGATTCTTGGAGGCACCTAGCACAAACCTTCTCTCCCGAAACAAATTTGTGCCGCCATTGCTCTATTAACGAATTTTTTTTAAAAATTTCCAAGTAATAAATAATTAGGAATTAATGTATTTTCTGTATGAAAAACTGTTCAAAACTGTAGAGATTTTTCACTGGAAAAATTCATTAAAAATTACGCCTGTTCAAAGTGTGAGGAACATCAACTTATCAGTGGCAAATTAATACTAGTCTCGTATGTATCTTAGCATCTGTGGCATTTTAGTTTTATATACAATACTAATTTTTTTTACATCGAGACAGTTTTGAATGAAATGTCAGTTTCATATCATTACAATATTCTTTGCTTCTGTAATAATATTTTTTTCTATAGGGTCATGCTTAAGAGGTCTAACAAAATATGTCTGCAGTTAAGGCAACTTCAAAATAATTACCATAGTATCTCAGCTAGTATGTCTAACTTTTTCTTTCTATGTGCAAGTTTCTTGGGGAATAATTACTCCATATTAATTTGTTTTTTAAGCCAGTTTTTAATGAATTATTTACCAATCGACTTGTTATAAATCATGATCATCTACCACCTGATAGTTGCTACTGGCACCTTCTTTTAAAAAATGCAGGTGTTTCATATATTTCATCTCAGTTGTTTCAAACATGTATTCATGCATTTCTAGATAAAACTCTTTTTTTTTTCCACGAGACATATGATAATTGTTTCTATCAATATAGGAAAAATAAATTTAATTTGTATGCAATTTCAAATGAAATGGCTTCGTTTCGTTTGTATATATAGTATATATATATTAATCTCCTTGTATTTTGAATTACTTCCAAAATAGTAATCACTATAATCTAATAAATTTCACAAAAGCTTTTGTATTATCTTTGATGTGATTGAACAAAGACGTATTTTCAAAGTATTAAAATTCATATTTTTAAAACAATTTTTAATAAAAGTGTAATTTAATAAATTTATAAATATTCTACTTTATATATCATAAAAACATTTTTTCAATCAATATATATATATATATATATATATATGTATGTGTGTGTATATATAAAGATTTCATTTGCTTCAAATTAATTACAAGATAATAAAATTAAACTATAAAAAAAATTCACAAAAATTTTTAGCATTTTCAAAGTGATATGTTTGAATGATGTATTTAATTGACAGCATTTAAGTTTAATATTTAGTCTGAAATTGCTAATATTGATAGTGTTCTTAAAGCAGATCACTCGCACACCAAACCAGATCATTTCTAGCATGCTTGCACAACTTTATTATAAATATGTTGTAACGACTCTTACACGGTGATATGTTTTAACAATTATATCTTTAATTAACAATATTTAAGTGTAATATTCAGTCTTAAAAATTCTATTATAAAGGTGTTATAAACTTAATTATTCAACATTTCTTCCAACTTTTGCTACTTTATTGTTACTGTTGGAAGTCTGTTCTTAACCTTTTCCTTACGGAGTAGGATAGCGTGTATCCCAAGAATACGGGCCCATACGGGAATATATATATTTATAGTGATACCTCCGAAAAGCGAATAGTCACGGGACCAAAAGTTTTGTCCGTTATTAGATGTCCGCTATTGGGGAGGACAACCTTTTTATGAATAATGTGTTTGCACTTCTGTTTCATATTTGATTGAAAATTACGGCTGCAATTTTAATTAAAAAGGAAAAATTAATTAGGTAAGAAAAGAATAACTATTTACTACTTTACCTTTTAACTGTAGGCTAATCCTTTTATCTTGCATTAAATAATCCTAAAATACAATGTATAGGAGCTAAATTTTTTTAATTACTACTGAAAAAATCTGTTAACAATGTTTGATTCCTTTTTTCACAGCAAACCTGTTTTTCAAGGTGAATTTTCATAGTATTTAGCTTTGCTAATCCCTCTTAATCTTCGTTGTTCAGAGAGAACTGTTTTAATTGTTCGCTGTATTTCAGTGCTTCCGAATTATCTTTGATTTTGCAGTCTTCAATTGGCGATTCCCCATCATCATCCTCAGAAAGGGCCAGAGCTTCAGTGGTGTCCCGATGAATGAAATTGGAAACATGCAGATTTTCTTCCTCAGTTGATAAATCAGTCATCAATCATGACATAATCTTCAACGCTGATATTTGAATCCAAATTGGCTACTAGATCCGCAAGTTCTTTTTCGTTTTTTTTCAAGCAGTACTGTCAGTTGCCACTTCGCTTGTACTAAAAAATCCTGCCTTCTTAAAACATTTTAGAACTCACCCAGGTTGCACCTTTTTTAAGGGCTGACGTAGCCCAGGAAATGGCACCCAAAACAGATACCGATTTTGCGAAATCTTCGCTGGATTTGCAGGACATAATCTGTGAAAGTACATGTCTCAGAAGCAGCTTTCTGTACCGTACTTAAAGCTAAGGATAATTCCCTGATCAAGTGGCTTTAGCATCGAAGTGGTGTTAGGCGGCAAGAAAACTAAATTTACATTTTTGACATTAACATTTAATGCCATTGTGCACATTTTAGGGTCGAATTTCATTGTATCAAGCACGAAAGGAAGGAGTCTGAAAAAGTTCGTTGTAAAGACGCATAAGCATATATTTTTAGCTTGCTTGTTAGAATAATTTTGAAATGTTTGCCAAAAAAATTAAAAGTTTTTCAAAAATACCTGTCCGCTGTTCGGAGTGTCCGCTATCCAGAGGAAATAACATGGATTGTCCTATATAAAAGGACTGGGACTCATAAAAATGTCCGTTAATTAGAGGTGTCCGCTATTCGGGAGTGTCCGTTAAGGGAGGTATCACTGTGTGTGTATATATATATATATATACAGTCGAACCCCGTTATAACGAACTTCACGGGACCAAAGATTTTGTTCGCTTTATACGAACCGTTAAGAAAAATGCTAGAGTTAGCAAAATGTATAACTCATTAGTTGCAATGTGTTTTCAATAATGATGTATTAAAAAATGATAAAATCTATTAAAAATGATAATTAATGAATTAAATCAACTAAAATCGATTACATTAAACTGACACAATATTAATTAAATTACGTATAATAGGGAAACGACGGGACCAAAATTTTTATTCGTTATATATATACCAAGTTCGCTATAGCGGGGTTTGACTGTACATATATATGTATATGTATATATATATATATATGTATATGTATATATATATATATATATATATATATATATATATATATATATATATATATATATATATATATATATATATATAATCCCCTTAATGGCTGTTCTTACAAAGGGGGTATGACATTTCCCATTCTAAAGAGGGAATCGGGAAAATGGGCCCCGTAAGCTAAGGTTAATATAATGTTTTCTGGGACGATTGGGAACAGCTCGGTAACCTTGAGTCTGATTTCTGAAATAGTAGTATGTTCACTGAAAAACTTGAAAAATACCTGTCCGCTGTTCGGAGTGTCCGCTATCCAGAGGAAATAACATGGATTGTCCTATATAAAAGGACTGGGACTCATAAAAATGTCCGTTAATTAGAGGTGTCCGCTATTCGGGAGTGTCCGTTAAGGGAGGTATCACTGTGTGTGTATATATATATATATATATACAGTCGAACCCCGTTATAACGAACTTCACGGGACCAAAGATTTTGTTCGCTTTATACGAACCGTTAAGAAAAATGCTAGAGTTAGCAAAATGTATAACTCATTAGTTGCAATGTGTTTTCAATAATGATGTATTAAAAAATGATAAAATCTATTAAAAATGATAATTAATGAATTAAATCAACTAAAATCGATTACATTAAACTGACACAATATTAATTAAATTACGTATAATAGGAAAACGACGGGACCAAAATTTTTATTCGTTATATATATACCAAGTTCGCTATAGCGGGGTTTGACTGTACATATATATGTATATATATATATATATATATATATATATATATATATATATATATATATATATATATATATAATCCCCTTAATGGCTGTTCTTACAAAGGGGGTATGACATTTCCCATTCTAAAGAGGGAATCGGGAAAATGGGCCCCGTAAGCTAAAGGTTAATATAATGTTTTCTGGGACGATTGGGAACAGCTCGGTAACCTTGAGTCTGATTTCTGAAATAGTAGTATGTTCACTGAAAAACTTGAAATATGAACCATGTAAAGGTATGTGAAGTGTCATCCATCATACCTTTATAAAAAAAAATTGTTAAAAAAAATACTATAATCCTATCGCTTAGCAACCTATATTTTTACTCAGTAGGTTTGAATACCAAAAAATAAAGCTATTTATATACAGTGAAACTTTTCTATGGTGACCAGTAATGGTTCCAAAAAAAAGTTGCCTATTTGAGGGGTGGTCGTGAAATAGGTATTTATTTTTTTTTTCCCCGTGACGTTAGCTCTATGGAGTCTTTAATCGGTTCTGAACAAAATATGACCGTTTAAAGGGGTGACCGGCTAGAGAAGGTTTACTATATATATATATATATATATATATATATATATATATATATATATATATATATATATATATATATGTGTGTGTGTGTGTGTGTACATACATATATAAAATAATTAGCACAAATCTGTAACATTTTTGTGCCAAGTGTATCTATACTGTTCAATTTTCTTGCACGAAAAATTGAATAAATGAATGGATAAAAGGGGAGAATGGTATGTTAACTGGAGGTTGCGCCTCCCCATGCGGTCGACCAGGTGGGGTGCCCCCTTGCCATTTTTCTCTGTCTTTCATTATTTCTTTCGTATGCACAAAAAATAATAGAAAGGGGAGTGATTCTGCGACAAGGAGGGAGGGGTGTGGGGGCGGCCAGGGGATTGCCTCATATATAAATAAACATATATATATATATATATATATATATATATATATATATATATATATATATATATATATATATATATATATACATGCACACTGAAGAGCCAAAAAATTGGTACAGGCGTACGTATGCAAATAACAGAGATGTGCAACCCATCAACGCGATGTGGTCGGCAGCGCCTATATAAGACAACAGGTGTCTGGCGAAGCTCTTAGATCGGTTCCTGTTGCTACAATGGCAGGTTATCACGATTTATGTGACTTTAAACATGGTGTTATAGTTGGCGCACGAGAGATTGGACATAGAATCTCCGAGGTAGCGATGCAATTTAAATTTTCGCGCACGACCATTTCACGAGTGTACCGTGAATATCAGATATCCGGTAAAACATCAAATCTCTGACAGCGGTGCGGCCGGAAAGACCTTGAAAAAACTGGACCGTCGACGACTGACGAGAATCCTTAAACGAGATAGACGGTCAACACTTCCTCAGATTGCTGCGGATTTCAATGTTGGGGCATCAACAAGTGTCAGCATGCGAACTGTTCAATGGACCGTCATTGATATGGGTTTTCGGAGCTTCAGGTCCATTCGTGTACCGTTGTTGACTGAACGGCACAAAGCTCTTGGAGGGATGAACTTCCATTCAATGCGTTCTGAAGCAAGATAATCTGCAATTTGTTCATCAGGATTGGCAACAAGTTCATGAAGTCGCTTTAATTCTGCCCTTGGTCCCACAAAGTTTGTACCATTATCGGTAAATATCTTGGAGCTTTTTCCCCTTCTGGCGAAGAAGCGTTTCAAGGTAGCTAGAAACGATTCCGAAGTTAAGTCAGATACTATTTCTAGGTGGACAGCTCGCGTAACAAAACATACAAAAAAACAAACATAAATTTTGCTAAAAAGGCCTTTCCTTTGGTTCTTGTACTTAATTGAAAACGGACCACAAACATCTATACCAGTACCATTGAAAGGATGTGTTTGGGTTACGCGTTCCTGGGGTAAACTTCCCATAATTTGTTGAGCAGTAATGGGTTTCACTTTGAAACAAACGACACACTCGGGCACAATTTGTCTGCACAGATTTCTGCCATTTAACGGCCAAAACATTTGTCTTATGGTGTAAAGCAAAGATTGTGGGCCTAAGTGAAGATGTTTTCTATGGAAATGGCTAATTATTAATTTTGCTAATTTCTGCTTAGCAGGCAAAACAATGGGGAATTTTTCATCATAAGTTAAATCTGCATGATGAAGACGTCCAGCTACACGAAGAATTTGATTCTTATCAAGAAATGGATTGAAACTTTTAAGTTTAATATTTAGGGGAATAGGTTTCCCCTTCTTTAAGTTTCCAACTTCATCATGAAATTCCATCTCTTGAGCAGACTTTATAAGAAACTGCTGGGCAACATCTTTTTCTGCAGCAGAGAGAGGACCAGAACGTTTCTCTCCAGGGTGTCGAGCATTGAAGCAAAATCTGAAAACAAAACTTAAAATACACAGATTAGTATTAAAATTATTGCTTAAGTTTACAATAGAGTGCAAAAAGTTGTTATCAGATGTAAGCAATAAAGTCTGGTTGGAAGTTGGCTTTAGTTCTGACAAATAGAATTCATCAGAGGAAAGGTCAATGTTATTACAAATATTTTCTGGAGAGTGTAAAAATTGTGGGCCATGCCACCACAATGTCATTGTCGAAAGTTCCTCAGGATTTATGCCTCGAGATATGATGTCTGCGGGATTTAGGCGCGAGGGCACATGCTTCCACTGATAGTTCTCAGTCAGAGTCTGTATTTTCGTCACTCGATTACCAATAAATGTCTTGAGTCTGTTAGCTGGCGTGTTGATTCAAGCGATTGATATTGTTGAATCCGTGTATAAGACGACGTCATCTACCTTCATCTTAAGAGAAAGACGCGCCTTTTGTATGAGTTGCGAGAGGAGTAAACATGCTGATAATTCCAGACGAGGAATGGAGACCGTTTTTAATGGAGCTACACGGGACTTGCTAGCTATGAGTTTGGTTGTTATTTCCTGGTTTTCACTAATGCATTGCATGTATACAACAGCTCCATACGCTGCTTCTGAAGCGTCTGCGAATCCTTGCCGGACTGTTTTTTCAAAGGAATCGGCTAAAATGAATCTGTCAATTTTTATGTCTTCAATGGACTTTAAAGATGCTATGAAAAACGTCCATTCCTTTGGGATCTGCTCTGGGAGTTCATCATTCCAATTTAGTTTTGTTAACCATAATTTCTGAAGGAAGATCTTAGCTCGATTTATAACTGGTCCCAGAAGACCTAATGGGTCATAAAGTCTTGCGATGACACTTAATACATCTCTTTTTCTGTAAGATGATTTCTCAATGATTGAAACTTTGAATACAAACTGATCGTCGATTGGTTTCCAGATGATACCTAAAGTTTTTACACCAGATTCTGCACTCGATGAAAAGTTATGTTCTTGGGTCTCGGAGGGAGTGCTATTCATCAATTCCTTTGAATTGGAATTCCACTTGTGAAGCGTCATTCTACATGACGATAGCATACCACACAATTGCAATTGAAGTTCTCTAGCTGTTTCAAGGGTATCTGCTCCTGAGACGATGTCATCCATGTAGATATCATGGAGAATTATGTCGGGGACCAATGAAAACCTTGATGCTTCATCTATGGCTAACTGCTTGAGAGTTCTAATAGCTAGAAATGGTGCACAGGATGTTCCATATGTCACCGTCTTCAACCTGTAAGTGATTGGTTCTTCAGTTTCTTCTGACTTCCCCAGAATTCAGAGAAGATCACGTTGCTCTGTATCTATGCGAATTTGCCTAAACATTTTCTCAACGTCCGTGGTGAATGTATATTTATGCTTGCGAAATCTGGTCATTATCTCAAAGATATCTTCTTTTACTTCTCCTTTTAAGAGAAGGTCATTCAGACTGAACCCTGATGTGCTTGCTGTAGATGCATTGAAGACTACACGCAATTTCGTTGTAGTCTTATCCGGTCGGACAACTCCATGGTGCGGGAGGTAATAGCATGGATGATCGATTGACGGCTCATTGTGAATATTTTCAATTCTCTCCATGTGATTCAAATCCAAATATTCTTGCATAAACCCTTCATATAACTCCTTCATATCCCTATCCTTGGATAATCTTTTCCATAATTGTTCTAATCTCCTTTTTGCTAACTCTCTAGAGTCTCCTAATTTCTCTATATCCTTTGTTGGCATCTGCACCACATATCTAAATGTTTCATCACGCTTATGAGTCAGGATGAAATGGTTTTCGTAATATTTCTCTTCCTTATTCATCATTTGCAAGGGTTCATCGATAGTTTCCAATTGCCAAAATTTTTGCAAGCATTCATCTACATTCTTATCCGATTGCGAAATGAATCCTCAGTATTTAGTTTCACCTTTTAGATCTATAGATCCTGTTGCTACGTATCCGAAAACAGTATTATGAAATATTAAGTTGCTGCTGTGTGTGCGAATTTGACCATTTCTTAATAAGTCAAAAAATATTTCCGATCCTAGCAACATGTCAGTTTTGCCGAGATCTGCGAATTTCGGATCAGCTAGTTCGTTGGGAATTTTCAAACTATTAATGTCAATGTTTAAAGGAGTGATTGGAAGTAGGTCAGTTATTTTTGACACTACTAGAAAATCTAATGCTGCTTGAAATGAGCCGCTGCCATTCATGATGGTAGCCTGTATTTTTGCTTTTACTGTTGTTTCATTTCCACTTAAACTCGAAATTGCAACCTTTAATTTTTCTCGCGGCACTCCTAATCGATCTGCGAACCCAGATGTGACGATGTTTGACATCGAGCCACAATCTAATAATGAACGAGCCTGTATAAAACTTCCTGTGAAAGGATTTTTTACCCAAACCATCGCCGTGGAGAGTAGCACTGTTTTATTTTTTTTATTAATGCAAGACAGCGAATTCGAAACAACTTCGCTTTCCGAAGGATTGTTATGACTGCGCATTTCATCTGAATCGGCGCCTTCATGTTTGTGATTCAATTAGTTATTGCCTCCCGAGGGACAGGCCGTCTTGTTTTGGTTTCGGCAAAGCTTGTTATGCTTCCTGTGACAAATGTTGCAGCTGTACTTAGACTTGCAGTTAGAGAATCTATGTTGCGGGCTTAAACAATTGAAACATAATTTGTTTTTCGTAACTACTTCATGCCTTTGCACAGCATTCCGTTTCAAAAATGAATCACACTTAAATATTGGATGATTTTGCTTACATACAATACAAGAATGAATGAAATTATTAGACTGTACAACAAGTGTTCTTGATTTAGTATTACGATCTAGATTTATCATTGGCTTCCCAGATGCGTTTTTGCGGATATTTTCTAGCATCTGAGAACGCTTCTCTATGAACAAAATTAGGTCATCTAACTTGGGAACATCGTTAGAGCTTATATTCAATTCGTATTGCTTCCTACTTTCCTTATCGAGTTTTTGAAGCACAATATTTAAAATTAATGCATCAGAAAGATTGTTTCTATCATATTTCAAGACTTTTAGCGCACGAATATTTTTCTTTACAGTATCTGCTAAGTTTCTTAAGTCTGTAGCAGACTCATGAGTTAACCTTTCTGCATCTAAAATGGCATTTGTATGGATTTCTACAATTACCCTGGCGTTCTCATACTTTTGTTCTAAGGCCTTAAATAATGAGGAAAATGTGTCATCTGTGGTTTGTAAATCTTTCGCGGCACCGGTTAAGGATGCATTCAAATAGTGAAGTTTCTGCGCTTCTGATAGCTGATCATTTAAAGTTATTATGTTATTAAACTGTAATTTGAAGGTACTCCACTCTTCATACTTCCCCGAGAATTTCGGAAGTGGGATTTCAGGCAATATAAGGTTCATGGATTGAGAAGCAGTAGTATTTGGACGCGTTAAAATCGATGTGTTACTCTGTTCTAATTTTTTAATGTATGATTTAACTTTAAATTTAACTCTAACAATATTTTCACTGTATTCCCCACTAGCTTTGATTTCCGCAGCGTAATCTTTTTCAACGGTAATATCAGGGCCCGATTATGAACGTTGGGGGCCCCTGGGCAGATGCTATTTGGGCCCCCCCCCCTTAAGGACGTTTATAAAAATAAGAACTATCCATGGGCTATACATACTATTAGAAGTATTAGATGCATACACCAAGGGGGTTTTGGGGGCTATACATACTATTAGAAGTATTAGATGCATACACCAAGGGTGTTTTGGGGCCCCCTAGAATCAGGGGGCCCTGGGCAAAGTCCCGATTTGCCCATGCAATAAAAAGGCCCTGGGTAATATCATCTTCTATTTCTATGTTCAAAGAAATTTCTTTATTCGCTAGTTCATCAAGAATTTCTAAAAATTCTCCCTTTTCATTACTGTTGTTCTCTATTAAATTATCTACTTTCGTTTTTATTTTAGTAATGCTTGTTCGTATAATAGAACGTTTTTGTTTAAGTTTTCCAAGATGATCCATGTTATGAAATTAGCTTGTGTAAATGCGTATAATCATAAATTATTATATGCGAAGTACAATAAATATAAATATACGAATAACTAAAAGTTTCCGACCTTGATGTAGGATGTCAGAAGTTGTAATTCTTGCGGTGGTTATCCAAATGGTGATGCATTCGAAACCAAAACACAAAGTAAGTCACAAATTATACTAATCTAGACGCTGGTCAATCCACGAGTCGGACCAAATCTAGCGGCCCAGTGCGGGTTTTATGTAATTAATTGCTCAGCAGACTGTATCTTTTAATAACACAACAAATTTATTAGAAAAATGCGGAGTCGCTCAATTGCGATGCGAGGCCTATGACGGCCGAAGAAGCACTCTGCAAAAAACGTGGTTACAGTCAGCAGAGACAGATGGCGCGTTGGTGGCGCCAACAGATAGATTGATAGATTCTACGATATGGCCATAAAATGGACTTCGGTCACTTTAACTCTGAGCCCTCAGCACGTATGTAAATACAGTCGGACGAGCCGCTTATTCGGACAGAATCCCGTCTTATAACATAAGGCATGTACGTTTAATCGGACTAGTCTGTTATTAGGACCAAAATGACCGCGTCCCGATGTGATCCGATTAACCAGAATCGACTTTATATATATGTATATATATATATATATATATATATATATATATATATATATATATATATATATATATATATATATATATATATATATATATATATATATATATATATATATATATATATATATATATATATATATATATATATATATATGTGTGTGTGTGTGTGTGTGTGTGTGTGTGTGATAATAATGGCCCACCATTATATATCTAAAGCGTATTTAAAATTATCCTGTTAATAAAGCACGACCCCTTTTCTAAAATTGCAACCTAAAAGTAAAATAAGATAATTTATATTATTCCTGCAGATCATGATACAGGCATGTGAAGTAGCTGAACTCAATAACATCCCCAGATATGAGTGTTAGAAGTTATGAGAGTCCGAATGTCAGTATAGTGTCAAGATTCTTGAAGAGCCCTCGAACCACTCTGTATTTATGGGGTCTGTAACGTCAAAAACCACACTTTATAAGAACTTTATGGCCACTTATCCTGCACTCAGGTCAATAGTTCGCGGTTCTAACAAGAGCGGGATCTAGCAGTACAGTCCCCGATAAACTTAAGTGGACACGTGAACTCCACGAATCTAAAGTCGCCCAATTAAAATATTAAGTAGTTTAGGCCCTCTGGCGTCAATATCCCAAAGCACTTATTTACTATTTGCATGAACAGAAGATTTCTGTCTCTTGGTGTCTAACTCTCGTTACTGTCGGACCTGCGGTCCGCTTCTGTCTTGTAATGTAATTCGCGTCCCGTCAGGCCAAGTCATGTGGCCACTGCAGCTAAGGACTTCTAATAAATAAAGCAAGTCTTCGAAGTTGTGTAGTCCATCAATGGCTCCATGTGTGCGTGTATCGCCTAACGTTCGTAAGTGATTCCCTGGATCTACAATTCGCCCGACTGCATCACACCTTCGTGCCGGCTACGCCTCCGATTAGGTCTATGCCTCTCCTTCACGGCGTGAGGTACGGGGCATCATATATATATATATATATACAAAATTTGCACTTAAAAAGTTGTCTGTCATTCAAATAATATTCTTTTAATATTGATTTAATAATCTTTAATTCGATGCATGCAATTAATATAAATTATGAACAGAATTAAATAATGATGAATTCATTATTGAATTTTAATTTAATAATTTTTGTTGCTTAATTAATTCTATTTTTTATGCGTGATATCGTACTGAAATGCTTATTCATATCTCATCCTTTCTATCAGTGTATCTAACAGTCAATATTTTGACTTCCATTCCCGCCCTTTCCTTACTCATTTTGAAGTAGGACGCGTGATATTTCTACTAAGATTCTATCTCGAATTTTGATTCGAGTGAGGGAAGAGAGGTCCTTGAGGATGCATTAGAAACTCTTTTTTTTAAAATTCATTTTGTATTCTCTTGGACAGTGTTTCCAAAAATATCATGCGTGGAATGTATATTCAGTCACGATTTTCGTTTTAATAGTAAGTTACAGATCTTAAATCTGACGCATGCTTGTTTGAAAAACACTTTTTCTTTTGGAAATGCCAGGGGATTATTTTAAATAATTGAAGTAAATAAGAATCACTGTAATTTCATAAATTTCGTAAAATGTTTGTATTATGATTGATGTGACTGACACAAAGATGTATTTCCATTGTAAAGTTTTTCATTAAAAACAGTTTTAAAAATATGAATTTTAATAATTCACGTTTTTAAAACAATTTTTAACGTGCAAACGTGTTATTTAGTAAATTTGATAAATATTCTACAATCACTATATACGTATATAAACTACTGGCCAAAAGTACTATCAGTTTGAGAAATCTAACATTTTTTCAAGAATAAGCCCCCCCCCAAAAAAAAAAAATAAAATAAATAAATAAATAAATAAATAAAAAATAAATAAATAAATAAATAAATAAATAATAATAAAAAAATAATAAAAATATTTTTCAATTAAACTGTTTTATTTTAAGTGCAAATGTGGTGGAGAAGTTTCAAGCTATTACGGCATACTTTGTGATGCAATCTTTATCAACGATTGGGTCATCCCGGATGTTTATCATAAAAACGAGCCGACTGCGAGAGAATTTCATTTGGTTTGTTGCGCTGCTGAAGTGCTTACCGCTGCTCATTGCTTTCAAAATTAAACTGTACTTTTCTTTTTAAAATGTGTGAAGTAACTCCTCGGAAGCGCCATGCTATTATTTTAATGCATCAAGAAATTATTTCAAATATTAGGATTGCTCATCGGTGCGGCTGCAGTGAGTCGGCTGTTTCACGCCTCATAAAGAGATTTAAAACAGAAGGAACCGTGGATAAGAAGCCCAGAAGTGGTCGTCTAAGGTTATCTTTGAAACGTGCTGATGCTTCATCGACACGATTATGCCGAAAACATAGGTTTGCAAGTTCTGCTACACTTGCAAGAGAATGGAGTGAGTCGACTTCTGTCATTGCCAGTTCCAGAACAGTTCGCAGGAGGCTCCGTGAAGCTGGTTTCAAGGTACATGTGCCCTGGAAAAAACCAGTTCTGAGCAAAGCAATGCGGTAAAAAACGATTGGACTGGGCTAAGGTTCACAAAAATTGGAGTAATTCGAAATGGAAACAAGTTTTGTTCAGAGACGAAAGACTATTTTCTTTATGAAAGACGATGTCTGACAAACCTGCCCACGTTTGACTTAAAGCAAAAGATAGCATAAGTCCAGACTGCCTGGTTCATACAGCAAAACACCCAGAAAGCCAAATGGTGTGAGCTGCATGTTATATAAGTCAACTGGACGACACCATTTTGTACAGGGAACTATGAAGAGTGGCCAGTATATTAGTGTGCTGAAGGATCGATTGCTTCCTAGTGCTCATGACATGTTCCCAAAGCAGAAATGGGTATTTCAGCAAGACCTAGCACCCTGCAATACATCGAAAAAAACAAGAAAAACTTTAAAGTTAAATTAAATTTCATTGGAGTTCAATTCTGAACTCTAAATCGAAACATTCCTTATTTTAGGTTAAGGCTGAATTTGCAAAACATGGTGTTAATATTCTCCCATGGCCATGAAACTCGCCAGATTTAAATCCTATTGAGAATTTATGGAGTATAATTGGAAGGAAAATATCTCAAAATCGTCCCAGAACAAAACGAGAGCTTCAGGAAACAATAATTAAAATTTGGCACCATGAAATACCGAAAGAAGTGTTGCAAAACCTAGTGGATTCCATGCCTAAAAGAGTGGCTGCTGTGATCAAACCACCTGTGATCCAGAGGCGACCAACAACATATTCAATGCTTTTCTGTTCAATTGCACTCATTTATTATCTTTTCTGCTCAGAACTTGAAATTGTGTATTTATTTCATTTTATTCCGGGGCACCAAAATGGATTACGATTTTTGATAACCTGTACATTTTTTGTATGCTATTTTTTATAAAATTAAATAATTATTTTTGTTCAATAACTTAATAATATCTTGCCTTTAAACCAATTTAACAGATTGCCATTAAAAAATATCAGTTGCATTGAAAAAATATTATTTTTGGGGCTTATTCTTGAAAAAATGTTAGATTGTTCAAACTGGCAATACTCTTAGCCAGTAGTGTATATATATATATATATATATATATATATATATATATATATATATACACTCATGGACAAAAAAATTAGCGCACAAGAAGGAGTCGTCAAAATGAAACGAAATTTTACATACGTAATGACTACTTTGATATAAGTAAATGATAAGAAAATCAAAGAAAAAGGATAATTTATTTCAGAGAAAAAGGCAAAAGAACGGAGGAGTTAATACTCCGTTGGACCCCCTCTAGCGTGAATGCACGATGCGATACGATCGGGCATTGAGTCATACAAGTTCTGTATGATGTCTTGAGACATTTCGTTCCATATTTGCTGTAACCTTGCCTCTAGTTCGTTCAAACTCGTGGGATGCCCAACTCGTCATCCCAAATGATCCCAGATATGCTCGATTGGAGACAAATCTGGGGATCGGGCAAGCCAAGGAAGGGTAGTAACAGTGCGGAGACAGTCTTGTGACACCCTTGCCGTATGAGGCCGAGCATTGTCTTGTTGAAAAATGGCTCCTGCGAGCCGTTGCATGAGTGCCAACACATGTGGTTGCAGGATTTCATGAACATAACGCTGGGCTGTCATGGTGCCACGGAACAATACTAGGGGTGACCGTGTATTGTAGGCAATGGCACCCCATACCATCACACCAGCTGTGGGAGCGATGTGTCGCTGTACAGCAAAGGCAGGATTGAAGCGTTAGATACACAGCACCACGGGCTCTCCACACACGAACGCGATTGTCATCACTGCCGAGATCGAATCTGGATTCGTCGCTAAAGACGACCTGGTTCCATTCCGCTGCAGTCCAGTTTCCTCGTGCGCGCCAAAACTCCAAACGGAGGCGTCGATGGGTGGGCGTGAAGGGCAGCACACGTAATGGGCGCCGCGATACCAACTGTCCTTCAGCCAGGCGCCTCCGTATGGTTCGAGAAGACACAGAGACCCTAGTGAAGGTGCTACCTGTGCCTGGATGGCGGCCGATGAAGCAGTTGGCTGTACGCGTGCATTTCTTACGATGTGGTGGTCTTCTCGACGACTGGTCTGTCGAGGGCGTCCTGAGCCTGGTCTTCCTGTACATGACATCTCTCGGGTCCACTGGTCCCAACACCTCCTCACAACACAATCAGAGCGGCCTAATTGACGAGCTACTCGCTTAGCTGACCACCCAGCTTCCATCATCCCGACGATTCTACTCCTCTCAAACTGCGACAACTGCTTATATTGTCTTCGAACACGGCGTAATGGCATGTCTATGTCAGTTCTTTCTTTGTAAATGATTCAGCACACTCAAACAAGCTTTGGTTACCTGTTTTATACTCCACAGAGTACGATGTTCAACGCCCTCTACCGGCTATACGTAATGCGCAATCACGCTGCATTTCTAATCATTTGCATATCTCCCCGACATGTACCTTCATTGCAAGTTTCGTTACGATCCCGCAATTATTTCTTGGTGCGCTAATTTTTTTGTCCATGAGTGTATATACCGGGTGGCCATAATTAAACTGACAGTACTCACAGTGTTCTGTAGCGCGATCTATTTGCGAGAATGACGCCACATTTTGTAGGAAGATTAAACAAGACGGGGGACGAAGGATTCCGCGAAAAAATAAATTAGTTCCAAAAGTCACCGCTAGGGGAATATTTGGCGCTGTGTAATAGAAAATAGAGTGTTAACAAATGCAAATTAATACGGAATAAAATTACCTTTTATTATGCACATTTTCTTATTTAGTTCAAGTGCAATATGGCAACACTTTTAAAAAAGCGTAAAATCTACATAAACACCGATAAAGTCTCGTGATCTGCAATATCACGTACGGCAATATCA
The DNA here is from genome assembly GCA_907164885.2 of Dolomedes plantarius. NCBI lineage: Eukaryota > Metazoa > Arthropoda > Arachnida > Araneae > Dolomedidae > Dolomedes > Dolomedes plantarius. The sequence continues at coordinate 133,253,970 of OU015493.1, read as the reverse complement.
CGTATTATTCACTGAGCAGAAGAAGTTCTTTATTCAAATTTCACGTTACATCCATTGGCACAGTGCCAGCTGCTTGGGTTTTAAAAGGCAATGTGTTACGTTTCGAATCAATCGGATTGAAAGTTTATGTGCAATGTCTCCTTCTTTAGTCGAGCGTGCGTTACTGGTCAAATTCTTTTACCTCAACCAGTGCAACGCGTCAGCCGCTCTTCGTGCTTTTAGAACGCACAAAAAAATGCGTAAAGGTAACGGTCCTGTGTCAGTTAATGGGCTCAAAGCAATGGTTGCGACGTTTGAGAAAACAGGTTCTCTGAAGGTTCAGTCAGGCAGAGGACGAAAACCTGTACCACAGGATACAATCGAAGCAGTTGCCACGGCGATTGTCGACAGAGGACCAGACAATATTGCTGCCACCTCTAGCGCTCGTGGATTAGCTCGGAATATGGATATGCCTTACAGTACTGTATGGAAAATATTACGAAAGATTATCAACTTCTATCCGTACAAGATCAGCCGTGTACAGGAGTTACTGTACCCCGACCATGATCAGCGATTGACTTTGATAAGCGACCATGATAAGCGATTGCATTTGTTAACACTCTATTTTCTATTACACAGCGCCAAATATTCCCCTAGCGGTGACTTTTGGAACTAATTTATTTTTTCGCGGAATCCTTCGTCCCCCGTCTTGTTTAATCTTCCTACAAAATGTGGCGTCATTCTCGCAAATAGATCGCGCTACAGAACACTGTGAGCACTGTCAGTTTAATTATGGCCACCCGGTATATATATATATATATATATATATATATATATATATATATATATATATATATCATAATATCATTTCTTCAATTTAAATATACAGTGGTATCTCGCCTTACGAGTTTAATTCGTTCCATGACGGAGCTCGTAACTCGAAATACTCGTATCTCGAATCAATTTTCCCCATTGAAATGAATGGAAATGCCATTAATTCGTTCCGGGCTGCCCCCAAACTCAGCAATTTTTGGTTACATGTTTTTAAATAAGAAAAATGTTCTTATAAATGACGAACGTTGTATAAAAACGCAATACAATAGAATGTACGGCAATAAACTTGTTTTATTAAGTGTAATGTACAACATTTACCTTGGAGATCAGACTTGAAGTTGCTGATGAAAGAGGAGGAGAAAAGCTGAACTGAAAAATTAAATCTTATTCGTTGATTTTTGATCTTTTCGCCACATTTTCCTCGCTTTCGCTTTTATTACGAGCTACCTTCCGAGCTTAAAGTGAGACACGGAAGCTGAACGATTGTTGCATTGTTCACTGGGATGTAATGTCCAAATTCCTCTTTCTGAGAATCTGAAGATCGTTTTCTCAGAATCCGTAGGAGGAGGAGAGCTTGAGATCCTAGGACCAAGGTCATCCCATCCCCTAGAACCCATGGCGAGTACCAGTGTGGGGGAGGAAATTGAAGCTATCTCTCTGCGAGAGAAGGAGGACGATGCTCGGTTTCGGAGGGCGCCTCAAGTGTGGGCAGAGCAAGCTGACCCGGGTGATAATTGTTGAGTGTTAATCTCTAGGTTTTAGACTGGATAGTAGTCTTAGAATAATATGTATACAATTGTATAATAATTGTACATAAAGGTTGTAAAGATTATATGCTTCTCGTGTTCTCCTTTGATGAGCACATGGCGTTCGCTGCGCAAACTAGCTGTGGGGTATCTGAAGCTTGCTCGTAACCCGAATTTTAGCTCGTAACTCGATGCAGAAAATCTGCCGAGAGAATGCTCGTATCTCGAAAAACTCGTAAGTAGAGACACTCGTAAGTCGATGTACCACTGTATTTATATACTTAGGTTTCCTTTACTGCAAACTAACTACAAGTTGATAAAATTGAACGAACGAACGAACGAACAAACAAACAAACAAACAAACAAACACACACACACACACACACACACATACATACACACACACACACACACGAAAAAAAAAATCATGTCTCGCTCGATATCTGCAGTAGAGTTCGGGCTCAGTTTTCGAGGTCTGAACCCGAAAGCCCGTCAATCCGAGACATTCGACACTGAAGCTCGATCTCTTCCAGTTTGTGCATTTTAAAAAGAAATTTTTTAAATCAATATTAACTTTTAAATAATTCGGAGCTGATTTTTTTCCACCAAGGTTTGTTTATATATATGTAGAATTTTCGAGCCTGTTCTATTTTCTGAACTCTACTGCTAAGTAAACCCAAAACTATCCTGTCTGGAAATCCATTCTGGAATATAAATCCCGTGTCGAACCCGGGCACGGGCAGTTCGACTCAGCTTCTAAATTCACAGGAGTTACAGATACAGCTACCCCACGAAAAGGAAAAATCCCCGTGAACGATGAAACTTCTCTAGCCTGCCACCCCCCAATACGGCCACTTTTTTTCGGAACCATCACTGACTGCCACAGAGAAATCCACCCCTATTTCACGGCTACCCCTCAAAACGGCCACTTTCTGTTTGGAACCATGACTGGTCGTCTTAGAAGTTTAACTGTATATCTAGCCCTCCTTCCCCATCCTTAAGTCTCAATACCATTGATCGTATTTAGTATTCACAATAAAGTAAAATAATGCACTTCATTTAAAGATTATGTTTTGTATATTTAAAATATGTTTTGCATTTTCGATATCAGTAGTATAGGTTGACGTTCAGCCACGCTAACACAGAATGAGAGAGAGCAATACAGGAACACACCAATAATGTTTAAATAACAGTAAATTTATTGCATTATTTAAAATACCGATATATCCTTCACAATAAATTCTAAAACAATGACCACAGGATCATTGGCGGCTCCAGAGTGTGCACTAGGGACAATTCCCCCCCCCCCCCCAAAAAAAAAGCCCGGCGTATTTTTTTTTCATCGCCTAAAATTATATAATCGTAGACCTAGTACTAAATGAGTTTAAATTTAAAACGATATGATGTTTATTTCTTATATACACTCATGGACAAAAAAATTAGCGCACCAAGAAATAATTGCGGGATCGTAACGAAACTTGCAATGAAGGTACATGTCGGGGAGATATGGAAATGATTAGAAATGCAGCGTGATTGCGCATTACGTATAGCCGGTAGAGGGCGTTGAACATCGTACTCTGTGGAGTATAAAACAGGTAACCAAAGCTTGTTTGAGTGTGCTGAATCATTTACAAAGGAAGATCTGAGATAGACATGCCATTACGCCGTGTTCGAAGACAATATAAGCAGTTGTCGCAGTTTGAGGGGGAGAATCGTCGGGATGATGGAAGCTGGGTGGTCATCTAGGCGAGTAGCTCGTCAATTATGCCGCTCTGATTGTGTTGTGAGGAGGTGTTGGGACCAGTGGACCCGAGAGATGTCATGTACACGAAGACCAGGCTCAGGACGCCCTCGACAGACCAGTCGTCGAGAAGACCGCCACATCGTAAGAAATGCCCGCGTACAGCCAACTGCTTCATCGGCCGCCATCCAGGCACAGGTAGCACCTTCACTAGGGTCTCTGTGTCTTCTCGAACCATACGAAGGCGCCTGGTTGAAGGACAGTTGGTATCGCGGCGCCCATTACGTGTGCTGCCCTTGACGCCCACCCATCGACGCCTCCGTTTGGAGTTTAGCCACGCACGAGGAAACTGGACTGCAGCGGAATGGAACCAGGTCGTCTTTAGCGACGAATCCAGATTCAATCTCTGCAGTGATGACAATCGTGTTCGTGTGTGGAGAGCCCGTGGTGAACTCTTCAATCCTGCCTTTGCTGTACAACGACACATCGCTCCCACAGCTGGTGTGATGGTATGGGGTGCCATTGCCTACAATACACGGTCACCCCTAGTATTGTTCCGTGGCACCATGACAGCCCAGCGGTATGTTCATGAAATCCTGCAACCACATGTGTTGCCACTCATGCAATGGCTCCTAGGAGCCATTTTTCAACAAGACAATGCTCGGCCTCATACGGCAAGGGTGTCACAAGACTGTCTCCGCACTGTTATTACCCTTCCTTTGCCTGCCTGATCCCCAGATTTGTCTCCAATCGAGCATATCTGGGATCATTTGGGACGACGAGTTGGGCATCCCACGAGTTTGAACGAACTAGAGGCAAGGTTACAGCAAATATGGAACGAAATGTCTCAAGACATCATACAGAACTTGTATGACTCAATGCCCGATCGTATCGCATCGTGCATTCGTGCTAGAGGGGGTCCAACGGAGTATTAGCTCCTCCGTTCTTTTGCCTTTTTCTCTGAAATAAATTATCCTTTTTCTTTGATTTTCTTATCATTTACTTATATCAAAGTAGTCATTACGTATGTAAAATTTCGTTTCATTTTGACGACTCCTTCTTGGTGCGCTAATTTTTTTGTCCATGAGTGTATATCTACTAGCTGAAAACCCGCACTTCGCTACGGAATACATTCAAATTAAATACAACGGTCAACGTATGCAATTAAAGCCAATATATATATATATATATATATATATATATATATATATATATATATATATATATATATATATATATATCTTCTTCTACACTAGTACTACAGCCTGTTACAGGCCAAGGTTGTCTCGCCAATTTTTCCCCACCTAGCTCGATCCCGCGCAATCGCCCTCCATCGGTTCACTCAAATTGTTCTTAGGTCCTTTTCTACCTCATCCAACCATCTGGTTGGGGGTCTTCCTCTTCGTTGCCTTCCCTCCAAATTTGAAAAGGTGACTTTTTTGTGGGAAACGTGTCATCATATCTGAAAATGTGGCCTAGCCAGGGCCTTTTTATCGCATGGGCAAATCGGGACTTTGCCCGGGGCCCCCTGATGCTAGGGGTACTAGTACTTCTAATAGTATGTATTTTTATAAATGTCCGTATGGGGGGCCCAAATAGCATCTGCCCAGGGGCCCCCAGCGTTCATAATCGGGCCCTGGGCCTAGCCACCTAATACGAGATGCTTTTGCCACCTTTAAGATGTCGGGTTCGCCATACTTTTTATATATTTCGTGATTATAGGCGATTCTCCAAACGTTGTTTTGCATAATTGGTCCAAAAATCTTCCTCAAAATTTTTCTTTCAAAAATCAATAAACGGTCTTCTTCTGCCCTGTTCAGGGCCCAGCATTCACTCCCGTATAAGACAACAGGTCTTATCAGGGTCTTATATAGGGGAAACTCTTGTACCTAGGGCCATCGTGTACCTAGGGCCACCATACTTTATTTAAATAATTATTATTTTACAGCATTTTTACTCATTGGAGTGAGTGACAACACTGTTTCAAATTATAGCAGCCATTTTTAATGAAAGCAAGAAGAAGCTATAGTTAAATAGAAAAGAAAGTCTTGAGTTGATGATCAAAACTAAATTTTTTCACTTCAATTTGAAGTCTTATTTTGTGAAAGTAAGTGCAAACTTATGTTTTAATGTATAGCAGATAATTTTTGTAATCAGTAAAGGAAAAAAATGGTATAAAAACAAAGTATGGTTTCTGCAGGTCTTTGGCTATAGAAGCCATTTTGCCAAAAACAACAACATCTTGTACCTAGGGCCATAATCTTGTCTTGTACCTAGGGCCATGGCCTCTGGTAGAAAAGAGATGGACGAAAACTTGGCAAGTGTAGAATTCTCACCGATACCCCCGAGAAAAATGAAATTCAAGCACAAATATTGAAAAAAGTAATTGTTAAAAAAAAATGTTACGAAATCTGTGTTTGAAACAGAAAATTTATGTGGGATCATTAAGAAGACAATGGAGAAAAAACATGCATTAGAAAGTGATGAAATAATAAACATTTTAAGACATTGCCTATAATTAACATTTCTTCCTTACGAAAATTTTAGAAGTTGTGCATGAAAGAAATAATGCATACAAATTGTTTTTTTTTTATTGTAAACAACAATTTCAGTTTTTGGAAATAACTGGCCCTAGGTACAATAGTGTTATTGTACCTAGGGTCATTTGCAATTTTTTTTAAATTTTCAATATCATTTACAAAATTTTTTTCTACACTTGACGTGATTTTTATTTAAAGAGAATAAAGCAAGTAATGTATATAAACTATTTTTATTATTGTAAGTTAGTTATAAGTAAAGATACTGCCATTTGAAAATAGCCGGCCCTAGGTACAAGAGTTTCCTCTATACTTATTTTTGTTTTAATGCTGATGAATTTGGATTTTAGTTAGTTTCGAAGTATGTATATATATATATATACATATATTTATAATAAATACAACGATCAATGTATGCAATTGGTGTTTAAAAAAATTGTATAAAAAATCGTAAGGGATATTTTTATAGACAATATAATGTAGAAGAAAATATTCAAATTAAATCTAATAGAACATACTAAAGAATATAGTACGGTTAATATAGTACAGTTTGAGGAACATAACTTTTACTGTATTTTAATATTTTTTTTTGATAATGTTCAATCGTCTGCCGCATTAGTACGAAGAAAAAAATATTTTTTGTCTATTTCGTTGTTATGCACGTGACGATAAATTAATTTAAAGTATCAGAAAAAGAAATCACGTGATCAGCATTTAATAAATTAAATTCTAAAAATTAATCTTTAAAAATTCACCAAAAATCAGAAAATGGGGGTAAAGATTCGAAAAATATTTCATTTTAAAGGAATTTTTACGATCTGTCTCGTTATATAAATTTTATAACCCTCAAATTATTATTTTGATTGCAAACTTAAAGAAATTGCTGAAACAGCTTAAAAATTTAATTTTTAAAAATCTAAGAAGAATTAAATGTTGATCACGTGGTTTCTTTACTTTTTGTGATATTTTAATTCAGGGTTCTCCAACCTTTTTGTACCTAAGAGCCCATTCTAGAATACCGATCGGACGGCGGGTACCATTTAGTTTTTCAAGATGAATTTATAGTTCGACATAGTTAATAATACATACACATAATGTACAAAAAAATATTTAATTCCAAAAATGTAATTTAACATATAAAAATTATTGTTAATATTCTTGTGTAAAATAAATGATTACTAAATAATGTATGCAAACTCTACAAAGTATAAAAATTCTTTATAAAAAATATAAATCTCAAAGTCAATGTGATTTTTGGCATTTCATTTCATTGGCCATTGCTTCGTAATTAAGAGAGTATGATGATATTCCTGCTCGCCCGCGCGTAAGCAATCGTCAAGGTGTTCATCTGTAAGTCGTGATCTGTACTTTGATTTTATGATATTCACTGTCGAAAACAATGATTGACACAAGTGTGTGGAACAGAAAAACGATTTTATTTTATATGCTACTCTTTTCAAGAATGGAAATTTGTTTCTGTCAACTATATTCCAGAAATTCTCATCTGATACAATGGATTTTAGGACAATGTCGTTCTGAAGATCCAAAATTTCTATCTCCAGTTCTTCTGTCCTTACTTGAACAAGCTCTGAAATATATGTAGCTAGTTCGGTTACATTTACTTGGTAAGTAAAAGGATAAACAAAAAAGGTGACCATTTACTCGATGATATTAAACTGTTGAAAGCGCTTTTCAAACTGGTCTTGAAGTAATTAAAGGTTGATAACAAATGTTGATAAGTCAATTTCCCCGTCACCTATCATTTTTTTTTTCATATTTGGAAAATGCACAAGGGACTTCATCTTCAAATGTGATGTCCACAAAGCCAGTTTAGCTTTAAACGAGTTTATAGACCCTATCATTGTAGCTATATGTTTCTCCTTTCCTTGCAACTCTAAGTTTAAATAATTCAGTTTTTCCATAATATCTATTATAAAAGCCAAATCCGTTAGCCAACGAGGGTCTGTTAGTTAAAAAAAATTTGATTTTTGGCACTGAGATAATTTTTTATTTCTTCCATTAAATCTACAAATCAAGCAAGAACTTTGCCTTTACTGAGCCAACGTACTTCAGTATGCAGAATGAGATCAGGATCTTCAGGATTTTCTAATAGGGCCTTAAAAAGGAGGTGTTGCAAAGGAGCTCCGCGAATTAAGTTGACTATTTTTGTAATTATTTTCATGACGTGTCCGAAGGGTAATATTCTACCACATAAAACCTCCTGGTGCATAATACAGTGATTCGACATAAAGTTTGGAAATGATTCATCTTTTATGCCGAGGGCAATAAATCCATTGACATTACTAACCATTGCTAGTGCCCCATCAGTGGTTATCGCAGACAGCTTCTGGAGAAGCATATCTATCGACTTTGCATATGTTATAAATATTTTATAGATACCCTCACCTGTTGTTCGTCCTTTCATGGGTAATATTTTTAGTAGATCACAGTAAAGTGACTAAATACCATTCTCATCGTAACTGCTAACTGTGCTGCGTCTGATATGTCTGTATACTCGTCAAATTCTAGTGAGAACGACTCTCATATTTCCAAGTCACTCTTTAGCTGAATTTGCATGTCCTTTGAAATGGCTTGCATTTTTCTTGTAACGGTGTTATCTGACAACTATAAGTCTTGTATTGCTGACATGATCTCACGTTTGTTGGAAAATCCCTCAAATAAGCAATCGGTGCCATTAAGAAATGCTTCTTTTAACAACTCACTATCCTGGAAAGGCTTTTTCTTCTTTGCGAGTATGTGAGAAATTTTTATTGAAGCAATAGTATCATTTCTAGATCTTAACAGAGGACTAGTGAAAACTGACTGTTGAGCGGACAGATTCGATTTTAGCTGATCTATTTTCTTCTTTTTTATTTCAGATTAAGTGGATTTAAGTTCGTAATAAAAGTAGCATGGAATGTCAGGAAATGACGTTCAACATTATGTTCTTTTGGCACCGCGACGCTATTTCCACACAACAGACAAATACATTTGTCTTTTAAATTGACGAAGCAATATGAATCCTCCAATTCAGTATTAACATTATAGGTCCGTTTACTTGATCCACTCATTTTGGGGTAAAAATAAGGAAGTATTTAAAAACAATGAAGGAGGAAACACAGTATACAAAAAATCTGAGCATATATTTATGAATAAATAATGAAGTAGATACGTCGAATGAAACGTTTATCTCACAGCACAAACCACACTACTGGCTCTCACGGGATGAGCTCCAGACAAATGTCTATGTTGTGACGGCAACCATAAAAACGGACCGGTTCATTTCATTTTAGGTATGAGAAATTTGGTTGGCGAAGATCTGGCACGAGGGGGAGAAGAGATCGGTCGCATTACGCTTTGTGCTTTTATCTGTGTTTGGACGCCATTTCTACTGTGTGGTTAATCATTAAAAATGACAAAACTTTTACATAGCATTTTATTGAAAACAAATAGTTTTATCGTGGTCGCACAGCGGCTTTCACACGCAAAACGATCGGAGGACGCCATGGTGCCCGCGGGCATAGGGTTGGAGACCCCTGTATCTAATTAATCATGCGTCACGTGCATAACAACGAAATAAATTGACAAAAAAAATTCTTTCTAATGCGGCAGACGATTGGACATTATCCAAAAAAATATTAAAATACAGTAAAAGAAATGTTCCTCAAACTATACTATATTAACTGTACTATATTCTTTAGTATGTTCTATTAGATTCAATTTCAATATTTTCTTCTACATTATGTTGCCTATAAAAATATCCTTTGCGATTTTTTTATATATAATATTTTTTTTCATTAATTGCATACATTGACCGTTGTATTTAATTTGAATGTACTCCGTAGAGAAGCACGGTTAATCAGCTATTATATATATATATATATATATATATATATATATATATATATATATATATCAGGGGTTTCCAACTTACAAGTGTCCAAGGGCCGCAATCGAAAACACCTGTCTAGTGGCGGGCCGCAATTTAATCAGGACCATACCCAGGACTTTTTTTCTTGAGAGAGGGGTTTTTGGAGGATTTGTGTATAGTATGTACTATGAAATTTTAAAAAATTCGAGGATGAACCTCCAACAACGACCTTGATTATAACTGGCCAACTTTCGTTAAATTACACAGACACGCACAAAAAAGTCAAATAAGAAGTGGGTATTTAAATATGTTGGAGGGGGGGGGGGGTATGAAATAGAACATGAGTGGACACCCTACTTTTAATGGAATTCGAGGAAAATCAATCTTTTTTGTAAATGAACAGCATTTGAAAACAATATAGATTTTTACAAAAACATTTTTCGTTAACTAAGAATATCTAAATTGATGCTGCAAATTATTTTCCCTGAAGTCTTCGCGGGCCGCAAAAAAAGTCACCGCGGGCCGCCAGTTGGAAACCCTTGATATATCTTTATATATAAAAGGCAAAGTCTGTGTGTGTGTGACCGAGTTTTTGTCTGCTCGCGGCACGGCGCAAAGACGGCAGGTCGGACAGTCTTGAGATTCGACATGAAGATGCCCCCCGAGGTCTCATTATGCACCTCGAAGCCCTTTTTTCGATTTTTTAATTAGATTTTCCGTAATTAAATATTTAGTCGTGATTTGGAGCTCCCGGACAAGTAAAATCTTCGTAAATCCTAACGTATCCGTCCAAGAATTTTATTTTTCGGACGAGTCTATACGGGAAAGATGACACTATACGGAAATCACAATTAAAATTGTCTGTCTTAATTTATCGAATAATTGTGATTTTTTTTCGATCGCCTGTACGCACCGGTTTTTCGGGAAAAAACGCGATTTTGGCCGCGACCCTTTTTTCCAAATTGTCGAATCGATACGTAAATGTCGTTACATTTTTACGAAATTTTTATCTCAGAGACCCTAGACATCACAGTTTCGAAAGCCAGAACCAAAATTAATTGACAAATCGTAGTTATGTTTTAATAATTTATTTTATGATTCGGAAACTCTTGCGAGAAATCTCATTTTGAAGATTTCGTTCTTCATTTCCGGACGAAGGTAAAGTGGGGGAAAAGAGGCGTGCCTTTTTCGACGTCAAGCACGTGATGTGTTGGGGCGTTTGTTTTCTATGAGGGATTGGGTGGTTAAAGGAAATCGATTAAAAAAATCGCATTTAGTAATGCCGTAATTTTTTGGCCAACACTTAGTTAATATCATATAGTTTGTGGAAAAAATCTTAGAATACATTTGCTGAGATTTAAGCCTCCAACTTGAGCACAATAAACATCTTAATACGTTTTTCGTCTCGCTGACTGTTGTGGAAAGTTTTAAGTAATCCTATGTCAAAAATTTTGCCAAAATGTGCCAGAAAGGATTAAATTTATATTGGTAAAATAATGTATCGTGGTGAGGAAAAGGATGACAGCGACGTCCATTAACAAAGGGTTAAGGCTACTAAAAAATTGGTAATTACATTGCCCGAGCAACGCCGGGACGGGTACAGCTAGTATATATATATATATATACAGTTGGTTCTCTGTTTAACAACTTTCAAGGGACCGTGAAAAATCGTCCTTAAGTAGAGATCGTCCTTAAACAGAATTTGTGAAAAAATATCATTTCCCTTCACACTTTACAGGCTTAGGACTGTCAATATATTTCTTAATATTTGGCGTGTTTAAAAATGTTATTTGTATTATCATCATTATTTTATTCACAAAAAGTTATTTTAAATTACATTGAAAAAAAAAAGTACAAACAATACAATAAATTACGTTTTAAAAAATTCAAAAAGTGTTAATTGCTTTATTCGCCTTGTTTTCGTTATTCTCTTCTCCAGATTTTCTAAAATGTTAAATGAGTCAACTTCCATTTTCGATGTAATATAGCGTCGGAGAGCATCTAGAGCAGAAATTGCATCTGTGTAAGACGGTTGCAGTGTCTCGTTTTCCGTGTCTTCAACTTCACCTTCTTCTTCTGACACTGTGTTTTCGTTTACAATATCTTCATAAATTTGTTCTACATTTCTGAAATCTGTTGTTAAAACATATTTATCACAATTGTAGAAATCTTGAATTGAAACATCCTCATCTTCAACAAGACTTCTCCATTCTTCAGGGGTAATGTCATCTTCGTTGATTTCTACATCCGTACTTTGCAGTTCCATTACAAGGTATTTGTGAATTCCAGCAACTCGAAAGCAGTTTTTTATTGTGGACGAAGAAACTTCTTTCCATGCTGATGTTATCATGTGCATTGCTTCCAAGATTGTAAATTTTCTAATTTTTATACTGTCAGCCGAATTGTTTATTAATTTCCTAATTAAAGACTTTCTGTAGTATGCTTTCACACTGCAAATGATACCCAGGTATAATGGCTACAACTTGCTAGTGCAATTAGCTGGTAAGAAATGGATAGTCAAATTTGTAAGTCCAGGGATATTTGGAGTATGTGCAGTGCATCGGTCGATTAAAAGTAAAACTTTTCTCTTTTCTCGATGCATTTTTGTATCAAATTTTCTAATCCAGTCAATAAAAATTTGTGATGTCATCCACGCTTTATTGTTATTGCGGTACTCACAAGGTTTCTGGGTGATATTCTTAAAACACCTTGGTTGCTTTGATTTGCTTATAACTAGTGGTGGAAATTTCTCAGATCCATCCGAATTAGTGCACAGTAAAACAGTCAATCTTTTCTTACTGTGTTTTCCACCACAACACTTTTCGCCCGTATACGTTAAGGTTTTATTAGGCACCATATTGTAGAATAGGCCCGTCTCATCTGCATTGAATATGTTCTTCTCATCATATCCATCTAATATCCCCTTCAGCACTATTTTCCATTCATCCACTACTTTTTCATCTACGGAGCCACTTTCGCCAGATATGCTTTTAAATACAAGCCCGTATCTTTCTTTGAACTTTGTTAGCCAACCAGCCGAAGCCTGAAAATTTTGCATTCCAAACTTTTCTGCCAGAATAATAGCATTTTCTTTAAATATCACTCCGGAAATTGGAATGTTATATGCTCTTGCTTGATGAAACCATAGCAGGACTGCCTTCTCAAACTCTTCTGATCGGCCACATTGAATTTTCTGCCGTTTGGATTTGGATCCCAAACCAAATTTTTGTGCTGCTTCAAGAATTTTCTCTTTGCTTGCTAAAATGCCTTTGAGAGTAGACTCGGGTAGCTGAAATTGTCTTGCGAATTGGACTTTTGTTATTCCAACACTTTCTTCCCAGTTTTCAATAATTTTCACTTTTTCGTGTAGCGTAAGATGCTTTCGCTTTGATGCCATTTTGCTCTGCTCAATCGTATTCGTACTGGAATGAGCTCCTACACACAACCATGAATTCTCTAAACATGAGCACGTGCTTCCCATAAGGAGTGAGAGAGGGGTGCTTTTGGACAGTTCGTAAATCACATGACTACATGGTAGGTACAATAGAGTGATTCCACACCCGCACTAAGAAATTCGATCCACCAGGAAAGATAAGAATGTTCGAGCTTCCGAGAAACAGTAATCCCTCCCCTCCCCCGGTTATTTCCACTGCAACAAGTCTATGATTGCAACAAACATAAAGAAAATTCCAGATCTGTTATTGAAACCAAACTCCCCCACAGAAAGTAACCCTCCTGTAGATAAAATGTTGAAGAAAAAGTTTATCATGTAATAGCGCGTGCAGACTTGAACAGCGCTCTCTGCTTCACCCCAGTGATTAATGTGTCTCTGTACACTGTTCTGCACCCGATCGCTTCCTCTGGCGGTCCTACAAAGAAACAGAGTGAGGTCAGCGGGTCAAATGGTCTCGAGCGGGGTCGGGGGAGACACCAAGAGCGGCGGAGATCAAGAACGGGAAGGGGGGTGGTTCTAAGTACCGTGTCTAATGTTACCGTTACTAAGCGATGTGACAGGAGTTGGGGAGAGAACTCTGTGCAATGTGAATGCACCATAGAAACAAAATCGTCTTAAAATAGAATTTTTTTTACGTCGGAGGGACCGGGACCGGGAAATATCGTCCTTAAATAGAGATCGTCGTTAAGTAGAGCGTCGTTAAACAGAGAGCCAACTGTATATATATATATATATATATATATATATATATATATATATATATGTGATAATATTACTAACTACCTATAATCGCCCATTCTGTACTTCATCTCTGCCATGGTAACCCGTCCTTCTTGTCTTGACGTAAACGCTTCGCCTTCCCACATACTAACTTCCTCCGCCAATTCTGGCAACCTCTCTGACCTAATTCTATTTGGGCGTTTTTTTGCGAGAGACGCTGGACTGACTCGAAGCGAGTAAGATGTGTTGCTTTACTGTTTAATAAATTAGTTTGTTCCTGAAGTTTGTTCCTATAATTTTATTATTTTCCGGCCACGATGTATGCTCTTATTTCATGAGATGTCCACCCGGACATTTCAGAGAGCTCGACAAGATCTGGAACAAGTTAAAAAGTCTTCGTTCTACACGAGTTTCGTTTTGGATTCCTGCTATTGTTCCGGTTCGTTCCAGTTTGGTTTTCGAATTCTGTTTCCCGCCTGACCTTCACCATTTTTTTTTCCCGTCTCGGACTACGCCATCTTTGTGTATAGTACCAGTGCTGCAGTATCTGATTCAACTAGGCCTCCAAGAAGTGATTCAAGTTTTTATATGTGAGCGACAGTCATCAAAAACTTCAATTTCAAGAAAATAATTACAATTTCAGAGTGAACGCCGAACGCTACTTTGAAATCAAAGAAGCTCATAAAAGCAAATTTCCAAGTTACCATCAGAGTGCTTTACATTCAAAAAAGTTCTTATTTAGTATTGTATTTTATGCCAGAAAAGTTGGTGCTTTAAGCAGGTCAGTTATTATATTATTTTTTTTTTTGTAATTTCTAATATAAGTGAAGCAAGATGAACACTGCCAAAGTAAATGTTGATTGTGATGACTCTTTTAGTGTTTCGAATGTTAGTGTTTCGAAAATGAAATTAACATTGTGCCCTTTGAAGATGGCACTATAGATACAGATTCATGGTTATCCTACTTCAACAAAAAATGTATCGAAGGAAACAAAGATGATGATTGGAAACTAAAAAATTTTTCACGATTTGTAAAGGGAAAGGCACTTAACGTTTATATTCAAAATTGTTATCAAGTTAATAATTTTACAGAATTAGTAACTGTGTTAAAAGAGCATTTTTTTACCCCTACCTTAACTACCTTTAGCGATTTTGCAGGGTTAAAATTTAATGAAAACAATGATGATATTACAAAATATTTCAGGAGAAAATTAGAAATCGAAAAAAAAGAAGTTAAATTTAAATAATGAAATGATGAAATAAGTCACCAATATGTAAACCATTCAGCTATCCTTAATCTTTCTTTTTAGCATTCCTGTCCTATCGCCATCCTAGTTAATTTGAAGAAACCCCGCGAGTGTAAGTGAAACTCACATATATTTTTTTTTAACTTTTTGAAGCTTACTACATTTTATATGAAAAATACTATGTACTAGATAAATATTATTGATTTTTATACTGGGGTTTCCACTCACTGTCCTCCCTGTCTCTTTGTACTTTTCAAATGTTCCCTTTGAACAGTTGTTTTTCCCTCTCATGTTTGAGAAACTTGCCTGCCCCTTTTCATTTTGTGCAGTTTGCTCAACTTGAGTTTCAGGTTGGAAGCACCTTCCCTTTGGTAAACGCTCATGAGGATGTACTCACAACAGGTCACATATCTCAAATTTATGTTTGTATTGCCTTGATTTTTTTCCCACAACAGTTGAATGTCAGTGTCAATTGTTGGAATTTGTATTTTTGTTCGAATTTTTGCAACATCAGGTACCAGACATTTGGTATTGATGTTGAAAGTTAATTTTGACAGCATTTGGTAAATTTATTCTACTAATTGCTGAAAGAATAATTTTAATATTTCTGTGTACATGATCTAGAGAAAAAAAAAAAATAAAATATAGATAGTGTTTTGCTCAAAGAAAAGTCAATAACTAATGTCAAACGTAATAATAACAAACAACAAAGAACATTATTTTTCTAAAAAAGTGACTACAACCCAGGAGATCTCCAAAAGAACTAAACATTATTCAACGACTAAGACTGTGAATAATAATTACTTTGTGTTTTTCAACTAGTTGAACTGTACCCGTCCAGGACTCTGAACACTTTCAGACGGTGACACATGTCAGGGGCTGAGACATGCACAATTTTTTATTTGTATTTGGAACATCTTTACATCTGTTGTTGTTAGTGTTTTCATTTAAGTGTACCATTCCATTTTTACTTTACTCCAGCTATTTGTTTTTTAAATTACGTCATTTTTCATACTATTATGTCTTTCAATTGTACAATTTAACACAAAAATTTGTGATTTTCGAGCCAGCTTCAACCTAATATTCTAACTACTATTTTTCATGTTTTCACTATCTGGAGTGTCTTGGAGTCGACGGCCGCGGCTCCAATCCATTTTAGATGGGGGGGGGGGATATTCTGTGATAATATTACTAACTACCTATAATCGCCCATTCTATACTTCATCTCTCCCATGGTAACCCGTCCTTCTTGTCTTGACGTAAACACTTCGCCTTCCCACATACTAACTTCCTCCGAGGCCGCAATTCTGGCAACCTCTCTGACCTAATTCTATTTTGGCGCTTTTTTGCGAGAGACGCTGGCCTGACTCGAAGCGAGTAAGATGTGTTGCTTTACTGTTTAATAAATTAGTTTGTTCCTGAAGTTTGTTCCTATAATTTTATTATTTTCCGGCCACGATGTATGCTCTTATTTCATGAGATGTCCATCCGGACATTTCATATATATATATAACCTAAGAGCCGACGTTTCTCCCAAAAAAAAACTCTTGACAGGAGCCGCCTCTGCACAGGATGGCAAATTGTGGCGAATCACCCAATCTGCGGAAGCCAAACCTACGAAAGTCAGACTCTTTTCTCTTCGCATATAGCAAGTTTTTCTCAGCATTCAGAAGCGCTGGTAGAGAACGTCTCCCTGCGGCTGTCAATCTCGGCAATGAGTTATTCAATCTCGGACATTTTTTATTAAGCTAACAACGAAGCGTCTTCACTGGACAGTTACAGAATCCAGAAAACGTCATCTATCTGACCACAGGCCCTTATATAACTTTTCATAGACGACTTGTCATTTGACTGTGCAAACGAGCAGTGATTCGCTGTGCCTGGATCTCCGGGCTTGAAAACTTATGTAATGAAGAGGCATTATCTCAAAATATACAGGGATCGTATAGTATATGCCGAAATCAACTCCTTTGTTCTTAAAATGAAAGCGAACAACGTAATCAATCTACGCACAAGGAAATTTAAAAAGAATTTAGAATTTTTGAAAGGGTTTTGGGGTTTTATATGTTATATATATGCCCAAGCGATACAGACTAGATTTGGCGTACTGCCAAAATTATGACTCGCGACGACGGACGGTTTTAGCGTCTGAAATTTTGCTTTCCGGAGGACCGTTATGAAGGAATGTAATCCTACTTTTTTTTAAAGTTTATTCTCTTCTCGATTGGTAACGTATAAAAGCGTCGATAGAGTTCATCAGTATATGTGAAGAATGATGATAGGCGATACTTGCGGTTTCCCAAAGTGGGAGATACCGCCTCCCAGAGGGCGCTGGAACGATCCAGGGGGACGGCAAATTTAAATTTAAACTTGGCTACCAACAGTTCTAACTGCAAAACACAGATACCGAGACTCTATCCTGGATTATAGCACGAAAGTTTTAAATTGCATTTCTTTCATCCAATTTAGTGTTACATGGGTTCAGTGCAGTCACAGGTCTGCATACTAAAAACAGAAACCGGCTACAAATAGTTAATCGGGGTGATTTAAAAATGCTGCTGGCAAAAATAGAGCCGAACATTAATAAATTGATAGCAACGCACCAAATTCATCCTTCTCGTTAGGATTAGTTTTAAAGATATTCGTATTTTTTTCTTTAAAATTACCCATCGTTAACATTATTTTCCGTGTGTAATGCGAATATTACTAAGGTTGGTTTTAATAAATAATTTTTTAATTTAAAGCTTCAAGGTGTCTTATTTGCATCTTTCTTTACTATGCTCAAGGACATAGGTAGAAATATAGATACATAAAAATGACGCAAATTTGTCACTGCATCTCTGTTCGCTTAATTTCCAGGGGTGAGGGGAGTTAAGTAATTTCTTTGTTGAAAAGGGAGAGGTAAAGAAGTTTGCCAAATAAGTTTGGGATAAAAAGTAAGTTTGGATTGCCAAATAAGTTTGGGAGCCCCTTCTTTAACCCCTCATAATGTTACGAGGGTCAAAATGGGATGCTACGCTTTTTCTAAAATATGTTGGGCCATAAGTGTAGCGTCGGGGGGGGGGGGAGCCCCCCTCCCTCCCCCCCCCCCCCCCCCGACGCTACACTTTTGGCCCAACATATTTAACTTGAAATAAATTAAACTTGAAATAAATTAAAACGTTAAAATAAATTAACTTGAAATAAATTAAAACGTTAAAATAAATTAACTTGAAATAAATTAAAACGTTAAAATAAATTAACTTGAAATAAATTAAAACGTTAATACAAGTTCAGTTAAAATCGGAAAATTGTAGAAAACTTTTAAGAAAGTTGGTTTTTTCCCCGCTTTTTCAAACTGCGAAACTGAAGATTCCGATTATGTCTTCAGCCTTAACAGTCTTTAAGAATGATATGATCCATAACAAAAATTCGATGCTATATTTTTTTTCTCATTTTATTTATATTATATTTATTTTTCTCACTGTATAACTTTTGAATACTACTCAAACATCAATTCTATTGTTATTCAATTTCAAAAAATCATAATATTTCATATTTTAAGATCCGTCAGGCAGTCAATACGGGGAGAAGGGCTGTAATTAAATTCAATTCGCGCCCCCCCCCCCCAAAAAAAAAAAAAAGTTAGAAGCACTGTACGCCTATGTGTTGCGCAGATATATCACAAACGTGACAAGACTGAATGAAATCAATCCTGCAATACTCGAGATGTTAAGAATGAAAAGATGATAGGTACGTTGAGTAATAGAGAAAATGTTAAAAATATTAAAATGTATTCCCATTTTACAGATAAGGGAGATCCTAAATGATATTCCTAATGATAGACGACGGGCAACATCAACATACTATGATTCAAATCGGTTAACCTGTTTTCGTGTATGTTCCTCGGAAGAAATGTAAATGTAACGAAAAGTAGAAGTTTGTCTAGTAAACAGAAATTTTCTTTAATCTATTTAATTCGGGAACTTTATATTTGGAAAGTACTGGGACTGTAAATGATACTAGTAAAAGGATCCAAAGTGACTCTCATCGCCTCAGTGGGTGAAAGACAATATTTTGCAATCTTAGTGAGAACATGACTAGCAAAAAGTAGTTCTAATGGGTGAAGAAGAGGAGAGTCGCTTTTGTACAAAATTTCAGATTAATAAATAAAATTTCAAAGATTATTTATTCAGTTTTTTCACTCTGTATGTGTGTGTGTGTGTGTGTGTGTACATCCATCTATCTCTACTTATAGATACGGGAGTGTGCATTTATTTAATATTTAATCGTTAAACATAATAAAAATTTGCGTATTTCAAAAATGCCTTTTGCTATAGATTTAAGTTTCTGCTTCATGTAAAATCAAACGAAGAAGAATACTACAAACTTATCGGAAAATTCAAGATGGCAGCAACGAAGAAAATATTTTAACACATGAGATCGGTTCAATTTCACAGCTGTAAATAAAATTTTTTCCTCTTAATTTTATAATTTGAAAAACTAGTTAAATAACATAGTTAACATATATAATTTAATAATATTATTAAATCTTCTGTTATTAATAAACATAAGTATTATATTATATCCGTTAACAGCCCCGGATTTGGAAGAGGGGGGGGGGGGCAAGCCGGGGCTCGTGCCCCGGGCGCCAACTTCAGGGAGCGGCAAATTCAAGCGTAGCAGACGAGTACACCACGAACTCTCCCCCCTGCAAAATCTTCTCCCCTCCAAATTCTTTTCTTCTTGACGTATGCGCTTGGTGTTCTAAGAAACAGCTGGGGACTTGACTCCCACGCACAGACTTCGGGGTGAGATAGCACGGTACAGTGGTTAGCGTACGTGCGAAAAGGGTAAGGCTATATTTGGAAACTCCGTCGTCGGTCTGCAAGACTGGGTCTTTTACAAATAATTATTTAGTGTTTACTGCTTAGTTTTTGTCGAACAACCTAACCTAGTACTAGTGCCGCAGCATCATATAACTCACAGCTCATCGCTCGCCATTTTATCGTATCTTGAGCATTTCCCGTTTCCGTATCTACAGAGGCTGTTCGCACATTTTTAGACGATTTTGGTAAGCGGTAATGAAAAATCGTTTGCTGCAAAAGAAATAATTGCAATTGTACTATGTTTTTAAAAGTCAAAATTATCGACTGCGGCTTGAAAGTTTTGTTTTTATTCAAAATGGCGTTTTTAACAAAGCAGTGGTTCGAAGGCTACATTTATGCTCTTTCCGAAGAGAAATATGCATACTCCGTTATCCAAAAACGATGTGAGAGTCATGGTTTTGTGATATCTAAAGCGTCGATAGGTAATATCGTCAAAAAGAAAGGAAAAAAACGTCAAATTGGAGCCTTAAGTGGGACAAAATTTCCAAACAAGTATCCAAGGAAAAAACGGACATCTTCGACTATTGCAAAGGTACGTTGTTTAATGTTAAAAGAAAATCCCCCTAGTCAAAGGACAGTTGCAAAATCATTAAAATGCTCGGTGTCCACTGTAAACAAAATGATAAACGTTGATTTAAATCATAAGAAAGCGAAAAAACGCAATGTGCATCGTCTTCTTCCAAATCATATCGCTGAACGCAGGACACGCTGTAGAATTCTATATGAGAAACACTTATCCAAAGAAAAGTGGAAAACAATTGTCACAATAGATGAATCATGGGTGTATTTAAATGAATGTAACATAAAAAGAGCCATTTATTATCATAAAAGGGGAGAAAAAAAATTTAAGTACATGGTTCAAAGAATCGAAAGAAAGTTTTTCTAAGGGATTCATGATTGTTGCTGTTTTTTCTTATAATGGCAAGTTAAAAATAAAGAGAGTGGAAAAAAATGTCAAGACTAACTCCAAATACTATCAAGAACATATTTTATCGTCAATTTTTCTGAATGAAATACCATCGCTTTACCCACAGTGCCATCAATCTGTGAGACTCCATCAGGACAAAGCTAGCAGTCACACATCAAAATCCACTGTAAATTTCCTAAAAGAAATGGAACAAAAAACTGGTATCAAGGCCATACCCTTCACTGATATCCCTACTAAATCTCCCGATGTATCACCTATGGATTTTTGTGCTTTCGAACTTTTAAAATCTGCATTATCCAAACGTCGTCCTAAAACTCTTATAGGACTCTGGAAAGCTGTTCAGGAGGAATGGGATAGAATACCTCTTCTGACACTTCAAAAGGCATTATTATCCTGGAAATTGCGGTGTCGAAAGATAGTTCAGAATAAGGGATGTCAAATAGAACATTTAAAACACAAGAATTTTGTGTAATTTAGTTTTGTGAATACAATATACATCGTCTAAAAAATGTGTGAACAGCCTCTGTATATTACAAAGAATGGAAAACCACACGCAATTTCAGTGTCGTATATAGACTTCGCGTGTCTTATCTAATTAGTCTTAATACAAATATGTACTTAAAAAAGATAAGACAGAAGAATGCAATCACAGCATATTTTTACAAAACGGAATTTTGGTAAAAAAAAACGTAGCTTTGAGTTCTGGTGAGTAATGAACCGAGTGGGTATATTACTCGGTAAAAATCTCGATAAAAATTCTTTAAGTGTTTTTAATTTTCAGTAGGTAGTTATTTACTCATGATTTCATGTTATGAGATGAGTATTACAAAAAAAAAAGTTTGGGTTTTGTTTATTAGAGGTAATGGCAGAGTAAAATTTATTTATGCTCACCCTTTTTATTCATGTATTCAGAAAATTTGAATGGCTTTTATTACATGCCGTGGGGCCGTATGGCGTGTGGGGCATACTTTCACTGCACTTGAGTGTTTTCATAATCTTTATCAAAAGCCGGTTGCATATTGAGTTTTTTGCCCTAAAATACTTTTCTTATTCTTAAGGGTAAATTTTTTTTATTAACTTTATATTTCATAGGTTGAAATTATGAGCGCGCCAAGAAAAAAACTATCAGGAGCGGGATATAGGAAAAAAGTCAAAGATAGGGCCGAACGGGGAAAGCATATTGCGGATAAGATGAAAAAGTGGCTTCGCGGAGGAGGTTCACGGTTAGTCTCTGCCGCAACTTCTGAAGATGCTGTTCAAATAGAGGATATTTCTTGCAGTTTGCACAACCAAGCGGACCAAGATTTTTCATCTACCATCTCCAAACAGTCTACGAGTGCTGACTCGAGAGTGCAATATTCTTCATTGATCTCCAACGAGCAGCTCGAGGAAATAGAGCCAGGATACAAAGAATCTGAATCGGCTCATTCGGTGTCGGATGAGCATAAAAAAAAATCGGATTTGACGGACCCAGGCAGTTGGTCAGACATGGAAGAAATAACCGATCAGCAACGATCTTTCTTTGGCAGTCAAGCTGTGTTATTAGCAGAAAATCACCCATAAAACGTAGAGTTTATGTCAACCGAACTCGATGGCAGACATTTGACATCTTTTATGTGGTATAGAATGTTGGCAAATAACGAAAAGGTTAAAAGATCTTGGCTTATATATTCTAAGACTAAAAATGCAATTTTTTGTACGCCTTGCAAGATTTACCAGAAACCTGCCCCTGCCGCTACATCTGCGTTGTGTTCTACAGGATTCATTAATTGGAAAAAAGCTTCAGAAAGATTAACCGAGCACGAAGCATCTCAAATGCACAGAGAGTGTATGATTAACGGGAAAACTCAAGTACAACAAATTAAATCATACCAGAGTATTAATAAAGACATTGAGTGAGTAATTCACACAGAGAAAGAAAAAGGGAGTCAGACCCTGCATATTGTTATAGATGCTGTACTGAATCTATCAACAAACTGTCTTTCTTTTCGTGGGTCCCATGAAACCTCTAGCGACCTCATCATAGATAGTCCTCAGCCTAGTCAAGGAAACTTCTTGAATTTAATTTCCCTGCTCGCCAAATATAATTTAACTCTTTAGTTCCCATTAGAACACCTAAAAAAGGGACAGGTATCATATTTATCAAAGACAATACAAAATGAAATTATCGACATAAGGGCGAAAACAGTTCGGAATAGCATTTTAAACAACATCAAAGAAGCCAAATACTACACAATAATGTTCGACTGCACTCCAGATGCGTCGCATACAGAACAAATGAGCCAGGTAATTCGATACGTAAAAAAATATGGTGATGTGTGCGAAATAAAAGAATGTTTTATTGATTTCATAGAAATTACTGGAAAGACAGGAGAATATATTTGTCAACGGATTGTGGAAAAATTGACAGTTGATGGTTTAGATATTTGGCAATGTCGTGACCAATATTACGATAACGGGTCTAATATGGTCGGTACTTATGAAGGAGTGCAAGCCAGGATTGTAGAAAGAAATGAGCTGGAGGAGTTCGTGCCATGATTAGCTCACTTCTTGAATCTTGTCGGTGTTCACTCTGCCTCATCGTGCCCAGAAGCAATAAACCTATTTGGAGTCATTCAAAAAGTATATTGCTTTTTTGTCGGATCCACTATCGATGGGATATTATGAAAAAATGTGCCAAAACGAATTTAAAAGGAAGCAGTCAGACAAGATGGTCGGCAAAACATGTTGCTGTGAAAGCCCTTTTAAATAATTTGCCGGAAGTTGTGAAATCCTTGGAAGAAGTTAAAGAAATTTCTTATACTCCGGAAGCAAAATACGAGGCAGGTCATCTGTTACATGCTGTAAAGAATTTTGAATTTATCCTCAATTTAACGATTTGGGCTAATATTTGGCTAATGTCACTGAAGAACTGCAGAAGCATGGAGCAGATCTCGCACGAACATACGAGCGAGATTTAAACACACTTGAATTCTGTTAGGAACTCTCCGTTTTTTAAAGAACAAGCTCCACTTTTATTTGGTGATATAAAAAAGGCTAGCGCTTTCTATCTCTTGCAACAAATTTATACGCATGATTTGCAGGATGCCTTTCCCAATATTAGTATTGCGCTGCGGATTTACTCTACGCTTCCGACTACATCCGCAAGCTGTGAGTGAAGTTTTAGCAAACTCAAACTTATTAAAAACTATCTTCGCTCCTTGATGAGCCAGGAACGTTTATCGAGTTTCGCGATCCTAGCAATCAAAAATTGGACCGCACATCAGATTAATTATGACAAGGCTATAGATTTGTTTGCAGAACAAAAGGCTCTAAGAGTAAAATTGTAATTCAAATATGCTATAATTTCAAGTTTTGCCTTAAACTCTACCCTGTCCTATCCTAATTAAAATAAATGTCATACATGTCCATGTATATTTTAAAAAAATAAGGCTTCATAGAGAAACATAAGGTTAAAGGATTGGCGGGGTGGGGCAGCAGTTTTAGCTATTTGCCCCGCCTCGAAAAAATTCAAGATCCGGGGCTGTCCGTTAAATTTGGATGAATATTAACGAAAAACAAATGCAGTTAGTATTTTAAATTCATCATAGATGGCAGCACTACAGTTATCTTCGTGGAAGGATAAGCTAAGGGGAAATGTAAAATTCTTAAAAACTACAACGTTTACGTAACAGTTTACATTAGTGCTACATGGCGAACTCAGGTTTACAGATTACATAAAAGTCATATTTTTTTGATTGATACATGGAATATATGCTTAAATCCTAAATTCTAATGTCTGAGAATAAGAAACTGCTCTTTTGTAAGAACGATATGTTTTTCTCTTCGCCTCGAACTTCATTCAGATATCTCCTGTGTGATAGTGACAGACATTTATCATAATTCGTCTTATTTTGATGTTTAAAGCATTAAAATACTAATAATATACAGAGAGATCCTTCAAGACATTTTAAAATGTAAGTCCGTTTACAGCTTATTGAAAATTGTTACATTAATGGGAAACGGTAGCTTCTTTATCTGGATTTAGTTTACCATAAAAGGCTTACATTAGGTTTCATTAAATACCTAAATATCATTATTTGCATTCTGAAGCTTTTCTATACTAGTAAAAGATCCACTGACACGGTATAAAATTTTTTCCTATCATTATGGTACTGGTAAAGCTAAAAATAATAGGATAATATTTGCTGGAATTGATTATATCACTATTGATTTTATAACGTTTAACAATGCATTTGAAGAAAATAACAATTTGAGGTAGCCAAGAACATTATTATAGGCCGAAAAAACGTCAAAAGTGTTAAACTTTACGATTCGACTCTGGAATATATATGAGATACATGATTTATAGAATTGAGACTTTTGATTATTTTTAAAACTATTTAACAATAAAAATATTTTTCCACAAATTAGTCCACAGGTATATTAAATAGAAATATGTAACATAAGTGAGGGGTCGCATGCCAAGAACATTTTAGTAATTGAGTGGAATGACGTCATGTTTCTCTAATGCTGAATATTTTGTATTCATTATCAGGAAAACAACTTTTATAATTTTGTATTGCTTATATGCTTCCACTAAATTAAGAGAATAGTAATTCCGCTCACCCCTTTCTAATGCTTTTTACAGGTTTTTCGAAATTAGCATGTAAAGTGAGCTTTTTCGTCTATTTATTTATTCATTTTTTTCTTTTACGAATAATTGGGCTCATGGGTATTATGATTTATTCACTAAGTACTATCTATCACTTCTACGTGAAATTGTGCTCGTCGATTGGTTGCTATTGACACGTCCAAAAACTCCAAATTTAATACCGCTTAAAATCAAAGAATCTTTTGACAGAAAGGCAACAAAAGTTTACTGATATCATAGAAAGAGAACCCAAAGAAAAAGTAGCTTTTTGTTATGCAAAAATTAACAACTGAAATGAGCCTTCTGAACAACATCAAAATAAATGTTTTATTTTTAAAATATGTACTTGCTAACTGGAAACACTTTTATACCTGTGATTTCATTGTTTAAGATAAATAAAGAGCATAAAGCAGCGACTGAAGGAACTTCCTTCTCTTAGAACAAAAAGATATTTAACCTTATAAATTTTGTTCCATATGTAACAAATTGAAAACATAGCTTTTCAAATTTATTAATTTATTTCCTCGCTGATATTCTCGAAACAAACCCAACATTTTAAATGTGCTCATAAATTTAACTTTTATTACTATTATCATTATTCTTTTAAGATCACGTTTAAAATTCAACCAATCCTATAGAGGATTTGGTCCAGGGAGAAGGGAGAAAAAAAAAGTGGAGGTGCCGGGGATCGAACCCGGGGCCTTTCACATGCAAAGCGAACGCTCTACCACTGAGCTACACCCCCTGACACTTGTGAGCGGCAAATAAAGTTACATTTAACCAGAGCATTAATTTGAATGTTATTGGTATTTATTTGTATCTTATATTATCATGTCACATTTTAACACCCCGTGATTTCACTTTTATTCTTTACATAAATTGACTTGTAGGATCTGAACAATAATTATGACAGGAAGTAGGGTAAATTGAAAATTCAACCAATATGTTTCAATCAAATAACTAACATTCTTCATCGCTATTAAATCGACAAAAGAAAAAATAAGCCTAAAATAACTTAACTTTTTTTTAATTTAAAAAAGTAAACCATAAACTGAAATAAAAATTTAATTCAAACACCCAGTAGTAATAGTCGTGTGTTAAACAAATTTTGATGCTTGACATAACGTGTAAACGCGTGAGGAATTAAACCAATGTTTGATTAAACTGGTACGTTTGTGAAATTTTCTGAGAGACCCTGAGACCTTAAAGATCAACGCAAAATTTTAAACACATTTTTATCTATATAATTTGTAAATAACCATTTGCACGACAACGTTACTCGGAACTACTCTGGTTACCTAGATATGAAAGCTGATCAAAAAAAGGACATTCATTAACGAATTACGGGAATAAATTTACGCTCTTAACCATCTTTTCAAGCATTTACTTGCATAGTTTCATGAAACAGAATGTACACGAGTATTCAGTAGAATAACAGTGACAATGACCCACTTATTTGAACGTCAAGGTTTGTCCTTAAGTAGAAAGTAGAAAGTAAAGAAATCAATGAAAAACGAATGAAAAAGCTCACTCACAGTTTAAAAGTAACACATGTCAGATAGAGTATAAAGAACTTGGTAAACGATCTCACAGAGAGAAAAAAATTAATATATCTTATAATGAAATCATTTCAGAAGTCCTGGATTCATATGCTTATAATAAGTTTTCTAAGTAAATTTTAAAAAAAAGAAAAGAAATGACATCATTTGCCTTCAGAGAAGAAAATTGACAACTGTATTGTAAAAATCACTAATAATTCAAGTAAATCAAGCAGATTCCCAAACCAAAATAGCGCCATTGATTTGTAACACTAAAATAAAATTTTGTTTCTTATTATCGCTCAACAGAAATTAAATTTAGTGAAAAGAATCAACAGTGCCCTAGCTTTTTTCTTCCACATTTGTGCAACATTCTATCGTCTCATTTTTAACTATTAGCGATGGTAACAGGCAACTTGGCGATTACACAAGGCAAGCTACTTTTATCATTCATGACATACATATGATTGATCTATCTGATTAACTTCCAATAATGTGTGTCCCGAAGTATTATTAGCTGGAACTCCCCCTTACACTATTCGGGGTTTTCTGTGAACATTATACTAGTATCTATCTATCTATCTATCTATATATATATATATATATATATATATATCTTCCTTTTACATTTATAACAGGTCAGAAATGACATCATTTGTATAATGAATTAAAACCTTAAAAATTTAGTTTGGTAAGAAGATTTATTCATAAATTTTATTAGTTCATTTGTCACATAAAAGGATTCTGTTTTAGAGTATTTAAAATTTCTCGTACTCATTCCGTGAGTTTATTGCATATTTCAGAATAAAGTATTAAAAATTTATTTCTCGATAAAAGATTTTGTAATTTATTTTCACATTCTTCGAAACCGACTTTGTTTTATGGCCCCTTCGAACTAAGATGAATGACAA
Organism: Dolomedes plantarius; assembly: GCA_907164885.2. Taxonomy (NCBI): domain Eukaryota; kingdom Metazoa; phylum Arthropoda; class Arachnida; order Araneae; family Dolomedidae; genus Dolomedes; species Dolomedes plantarius. The sequence goes on along the minus strand of OU015493.1, from coordinate 133,225,963 downwards.
TGATTCTGATTAAATGTGTTAAATTTCACGGAATATTTTTGTGCGTCATTGCTCCATTTCCTCAATTCAATTCCTTCGTATATGAACTCTGTTTCATAACATGCAATAGCCATTTTTAATGCCAAAAGTTTTGAAACTGACTATGCTATGATTAGAATCTGAACTCCGAGCTTCATGAAGAAGATTTCAAAGATGATTAACGACATGGCATGGTAGTTCAGTGGTCAGAGTATACGGCTGAGATACTAAAGCTGGTAGGCTCGATTTTATTCCGATTATAATTTACCTTTGTAGTCCAATGCCGAGACTTTTTCGTCAGATTTCAAAGTGGATGAACGACATGGCATGGTAGTTCAGTGGCTAGAGTATGCGGCTGAGACACTAAAGCTGGTAGGCTCAATTTTATTCCGATTATAATTACATTTGTAGTGCACTGTCGAGACTTTTTCGACAGATTTCAAAGTGGATGAATGACATGGCATGGTAGTTCAGTGGTTAGAATATACGGCTGAGACACTAGAGCTGGTAGGCTCGATTTTATTCCGATTATAATTACATTTGTAGTCTAATTTCGAGACTTTTTTGACAGATTTCAAAGTGGATGAACGACATGGCATGGTAGTTCAATGGTTAGAGTATACGGCTGAGACACTAAAACTTGTAGGCTCGATTTTATTCCGATTATAATTACCTTTGTAGCCCAACGTCGAGACTTTTTTGACAGATTTCAAAGTGGATGAACGACATGGCATGGTAGTTCAGTGGTTAGAATATACGGCTGAGACACTAAAACTTGTAGGCTCAATTTTGTTCCGATTATAATTACCTTTGTAGTGCACCGTCGAGACTTTTTCGACAGATTTCAAAGTGGATGAATGACATGGCATGGTAGTTCAGTGGTTAGAATATGCGGCTGAGACACTAAAACTTGTAGGCTCAATTTTGTTCCGACTATAGTTATCTTTGAGTGCAACGTTGAGCCTGAATCGACCTCCTTGGATCAAGCCCAACGTCTAGTGCAGTGTTTGCCAACCTTTTTCGAGTCGCGACCCCTTCAATAGCTGCCACGCATCCTGTGCCCCCCCCCCCTCCTCCTCCTTTCTCACCCTGCATTTTTTTCATTAATAGGGCCTTTTAAACCAAAAAGAAAAAAAATACTAAAATGTATTTTCCATAATTTAACTCCAAGTAAATGTTTAACTTAACAAAAGTGGAATCTGTAAGAAACGGAGAACTTTAAGAAACATTCATCCCTCAGTCAAAGGTGTGTAAAAGCAAGAACAGAACAGGACCTCAAGAAAAATAATGCACCTACCGTATTGATTCAGAATAACACAACAATAAAATAAAAAAAAAACTCACCTAATTAAAATTGCTTTATTCCGCTGGGGAAATTATAACAGTAGTGACAACACAGACTGATTGGAGACAAACCGACTTTTAGAATTTGTATACTACCCATAGTAAGTAAACTTGATTTTCATTTACTACCAAATAAAAGCGGTGGATTTCTAACGAACTGAGTTAAGGCTTTGAATGAGCCTTTTTCCTTTAAACAACAACACTGTCCTACAGTTTCCTGGTTTAAGAGGGTCCAGGACAGAAAATTCTTCAACTTTTCAAAAAGATTTATTGAATTAAAATTTTTGTGCTCTTTTCCGTTTAAAATGACGTTTAAATTATGTTTCTATCTTAATTAGAACAGGATAAATTAATTTATTTTTTTTGCAGCATTCTAATAGCAGCCAGTTGTTGTTTAAACCCGTAAGTGCGTTTTTCTGCATGAGTTTTTTCCCCATTTCTCGTCTTTAAATTGTTATAAGTCAAGAATCGTTAAAGATAAATGAATCAAACTTGGAACATGTCTTTTTAATTATTTTACTTTAATTTTTATTCAGAAAATTTGAAAAATAAATTTACTTTTGAAAATATGAATTTTTAGAAACAAGTTACATAATTTTTTTTGGAAATTTTTACTCTAAATATTTTAAATTTTTTTAGAAATTAATATTTTAAAAAATGCTGAATCAAAATTAAAACTTATATACTTCTGTTTAATAAATGAAAAAATTTTGAAATTCGACAAATATTTCGAGTTATAAGAATTTTAAATTACCCCACTTTTTTTTAATTAAAAAATTTTTTAGAAACTTTTTGAGAAGTTTTATGATGTGATTTTGTTTACAAATTATATGGTTAACCATCACAAAAAATTCAAACTTTTAACTCAATAAATAAAAAAATAAATAAAAAAAAATTAAATGTGTTCCGGACCCCTTAAAAATGAAAAAAATAAAATAAAATAAAAATAAATAAATAAATAAGTAAATAAAAATTCTGTGAAATTCTCTAAAAAGTTACTATACTTGAATGAAACCGTGCGGCGATCCTCCAGAAAATATTTCGAGACACCCTTCATAGCTTGGGAATCCTTGGTCTAGTGCAGATATTCCCAACCATTTTATATTTGCGGCACTTTTGGAATATTAGAAACTTGAGGCACCCTGTTTAAAGTTTTACCTTTTCAATTGTTTTCAATATTTTAGTAAAGCGTAATATACATCAGGGAAGCGTAATGTACAACCTTTGTCCAGAAAGTTCTGTGAATGTGTCTATAGTTATAATGGATTGTTGTCTTACATGAAACAGCTGTTACTGTCCTTCGAAGTAATCCCCGTAGGCAGTAATGCACAACTGGGAACGGCTGTCCAAGTCTTGGAAACTCCTGGCCTAGTCGTCTTTAGGGATGGCCTTCAGCTAGGTCGTAGCATTACGTTGGATGTCCGAAATGTCCGAAAACCTGGGCCCTCCAGGGCTGATTTCAATTTGGGGAGCAAAAAAAAGTCCGGGGCAGACAAGGGTGGGGAGTAGGGTGGGTGATTCAGGGACACAACTCACCTGTTGGCCAGGAACTGCTGCACCAGAAAAGCAGTATGTGGCCGGGCATTGTCATGAAGCAGGGTCCAGTTGCTTTGCTTGGCTTACTGGGGGCGTACCCGATTGATCTGTTGCAACATATGTTTCAGTATATCCACATACTTAGCGGCATTTAACGCGGTGCCCTCAGGGGGGAATTCTTTAAGGATGAGACCCTCAGAGTTGAAGAACACCATGAGCATTGTCTCGATGCAGGATTTCTCACTTCGCACCTTTTTGCTTTTTGGCGACCCTGGACCCCGCCACTTCATACTCTGACTCTGACGCTTGCCGTCGGGGTCGTACTTCAGGCACCAGGTCTCGTCACCTGTGACAATGATTTTCAGGAAATTTGGGTTTCGATCCACCATGTAGATGAAGTCTCCACAGGCGTCAAGCCAAATTTGTTCCGACGCAGAAGTCGGGAGCAAAGCTTGCGTTTACCCAATCCTGGGCCAGTATAAGGTGGGCCATCCCACGACCAATTCCCACTTCCTCCGCTATAATTCGCCGTGATGAATCTACTAGTGTAACGTTTGCCTAAGTGATAGCGGACACTTTGCCGCATATTTATATGTTTCAGGGTCCAGGAAGCCTCAACCAGGATGTAGGAGGTAGAAAAAAATAGATCGGACCCGGACGGGCAAAGATGCCCCCGGGTCAAGCTAATAGGACAGTATTGTGCTAAAGCGTTTAAGGGGAAACTATTATGTTATGTCTAATAAAGAAAGTGATGCATTTTGCGACTGTATTCCATCCCATCTTATCAGTCTTTCTTTAACAAAAAAATAAAGAACTTCGTGCCTTTTAAGGGTTTAAGTGGCTTTTTTGGAAAAATGAAAGGAAAGCGAAGAGTGTAAGCTGATTCTTAAAACCGGTGGATTGATTCTTTAAAGCGAAAATTTTAACGTGGAAATAATACATTTGTTTTTGTTTTTGGGATATTGATTCTTATAAACGGTTGATTCTTATAACCACTGATCACTATAAGCGGTGGTTATTGTATATTACAAGGAACAAGGAATAGAAGTTATGGATATAAAATTTAGCAAAAATAATTGCGAATTGGCTAAAAGACTTATAAAACGTGAGACTGACTTATGGACAATAAACTGGCCATTTGATTTAAGCCCAATTACTGATATTAATTATTACACGGATGGCTCCCGCATTAATGTAAAAACTGGTGCAGGTATTAATCTACACTGGTGTAAGAAATTAAGAGAATTTGCAGACTTGGTCGATTATCTCTAGAACTACTGTACCGATTTTAATGAAATTTGATATGTACATACATTGATACAATGCAAAACAAATAACCATTCAGTAATTGTAATACACACGCATGATCGTGCGTAACACTCGTTGGAGTCGGAAGGTATGAAACAGCGGTTGCAGAATAAACAAAAAAATGGGTTAATAGATGGTGTTATTTTGCAGCAATCGATTAATTTCAAATTGTAACAGTAAAAATGAGTAACCATCAACGTTTAGATGATGGAATGAGGTGGCGAATTGTGGGGAGGCTAGAAGCAGGCCAATCTCAAGTCCAAATTTGTAGAGAGCTCAATTTAACGCCCAGCGTCGTGTGTAACTTATGGAAACAGTTCCAGGATACCGGATCCATCGAGAGAAAGCCTGAGCAAGGTCGTCCAAGAGGCACGACGGTCAGAGAAGATCACCATTTGTCGATTATAGCGAGGCGTAACAGGAGTGCTACAGCTTCTCAGCTCTCTCGTGACTTGTATGCAGCCATAGGAACCCGTGTATCAAGGGTGAAAGTTTCCAAAAGACTTCATGAGAGAGGGTTGTTTGCAAGACCTGCTGTTTGCGTCCCGCTCACTTCTACGAACAGGAGAATCCGTTTATCATGGTGCAGAGAGCATAGAGATTGGAGTATGGATCAATGGGCGACCGTTCTCTTCACTGATGAGTCCCGGTTCAGCGTAAACACCGATTCTCGCCGTACGTTCATATGGAGAGAACCAGGGACCCGCTACCTATCCTCCAATGTCTGCGAAATCGACCATTATGGCGGACGAGGTTTAATGGTCTGGGCAGGCCCAGATTTCTGCATGGGCAAGTGGGGCACTTGCCCAGGGCCCCCAAAATTATGGGGCCCCCTAATTTAGTATTAAGTTGTGCATATTTTTGAAAATTTCCTATATGTACGCAAATTAAAAACGGTTTCCGTATTTTCTGTTTTAATGACCATAATTTCTCTCTCTTTTTTTTTTTGGGGGGGGGGAGAGTACAGTTTTATAAAAAATTTATATCCACATTAATATGGTTGAAAGTATGATGATGGAAACAGTAAAAGATTTTGACCTATTTACTTATAAAAATTTCCATTTCATTTGACTACTTTTGCAAAAGATATTTCCATTAATTTTAACAATATTAGATTATTGTTTTAGCAACATAAATGCTGAAAATGATTCAAATACTTATCATTTGACTGTTATCATAATTCCCAAAATTTGTTTATAGATTTTTTTTTTCAAATTCAGTTGCAAAATCAAGTCCGTATCAAGAGTATAGGATTATAGGTAATGCTCTCCACACACACACACAAAAAAAGGTGCAATGTGATGTGAAAAGAGGGTCCAGTATTTGGATCTTTCAAATATTTTCTTTATCATTTGTGTGTAATGAAATTTTACTTCTGCTTTCTGTCTTTATATTTAAAAAAGCCTCTCTTCCAAACTACACTTTGCACCCTCTACTATATTTTCGGAAAAAAATTTCTGGCTATGGGCTTGACATCGACTTTGGTTTTTGGTTAATACGGTAAAGGAAAGCAGTGGTGGATACAAAAAAAAATCCTGGGTGAGGCACAGTGCACTCACTATAGTGAAAGCATACGCTCATCCGTAAAAGTTTCTGGTTTAATTTTTTCTTTTTTTCGGGGGGGGGGGGAGGTTGTAATAACTCCAGACTATGATCTATTTTGAATTTCAAAAGAAAATTTTATGAATTAATTTATTAACATTAAAAAGTAAATTAATTAATGAGCACTTATTATTATTATTATTATTATTTTCAAATTTTCGACTTTCTGGTCGAAATTTTTTGAATTTCTGGTTCCAGTTTATGCGGGGGGGGAGGGCAGAGGTGTGGGTGAGTGTCCTACATGTTCATGTGGAAATCTGGTCCTGGGGGAGAGCCAGTGCCCCCCCTTTGGATCTGTCCTTGGAGGGGGCCCCCCAAATTCTGCTTTGCCCAGAGCCCCATTGGGTCAAAGTCGGGCCCTGGGTCTGGGCAGGCATCATGTTGGACGGCCGCACACCTCTCCATGTCTTTGAAAGAGACACTGTGACTGGTGTGAGGTTTAGGGATGAGGTCTAGGAGCCCTATGTTCGTCTTTTCAGGGGTGCAGTTGGCCCTGAGTTCATTTTAATGGACGATAACGCGAGGCCACATAGAGCTCTTCTGGTCGACGAATTTCTAGAGAGTGAAGGTATTCGCCGGATGGATTGGCCAGCCAGATCTCCAGACCTTAACCCTATAGAACATGTCTGGGACGCTCTGGGGAGGGCAATTGCAACTCGCAACCCCCCTCTGAGAACCATCCAGAGAATGAAAACAGCGTTGCTGAACGAGTGGGGCTAATAACACAGGAAATGATAAACTGCCTTATTTCAAGTATGAAATCACGCTGCGAGACCTGTATATCTGTAAGAGGGGACCATACCCCCTATTAACCCATCTATTAACCCATTTTTTTGTTTATTCTGCAACCGCTGTTTCATACCTTCCGACTCCAACGAGTGTTACGCACGATCATGCGTGTGTATTACAATTATTGAATGGTTATTTGTTTTGTATTGTATCAATGTATATACATATCAAATTTCATTAAAATCGGTACATTAGTTCTAGAGATAATTGACCAAGTCTTCAAATTCTCTTAATTTCTTACACCAGTGTATATACACTGTTGGCCACCCAAATTGCAACACCAAGAAAGACAAGAGATATCACAACAAAATTTATTTTGTAGATAACATGTTGACCAAGTATCAAATGATTAAATTTATAGACTTCTGTGAAGTGTGGTTCCTGCCAAAATCAATAGCCAGAGTAGCTGCAATTGTTGGAGATCACCGCTGCCACACGCCTCGGCATTGATTCAAAGAGACTTTGGATGAGTTCTTGGGGTACAGCAGACCAAGCAGCTTCCACACGTTGCCAAAGTTGATCTGCTGTGGCAGCTGGGGATGGAATGTGGGTCAATCGTAGAGCAACCATGGACCACATGTTTTCTATCGGCGAAAGATCCGGAGAGCGAGGCGGCCAGGGAAGCAATTCAATCTGGCGATTGACGAAGAACCGTTGGACAATGCGTGCCACGTGTGGTCGCATTATCCTGTTGAAATATGGCTATGGGCAAGCCCTGAAGGTAAAGAACGACAACTGGCTCCAACACCTCGGAGATGTAGCGCTGGCTGTTTAAAGTACCGGCAATGCGTACTAGAGGTGTGCGAGAGTGATATCCAATACCGCCCCATACCATAATACCCGGTGCAGGACCAGTGTGGCGGTGCATAACGCAGCTGTTCAGCATCCTCTCTTCACGGTGTCTCCAGACTCGAATGCGACCATCGTGGTGTTGCAGACAGAAGCGTGACTCGTCAGTAAAGACAATTTCATTCCATTCTGCCGTCCACATCCTTCTGTCATCGCACCATTGGGGGCGGAGACGTCTGTGGTTTTGCGTCAAGGGTAGACAAAGCAATGGACGTCTTGCGGACAGACCACTCTGCTGTAAACGGCGTCGAATGGTACGCGCAGACGCTGGATGATGCGTTACAGACTGCATGTGATGTGCTATGGTTCGTGATGTGACTGAGCGATCCGTCACTGCCATGCGCACAATTTGCCTGTCATCACGTGAAGTGGTGCGCTGAGGTGGATGCGATCGAACACGCCGGTCCGTCGTACCCTCCTGCATCCAACAATCACATATCCGCATTACAGTTGTTTGGTTTCGTCCAACACGACTACCGATTTCCCTGAAAGATAATCCACAATCTCGGTAGGCCACTATCCTTCCTCTGTCGAACTCGGATACTTGATCAAAAGATGATCGCTGTTTTCGACGAGGCATAATTGATCGTTTTTTTGAAAAAACCACAAGAAAAACACAATTGCCGAACTTGAAATCGTCGAAATCTCGAAGCCTTAAATAGCGCTTTGAAGTGGCGCCACAGGCGCGCGTGATGTGCGTCTGCGCTGAAATTCTAATCATTTGCATATCTCACCTCCGCTAATGCATGTTGTAAATTTCATGTTATTTGCATGTTTCCTTCAGGGTGTTGCATTTACAGTGGCCAGCAGTGTATATAAAACAGTTCCGTAACTGACTGACTCACTGACATACAAAGCACAGACCAAACCGCTGGACCTAAACGGCTGAAATTTTGCATTGTGATTCTTCTTATGGTGTAGGGTGAAAGATTTTTGAAAAATTCTTAGATTTTTAAAATTAAATTTTTAAGCTCTTTTAGTAACTTTTTTTAAGTTTGCATTTAAAATAATAATTTGAGGGTTATAAAATTTATATCACGAGAAAGATCATAAAAATTCCTTTAAAATGAAATTTTTTTGGAATCTTTACCTCCATTTTCTGATTTTTGGTGAATTTTTAAAGATTAATTCTTAGAATTTAATTTATTAAATGCTGATCACGTGATTTCTTTTTCTGGTACTTCCACTAGTAAACTTGATCCACAGCTGCAAACATTTGCCAGTGGAAAGTTACAGCTACATAAATCTCATTAATCATAATTATAATGTTTAATTTCATTAACATGTAAATTGCTTATGTATGTCACTTATTGTAAGTTTTTAGGATAAATATATCATTGATTACAGTTAAAATGTTCAACTTCATTATGTATATAAGTTATTTTGTTTCTTAATTGGTCGTTAAATAAAAACATTTGATTATTATTTTGTATGATTTACTTGCATTGTAAATTCTACAATGTAATCAAATTAAAGTATGGCGGGCCGGTGTTGATTCTCGGGCCGTAGTTTCGAGACCCCTGTTTTAAACCATTGAAAAATTCGTAGCGGCCGCCGCTGTAAACATTTGTATTTATATCATACTTTTGTGTTAGTAAAATTATATTTTTATCACCTTCTCATACCTTTAACATAGGATTACATTTCTCCATAACGGTCCTCCTGAAAGCAAAATTTCAGACGCTAAAACCGTCCGTCGTCGCGAGTTATAATTTTGGCAGCGTGCCAAACCCAGTTTGTATCGCTTGGGCAAGCAGTAAATAGTTAAACAGAAAAGAACCAAAATGCGTCAAAATTTTGGCATACATATATGTATATACCTACATATATATATAGATACATATATACATAACACATACATACATATATACATACAAAAGAAGTAAGCAACGATAAGTAATGCTACGTTAACAACCCGCGGTAGTTTCGTTAGAAGAGACTGGTTTTTTTTTTTTTTTTCTCTTTCGTGTATGAGTTTAAATATATGATTATAGACCAGCGATTTCCAACCGGTGTGCCGTAGCACTTTAGGTTAAAGTGAGATCGGCCAGGGGTGCCATGAGATTTTTTGGGGTGTGACGTCGTAGGTAGGCTTCTCTGGGGCTTTTTAAAATTAATAAATTCGTGACCAAGAAAAACAGAGTCCTAGTTGTGAATGATAAGGCCAAAGCTTAAATTAAAACTTAACCAAAAATTTAATAACAAAGAAACAAAACAAATTAACATTAAACTAGTACAACCGAATGAAATGAATTTTAACTTAAGTGCAGATTTAACGATACGCTCCGAGACCTGGTTAGCCACCCACAGGAGCTTAAAAGACACGACCCTCCTTGGGCCGTTACATGAGGATCTCTCTAAAAATATCCAAGTCTCTGACCATACCCCGCGACCCTTTCTTTTGTCGACGTCTGTTTTCCACAGCGGGGGTCGGAGGATTAGTTGGTGACAGTTCTTCTTATCGTAGAATATTTCGGCCATATTTATTGCGCTACAGTATCAAACTCGCATTGAACTATAGCTAAGCAAGACAGTTTTACGAGGCGATGGGAGGCGCTTCTGTTTTCCACATCTTGCTCGGGAAACCGATATGCCCGGGCTTAACTTTCAGACTAAAAATTCTGGCGGCATTTGCTGGCATCGTTTTTTTTAATCCACTCGGAACCCACACACGTGTTCAAAACGATGGGAACTGAAAAATGGTATTTCGATAAGCACGCAGCTGTGTTCGTACACCCTGTGAGGTCTTGGGAAAAAATAACCCCATACTTTCATGACGCTACAGGGGAGATAAACCAAAATAATATTAGTAGGGACCACTTAAAATAAATATCAATTTGAATTATTCTCACGCCCGACAGATCGTGACACAGATCGATGCAGTCGTCCCCGAGGAAGTATTTATAGCTACTCTCACATCTACAACCGCTAGGCCTGATATCAAACATTAGTGCTCTATGCATTCATCGCAAATCTCGCTTGTATAAAACATATTAATTTTTTAAAGATTCCCATTTTGGTCCTCTAGTGCAGTGGTTCCCAACTGGTGGTACGCGAGAGCATTTGAGGTGGTCTCAAATGCTCTCGCGTATTCGCAGCTCTCATAAGAAATAAGCTTAAGCAACAGCAAGTTTCTCATTAAGCCTTCTGATAAAGACATTTTAGTGTTGGGAAATTGTATTTCCCATTTATTAATAATTCTTTATTAATATAGACTATTATGCATAAACGGCTTTTTCTAGTTTTGTGGATTTAATGTGTGTATTTTGTTTTATTTATACTTAAATACATGCTGTAAAGTTATTCTATGTGTATAGAATTTATTTGACCCTCTCCAAAAGTTATAACAAATCCTGTGGTACTCCACGATCCTACAAAGTTCTCATGAGAACTGGTAAATAGTATGAACACTGGTAAATAGTATTCAAAAAAGCATTTTTGAATATACTATTTTTATATAAATTATTGGTGGCTAAATCCTAGAACTTAATAAACTGTTTAAAAATGGGAAATCCTCTTTGTAAACGGTCTGCTGAAAAATAGCAAAATGTCGAACTATTGACTCTTGGATACTTTGACCATTGGCCCAATGAACAAAGAGTTGTTGGCTGGGTTGAAAAATGCATAATATCTCTAACTATATTTAATGTAGGGTTACTTGCAAAGTTGACTGTTGGGCCAGCTGAAAGCCTATTGGTGACTTGCAAATCCAACCGTTGGGCCAACTGAAAGCTTACTGGTGACTTGCAAATTCAACCGTTGGGCCAAATGAACGCCAACTGTTGGGCCAACCTCGCGCCAACGGCCAAATCCCACCGTTGGCCAACTATGCCTGAAAGTAGTTGGCCAACGACTTACCAACGGTTTGAGTTACTTAGGCAGGCATTCAAGTATAAAAAGGTTAGGAATCCCTGCTGTAGTGGATTACCATACTGAATCTCATGACTGCATTTATAAAACTGCATTAATATATGATATTCTGGTGTTTCTTACTGTTATCTTTTAATAAATGAATCAAATCAACAATGGAGTAAGTATTTACACGAACTTAAATTTAACATGTCCCTGATATATATTTCACTTTAATTTAATATTGAAAAAATTGAAAAAAACTCAAATTCTAACAAGGGTGCCCCAAGTTTCTAATCTTAATCCCAAGGTTGCCGTGACTGTATAAAAGGTCCCTGTGTGCAGAGACTATAAACCCTACTTTCTTATTTTAATTATTAGGTAAGTAAGTTCCACTTACCTTCTGAGTTCGTGCTAAGGGCCGCTGGCTCTCAAATCCAGTTCTGTTGTTCCGACATTTTAATCAGACTCGAAATCATTCTACAACTAACAATTAAACGAACATTTAATAATACGTACACGTTACATTTACTACAAACTACACTAACAATTAAACAAAGGCGTTACACATTAAGATTATACGAGTTCTCTCTATCTACATTCAGTCCCATTACGGTTCTGACCCGTTTCTCCCTCGCTTCTCTCGTCCTATGTTGTCAAGACGTTCGCGCCCCCTATCGGTCTGCTGGGCTGCCGGAACATCCTCCGGCCCCGAAAGACGAATGTTCTTTCCTAAGGTTAGTTCCAAAGGAAACAATAACTGCACAGGTCTTCTGATTTCTTTGCCATTCGGCAGACGAATAGCACAGGCACGGACTTTCTTGTCCCGCCCGACAAATGTTTTGATGACCCGTCCCATCTTCCACATCAGCCTAGGCAATTTTTCCTCGTGGACCAGCACTAATTCTCCTTCTTGTAAGTCGGAACCCTTACCGATCATTTTGTTTTGATGTGCCGATCTTAAATCCATTAGGTATGTATGTTTCCACACCTTCCAAAGTCTCTGAGTCATTAACTCTTGGTGTTTCCACCGTCGATGAAAATTTGTAGGAGTGATGTGAGTCGCTGTCTGATATGATGGTAATGACAGCAATCGTCGACCAGTGAGAAAGTGTCCTGGAGTCAGAGGTTCTGGCTCTGCCTGATCGGAATAAACGAACGTCAGTGGTCTAGAGTTTAGTATAGCCTCAACTTCTAAAAGAACAGCTTCTAACTCTCGGTAGGTCAAGGATGATCGCCCTAAAATTCTTCTTAAGCATGTTTTTATTGATTTGACTACCCTCTCCCAGAAACCTCCCCACCATACTGCTTTTTCAATGATAAATTTCCACTGTATTGCTTTCTGAGCAAAATAATCTTGTGCTCCCTTCATGCTTTGGTTCAGGAGATCAATTTCTTTTTTTGCAGTTTTAAACGTCTTCGCGTTATCCGAAAAAATAACTTTACATAATCCTCGTCTGGCGATAAAACGTCGGAAAGCTAGCAGGAATGTTTCTGTGGTCATGTCAGATGTCAGCTCTAGATGAACCGCTCGAGTAACAGCACAAGTGAATAAGAGTACATAACCTTTTACGTGATCCTTTCCATCTTTAACATACAACGGACCAGCGTAATCAAGTCCAGTGATCTCGAAAGGGAATGCTTCTCGACAGCGATCTGGGGGGAGTGGTGCCATGTCTTGTTCTATTGGTTTGACTCGAAATTTCTTACAAGTGTGGCAGTTGTATAGCACATTTTTAATTTTCTTTCGTGATCTCAATAACCAGAAATTTTCTCTAATTTGACATAAAGTGTCTGCTATTCCTCCGTGTCCTACTATTTTATGGTTATACATTATAATTAAATCGATGAAATGCCCTTTATCGGGTAGCACGATAGGGTGTGCTTCTCTAAACTGTAAATTGGAATTTTGGAGTCTTCCACCAACCCTGACGATACCGTCTTCATCAAGGAATGGATTTAGAGTCTTTATTCTGGATTCTGGTCGCAATGGTTTGTTTTCCTTAAGGCTTGTAATTTCTTCCTGGAAATGTTGATTCTGTATACGCTTTATCCAATATTTCTCTGCTGACTCAATTTCTTCCGTTGCCAATGGTCCAGATAGTTTTGTTGAGTTTCTGAGATTATTCAGATATCTCAAGCACCAAGCTGTAATTCGGTAAATTTTGGTTAAGTTGCTATAATTTTGAATCTGGAATAGATCATCAGTTGAATGGGTAATGCATGCATTGGTGGTTATTTCCTTGTATGATTTTCTCAATTCTTCATCTATGCATTCTGAGCTGTCTACTTCAATTTCTTCTGGTGCTAAGATATTCTCTTCACTTTCTTTAAGCCACGCAGGCCCTGTCCACCACAAGCTATTATTTTCAAGATTTTCGATTTTCTCTCCTCTACTGAATAAATCTGCTGGATTCTCACTTCCTGGACAATACCTCCATGTCTCTGGTGGAGCATTCTTCTGTATTTCAACAACTCGATTCTTTACGAATGGTTTCCATTTCTTTGGATCGCTTTGTATCCAATGTAAAACAATTTTTGAATCAGTCCAGAAGTGTTTCACTAGCTTCAAATCTTTAAAGGCTTTCTCGACATATTTTACCAATCGAGATCCAGTTAATGCTCCCATTAATTCCAAACGTGGAATAGATAACTTCTTCAACGGAGCTACTCGTGACTTTGAAGTTACAAAACTTGTATGAAATCTTCCGTCCACTTCGTATCTCAAATACAAAACAGCGCCATAAGCCTTCTGGCTTGCGTCACAGAAGCAATGAAGATGGATGAGGTTCTGGATATTCTCCTTTCGGATACCTTCGAATTGGTGTCTATGTATTTCGATATTAGAAATAAAAGATATTTCATCACACCAATCTTTCCACGGTATGAATAGTTCTTCGGGCAGTGCAGCTTCCCAAAGTATGCCACGTTTCCATATTTCTTGCAAGAGTATTCTTGCTTTAATCGTAAATGGATTCAGGAACCCTATCGGATCGTACAGCCTTCCGATGATACTCAAAACTTCACGTTTTGTAACTTCAGTTCTGCATTTCTCGTTTTCCTTTTCTATACCCTTAACATCTATAGAAAATGTGTCCTGCGATTTGTTCCACAGGTAACCTAAAACCTTACAGTAGCTTGGTTCATCTACTACATCGTCTTCTAAGTTCCATATTCTTTGCACTGTTTCGTCATTCGTTTTCCACTTACGAATGTTGAAGTTCCCTTGCTTCATTATGTCCTTGACAATTACACAAAATCTTAGTGCTTCATCCGCTGTATCAGTTCCTGCTATTAGATCATCGACGTATAAACTTTCCTTTAGTAAAGCGACTTCTTTTGGATATTGTATTTGATACTTTTCAATGTGTACCTTAAGTGTTGCACCGAGTAAAAATGGACTAGACTTTGCCCCAAATATTACTCGAGTCATTCTAAGTGCTTTCGGTTCGGAATTGTCCAAGTCATCTTTCCACAAGAACTTAATTGCGTCCCTGTCTTTTTCGGCAAGGGAAATTTGTAAGAATGCTTGTTGTATATCAGCAGTGATAGCTATTCGGTTCTCACGGAATCTTAGAAGTAAGTGCAAAATTTCTGGATACATATTGGGACCTATGTCCAGACAGTCATTGAGTGACATGCTATTTTCTGCGTGTGACGACGCGTCGTAAACCACTCTTAACTTGGTGGTATCCCTATCTTCTCTTATCACTGCCTGATGAGGCATGAAATACGTTTTTCCAGTAGTCTCAAGGTCGGATTCTTCTGCTATCCCCTCTTGTAAGTATTGGTCAATAACGTTTCTATATCTTTCGTAGAAATTTGGATCCCTATTAAATTTGCGAATTAACCCTTTTAATCTAGTTTTAGCAACTTCTAAATTATCACTTAATTCACTTTCATTGTGATTCCAGGGAAAACAAACAATGTACCGTCCATCTTTAAATTCTACCGATTGACCAAAATTATCCAATATTAAATCGTTTTCAAGTTTATTATTATTGTCTGATTCGTAATGTGTTATACCCATTGTTTCTAGATCCCAGAACTTCTTAATCAATTCAGACGTTGTGGCATCTTCAATCTTATTTGTATCAGCTACTACGACATTCAGGTTATTTACTGTACTGGTACTTGTGGCGTACATATTTTCACTTCCACTTATTACCCAACCTAATTTGGTGTCTACCGCAACCAATGAATTTGATAATCTTCTCACACGATTTTTAACTACCGACCAATAAAAATCTGCTCCCAAAAGTAAAGATATTTTCAAACTTTCATTTTTCCTATTAAAATTTTCTGTTAATCGTATTCCTTTCTTTTTACATAATTCTGTAATTTCATACCCAGGCAACTGAATAGAAGCTTCACTAATTACAGGTGTAACCAAAGCTTCAATTTTCACATTTATGTAATTCTCTTCAATACTCTGTAAAACTAAGTCAACGCGATTTATCTTTTGTGCGGTGGAACATGAACTACCAAATCCGAATATTTTTATTTCTTCCTGCCCAACGATCGGCAAATCTAGCTTCGCATAAACATCATTAATAAGAAAACTTCGTTGAGAACCTAAATCAAGAAGAACTCGCACGTTCTGTGAGCGACCTGTCATTTTGTTTATTATTCGAGCTCTAACAGTTTGTAATAAGTAGGACGCACAGCTTTGTGTTTTGATTTCTGTAACTGACGAGACTACAGTCTCCTTCAAAGCATCCTCGTTTGTCGGCGCCAAGCAAAAGGCCGTATTATGATTATCCCGGTTGCAATTTTTACATTTTATTTTCTTTTCACACTTTGAAGCAATATGGTACTTCGCTAAGCACTTGAAACATCTGCCTGCATTACGTAACGAATTCCTTTTTTCATCTACGCTCATCGAACACTGGTCGGGCGTATGTTCTTTGCTGTTGCAGAATAAGCATTTTCGGTTTACTGTGTTTACATTTAATGCCGCGGCGGGCAGATTATTTCTTTCGAATCTATTCGTAATTTCTTTATGCCGTGGATAAATGAATTTCGATACAGGGGTTGGAAAAGTTTTACTTTGTTTCTGTACGCTTTGAGAAAATGTTTGCTCGCGTGACTCTAAGACACATTAAGAATATCTGTAATTGAAGTTTCACTTTCGGAATCCTTTTTACGGTTAAATTCTAGAACTAAATCCTTCGGTATTGCTTTAAGTAGAAGAGGACACAATAAACAACCATATGAGTCTGCAGTAACTTTACGACTTTCTAAACTTCTTATTTGGATTTCTAAGTTATCATACAAATTTCTTAAAGCTTTTAGATCATCCGATCTTCTAACGGGTTCTATATTTAATAGGTTATTCATAAAAGCTGATATCAAATTTTCCCGCTTCGCAAATCGATCCGTAAGGATTTTTACCGCTTTAGTATAATTTTCAGCTATCAATGGCAAACCCGAAATAGATGTTAGAGCTGAATCAGTCAGTAATGTTTTCAAATAATTAAATTTTTCAACTTCTTTTAGGGTTTCGTTATCATGAATGGCAGACTGGTACTGTGCCCAAAAATTTTGCCACTCACAAACATCTCCTCTGAATTTATTGATGGATAGTTTGGGGAGATTTACACCAAAAGAATTAACCTTTTGTTTCTTATCTGTAACCTCATTAATCTCTATTTGTTCTTTCGAGTTTGAAACGTCCTGTTTCGATTCGTTAGTTGCATGTAATTTTCTTATATATCGGGTTACTTTGGATTTACATAACACAATGTCATCTCTATATATCATAGTACTATCAATTTCTTTATCCAGTTCTTTTTCATCTTTAATTAACCCATAAATTTCTTTATCGATTTCAATTAGTTGTTTTTCTTTGTCAATTAGCAGAGCTAAAGAATCCTCAATTGCGGGATCTTCATTATTAAGTTCTATATTTTCTTTAATCGTGTTTATTAGTTTCGTTACAGAGGCGCGAAGCGTTCCTCTGTTCTTAGAGAGAACTTTAATTTTTTCCATTTTAAGAACCAAGCGGCCCCACGTTGGGCGCCAAAATTTTATGTGCAGAGACTATAAACCCTACTTTCTTATTTTAATTATTAGGTAAGTAAGTTCCACTTACCTTCTGAGTTCGTGCTAAGGGCCGCTGGCTCTCAAATCCAGTTCAGACATTTAATTCAGACTCGAAATCATTCTACAACTAACAATTAAACGAACATTTAATAATACGTACACGTTACATTTACTACAAACTACACTAACAATTAAACAAAGGCGTTACACATTAAGATTATACGAGTTCTCTCTATCTTCATTCAGTCCCATTACGGTTCTGTCCCGTTTCTCCCTCGCTTCTCTCGTCCTATGTTGTCAAGACGTTCGCGCCCCCTATCGGTCTGCTGGGCTGCCGGAACACCCTGTTATAGACGAAAAAGTGCAAGAATTATAAATGAACAAACTAAGTGTATTAAGAGTAATGATGAAAATGATTTGCGTGGTTTAAATGAAGAATTTCTGAACTTGTCAAGATTAGCGCCCTTTACACGTACGCTCTTTCCCGCGTGAAACCACAATCCCGAGCGATTGAGTGCACGTGTGAAGGTGTCGGAAAGGAAGGGAAAGCTGCTTTGGAGCGTACTGCAAGTTTTCCCGCTCGCAATCCCGTACGCTCCAAGCACTCGCGAAAGAACGTACGTGTAAAAGGCGCTATTGTGTGAGAAGGGACAACAGAATAGATAAACAAACGAAAAAGAAAAAAAAAAAGCCTGAACAGGCGCAATGGGAAATTGCATATAATTATTTCTCACTCAAGAGGAAAGTGTAAAGACTGCTTATGTTCAAATGGGAATATGCGTGAAGGACGAAGGTAAGCTGCTTACAGTTACTTAACATGCACAGTTGCTTCACATTAATGTTCGCTACCTAGATTCGGTAGTTACAAGAGACGCGTTTCTTAGTTTCAGAAGGCTTATAAATGTAAACTGAGCTTTTTATTATAACTAGGGATGTATAATTTTCGTATTTACGAAATAGATGCGAATAAGTGAGAAATTTGCCGATATGAGCGAATAAATGCGAAAATTACTTTTTTACTACTTTTCGGCGAAAACTCGGCGATAAACGGCTTTTTAAGCAGAATTAGGTACCGTAGATTGGGGTTACTTGGACCCGAAAAGTGAAGATTTTTGTACATTTCTTACCCAACGATAGCCTTAAAAACATATTTGTGCTGATAACCTGATTTGAACAACTTATTTGAAGATTCCCCAGGATTTTAGGTCTTTTTCAAACCAAAATTTTAATTATATATATAATAAATAAATTATTGAAATTTGGGTTCAAGTAACCCTCTGATTGGGGTTACTTGGACCCAGCCTACATTTTACATGAAATATACAATTCAAATAGGTAGGGGGCTCAAGTAGCACCTAGGATCTTGAAATAAAATTAGAGGCTAATGTATGAAAAATTTATTTTACATTAAAACAGAAAACAAACCCTTTTTTATTTGCAAATATGATTGTTAACAGTGGATGCGTCTTCAAAACTAATTTTACCCAGTCTCGCCCAGGGTGTTTGTTTTGGAAACATTTCACTGATCTTCCATGCATTGCAAGGTAAGACTTGACAATAAATCGAAAGTTCAGTTCGTCTACGGGAAATCCAAAATCACAAATTTTGTCTAAATGACTGGAACAGGCCAACGCTTCTTTACTAGTAAATATGATTGGATGTCCAGGTTTGTTCAATAAACCATTCTTCAATCTCCGTTTCATAGTGGACCTACTAATTTTAAAGTGGGTGAGGCATCTCTCTGAGACATTTCTCCTGACCTCACAGCATTTAAACATTCTCTATTTTTTCAGCTGTAAAATCCGCATACTTTCTGCTCTCAGGAGAGCTCTTGTAATTTTGGAGCATTTTTGTATTAGATCTGCGAATTAATGCACATGAACCGGTTTAATTATTTAATAAAAGGAACCCAACATGAAGTAATGATATTAATTATTTTTGCAGTGAAATTTGAGAATGTCTAATCAAAAATGTGACTAGGGGTTAATAGGAACCATTTCCTTGCTTGGGTCCAAGTAACCCCATTTTTAGTTTATCGGAACACTAGTTAATACTTATAAATTTTACTGGGTTAATTGATTCTCTATTCATCTAAAACTATTGTAATATTCTTAAAGACTGTATTTGAAATGCAAATTTATCTTTACCTAATGTGGGACTGTAGTGTGTAAAGAAGTGAAAGTGGAAGTTATAAGGTCACAAAAATTCGTGTTTTTATCACAAAGCAACATAACCTGAACTAAAAAAAGGTGGGAAGAGCGGGAGCGTGGTAAAGTGCCTCAGGACCTAGCTAATGCTCCTATCTGTTGGAGAGATTGTGAATTACATCTATATTTTATTGATAAGAGACCTAGGTGTGATTTAAAACACTTTTTCGGTTTGAGTCCAAGTAACCCCCTAGGGTCCAAGTAGTCCCAACTTACGGTAATAATAGAAATAATTTATTAACATAATTGCTTAACTAGGACTATCCGCGGTCTTTAACTGAGAAATCTCACTTTCCCTCGGACTTGCTCCGAATTTCACCTGGACAGTTTGTCCGTACTGGAGACGAACCTAAAAATCTAACTCTAAAAATCAACCATCAAGTCTTGTGGTACAATTTCGTAGATTTAAGAACGTCTCTTGAGAGCCAAGTCAAGGGTATTGCAACTACTTAACAGTAGTCAACCAAGATACTCCTGTTGATGTTATACAGAATTTAATTTCAATGAAATGCTGCTACCTTAACTTTACAAAGGCAGCTATACAAAGCCTCTATAGTCTCGTTAACAGAGTAGATGCTGGGATATTTTTGTATGTACAACATAGTAATCAATGACATAAGGCAAAGACTTAAGGAACATAATGGTTAGACTCTTACAATGTTAGCTTTTAACTAAGAATTTTAATACTTACTTATCCAAGTAAGTAAAATTGTAATTTTTTCTATTAATAAATGCGAAAATTTTAAATTTATATTTTTTTGCGAATAAATGCGAAATTCTATATGTATATTTTGTTGTTGTTGTTGTTGTTGCGAAACTTCGATATTTTTTATGCACAATTTACGTATTCCTAATCATAACATATATTTTCACCATCACTCTGAATCGTTGCAAAATTTGCAAGGGGCTGTAATCAGTTGTATTAACATCTCACTTTTCTATAAGTTAATTTATATTTTTATCGCCCTCTTATAGTGTTTAGCACTAAGGAGATATTGTTATCCTCTTGACAAGGCTTGCACAACATACGGCTCGATGGCCACATGCCCGCCAGCACTCACTTTGTGGCCCTTTTTTGAATACTCACAATATTATAAGAAATACGGAATATTATTTTAAGATTTATAATACTACTAAGGGAATATACAAGAAATGGATATACAGTGGACGCTCGTTAATTCGAACTCAAAGGTTCTCAGAAAAAAGTTCGAATTATCCGATGTTAAGAGAAAATATATAACTTTAAATGTGTAGCACTGAAGAAGAAACTCTCCTAGTATGTATAACCCCAGAAAATATATTATACTATGTTATCTAAAGTTAAACATATTAAAAAGCAATACAGACTTACCTTAATCATAAAATGAAGCAGAAGATATGCAGTAGAAAGTAAACTTTTATTAAAAATATGAATTACACTTTGGGGAAAAATGTAAAATGGATGTTTGGTTCTGTTTATGATGCCTACATTGTTCAGCCAGCTTCTCGATTTGAAGTAAACATTTCAGTTCATTTTCAGAGGAAGGTTCCATCTGAATATATGCTTTCAGAGTTTTAATAGAGTCCATTATGGCTTTGTCCATTATGGCCGCATTAAAAATATCTTTCGGCAGGTAAGTAGAGAAAAGCCCTGGCAGTTTCCTACTGATATTAGTGCATACGTGTTCATTTACATCAGAGCTTTGGCCACATACAGTTTGATAAGAAATATTGTTTGGACCCACCCGTATAGATGGCGCTTTGCGCGCGAGAGAAGAAACTTTGTAACGTCCTAGAGTTTGTCACTCGGACTTTCGACTCTCACCACGAGCAACTCGCTGCTCTTGAATTTAGTTTTATTTGTACATATTGTAAATAAATAAGTACATTTGTTAGCTCTCCCACCTTGGATTCTTGATTTAAGTTTGAGCTGTTTTACTTGAAATTTACTTGATTTACTCGAAAACTTTGTGGATTAAGGTGATCTCGACCCGCCTTCATTGTTGCACGAACCCCGGGATCAGCAGACCTTTAGATGATTCAGGTGAGAGATATTTAAATATTCTTTGATGATTTATTGAACTTTCTAATTTACTCGAAATGGCTGAAAAGTTAGAAATAATTAAGAAGAAGCGTTCCGTTTTGAGGAACTTAACAACTAGACTGTTAAATGCTATTCCTGCTAAATTAGCAGAAGATATTGATAAAACTGATATCGAAATCTTGTATGATGAATTAGACGAAAAATCAAAAGAATTGAAAGGTATTGATAGAGAAATTGAACAATATTTGACAGTTAAAGAAATCGAAACAGAAATACTTTCTTGTGATGAATACAACATTAAAATTATTGCTTTTAAAAGAAAGCTAAAAAACAAATTAGGTGAGTTATCAAATAAAAAAATTGCTTCGAATGAAGTTAATACATCGGGTATAAACAATAATAGCGAGCCGACCAATAGCGATGTATCGCTTAATTCTCAGAGTTTTGATTCAAATGTCGTTAAGTTGCCTAAGCTTACCATAGATAAATTTTTCGGTGACTCAAGCCATTGGCTAGAATTTTGGCAACAATTCGAAAGTGCAATCCACAACAACACGAAATTATCGAAAATAGACAAGTTTAATTATTTAAAAACGTTTCTCGGTGGAACTGCCTTAAAAAGCGTTAGCAGATTTTCTTTAACAAATGAAAATTATGATTCTGCAGTAAAATTATTAGAATCCAGATTTGGAAGAAGAGAAGTCGTCATTAATTCATTAATGAATAAAATGTTAAATTTAGAACCCTTGCGAAACTCCTCTAACATAAAAGAATTCCGAAAATTTTACGATGAGCTTGAAATCCAAATAAGAAGTTTGGAGTCGTTAGGAGTTGCTTCTGGCTCTTACGGGCATTTATTGTATCCGATTTTATTAAAACTACTACCTAATGATATAGCGCTAGAGTTTAGCAGACAACGCAAAAATAGGGAAGAAATTGATATATCTGAGCTTATCCAGTTTTTGAAAACAGAAGTGCAATTCAGGGAAACCGTGATGCAAATGAACTCGAACTGTAATATGAATCCTGATGAACCTGT
The DNA here is from genome assembly GCA_907164885.2 of Dolomedes plantarius. Taxonomy (NCBI): domain Eukaryota; kingdom Metazoa; phylum Arthropoda; class Arachnida; order Araneae; family Dolomedidae; genus Dolomedes; species Dolomedes plantarius. The sequence goes on along the minus strand of OU015493.1, from coordinate 133,203,354 downwards.
GTATAAAAACAATAGCGCAAATCCAAACAAAAACTTCCGTACTAAAAAGATATTTAAATCTGCACACGCATTAAACACCATGACCAAACCTTGCTGCATTTTTTGTTGGTCAAACGAACACAAATCCCATTTTTGTGAAGTCGTTCCTGATATACAAAAACGACAAATTTTAAAGAAACGAGGTTGCTGCTATAGATGTTACTTGAAATCACATCGTATTTCCGATTGTAAAGCAAAAATACCTCCATGTGCTATTTGTAATAGTTTTCAGCACAGTAAACTATTTTGTAACGCCAGAACTAGAACCGAAACTCCTGAAATTTCAGATGCCAAGCCCCCTGAAGTACCCAAATGCGCGAATCCCGACACTCAAACTCTAAGTTCGATATCACAGTGCAATTCGGTAGAAACTAATCAAAGTATTATTTTAAAAACTTGTTGTGCTATTGCAGAATCAGATATAAAATCTAAAAAGGTTAGAATTCTTCTTGACTCAGGTAGTGAGCGAAGTTTCATTTCTAAATCACTAGCTCGGGAATTGAAACTTCCCCTTATTCGTAAAGAAAAATTGAGTTTATATTCTTTTGGGGCGAAAAAGCCAGCGCAGCAAATATTTGAAGTATATAGTGTGAAACTCACAAGCAGCTTTGACCCTGAACTCTACGTGAAAGCGGAAGTAATCGCCACAGATCTCATAACTCAAGCGAGTGTTAGATCTATCTCTACTCAGCAATTACTTGAACTGGGAATAAACAACCAGTTGCTGATTTCAGATTTCGTTGACAAAAACAAATCGCCTATGGCGCCTATTTGTATTTTATTAGGAGCAGACGTTTACTACGAGGTCCATACTAAGCCGATAAACATTCAAAAAATAAATAAAGATCTATACGCAGTGTCAACAATATTCGGTTATGCGTTTATGGGTAAATTAAAGTACTCAGCTGGGAAAAACACCGAACTGCATTCCTTTTTCACGTCCGTACAAAAAGAAAATTTTGACATAAGTTCCTTTTGGAAGCTAGAATCGCTCGGGATTGTTGAAGATCAAAATGAATGTTTTTCTCAAAGAGACTTAAACGCCTTACAATATTTTAATGATAATTTAAAATTTGTTGATGGTAGATATGAAACTAAACTTTTGTTTGAAGACACTAAACCACAACTAGACAGTAATTTCGCAACAGCTAAAAGACGTTTTGACATTTTAAAGGATAAATTAAGTAAGGATAAGGAGATTTGTCAGGAATACCAAAGTATTATTAAACATCAAGAAGAAAATAGGATAGTGGAGGAAGATAAAAACGAAAATTTCGATTCTGGTTACTTCATGCCTCATAGAGCTATTATCAGACCACATAAAATTACTACGCGCGTAAGAATAGTCTTTGATGCTTCGTCCAAAGGAAAAAATTCAAAATCACTTAATGAATTATTATTGCCTGGCCCCAATTTAAATCCTAACTTATTAGACGTAATCTTAAAATTTCGAAAATATGAAATAGCATTTTCAGCCGATATTGAAAAGGCCTTCTTAATGATCAGCATTGCCGAGGAAGATCGTAAATTCTTAAAATTTCTTTGGTTCCGAAATAACGATCCCGATTCATTCAAAATTATGCACATGAACCGTTTACCATTCGGGGTCAATTCTTCTCCCTTTATATTAGCTGCTACGATAAAATTTCACATTAAAAAATATTCAGAAAGTAACCCTGCATGCTACGAGATGTTAAACTCATCTTTATACGTTGACGACTTGCATCATGGAGCGAGTTCGAATACTGAAGCGTTTAATTTGTCCTCGGAAGCTTCAGAAATCTTGAAAGATGCAGGTATGAATTTAAGAAAATTCAAAACTAATTCCCCTGGCTTAAGAACGTTATGGAAGGAAAAAGGGATAATTATTGAAGAAAATTCGGAAAACCCATCTAAAATCTTAGGAATCATTTGGAACAATAATCACGATACAATATCCTTAGACTTGAAACCAGCTTCAGAAATGTCAAATTCCTGCATCACAAAACGTCACGTTTTGCAAACTGTTGCAAAGATTTACGATCCTGTTGGTTACATCTCGCCCTTCGTAATGCGAGTTAAATGCTTATTGCAAGAAATGTGGCAACAAGCCATTGACTGGGACGAACAATTACCACAAAATTTATCGGAAAGATTTCTAAAATGGTTCGAAGAGATTAATGAATTAGAAAATTTGAATATTTCTAGAAGGTATTTTGAACATAAAGTAAATTTTGACAAAATTGAGCTCTTAGTATTTTCCGACGCTAGCCTAAAGGGATATGGAGCTGTAGCCTATTTTCGAGACCCTGCGAGCCGCTCCACTTCATTCGTCATGGCCAAGAGTAGAGTGGCACCCCTCAAGAAAATCACGTTGCCACGCTTGGAACTTTTAGGTGCAGTTATTGCTGCGAGAATAGCCCGTTACCTGAAAGCTTTATTTCAAATCCCTAATAATAACATCAAGTGTTTTAGCGATTCGCAAATAGTCCTACATTGGATAAAGGGATCTGCCGATGTTTGGAAGCCATTCGTTGCGAATCGAGTGCGGGAAATTCAAGACATTATCGAACCCTTTGCTTGGAAACATTGTAAAGGATCCGAGAATCCTGCAGATGTTCTGTCTCGAGGATGTTCTGCTCATGAACTAAAAGGGAATATGTTATGGTGGAATGGCCCTAACTTGGCAACCGAAGAAATGCCATCCGAACAAGAAACTCCTCTTTTGGAGGAGGAAATTATTCCAGAAAGAAGAAAGACTGTGATATGCACTGTCACAGATGACCACCATGAACCAGAAATATTATCTAAATTTTCAACATGGATTAAACTAAATCGTGTTGTAGCTTGGATTCTTCGATTTGTGCAAAACTGTAAATTCCCATCAGTAAAAACAACAGGTTTCTTGACAAGTAAGGAGTTAAATGATGCAGCCGATGTCATGGTGAAAATTGTGCAAAAGTTAGAGTTTAAAGATGAAACTCGGAATTTGAAGAAAGACAAGATATTAAGCCCCAACAGCAAAATAGCTAACTTAAATCCATTTCTTGATGATAAAGATTTATTGCGGGTTGGGGGAAGACTCAGGAATGCTAATATTTCAGACGATAAGAAACATCAAATTATACTTCCCAAAAAACATTACGTGACAGAATTAATCATTAAACATTACCACGAAAAATATCTGCACAGTGGAATCCAACTGACTATTTCTTCGATAAGACAAAAATTTTGGATTGTTAACATCCGCGAAGTTGTTAGAAGAATTGTTTGGAAATGCATGAAGTGTTTCAGAAACAGGGCAAATTTAGCGACGCAAATTATGGGAGATTTACCTCCAGCTCGAGTGAAGCCCAACAAGATTTTTTCACACGTCGGACTGGACTTCGCAGGTCCATTCATGATCAAGACTCGTAAGGGACGAGGTATTAAACCTTATAAAATTTATGTTTGCCTTTACATATGTATGTCCACAAAGGCTGTTCACTTGGAAGTAGTTAGCGACTTATCTTCAGAAGCCTTAGCCTCGCTGAAAAGATTTATAGCTCGTCGTGGCAAACCTCTGGAACTATTTTCTGACAGAGGAACAAATTTTGTAGGAGCTGACAAGGAATTAAAAAGAATGCTATCACAAGTTTTGGCCGATGAAAGGTTTCATGCCTACATTGCAGAAGAGAATATTAAATGGAACTTTAATCCACCTTCTGCACCTCACTTCGGAGGTCTGTGGGAGGCCGCGATTAAACAAATGAAAAACCATCTGAAAAGAACTGTTGGATCACAAATTCTTACCTTTGAAGAATTCTTCACCTTGATAACGCAAATTGAAGCATGCTTAAACTCAAGACCTCTAGTTCCTGTATCAAATGACCCTCGTGATTTAACGGCATTAACTCCTGGACATTTCATCATCGGGACTTCGATGAACTCAATTCCTGAACCAGACTTGACTTCCACAAAATTAACTCCACCCGAACGATGGAAGCTCACTCAACAAATTTTCCAAAGTTTTTGGAAAAGGTGGTCATCAGACTATCTCACTCAGTTACAGCAGCGCACAAAGTGGTGCACTAAGAAATCAAATTTAGCTGTTGGAGATCTTGTGCTGATCAAAGATGATAATCTACCACCATTGAAATGGTCTCTTGCAAGGACTCTCGAACTGTATCCTGGTAAAGACGGTAATGTACGAGTAGTACGATTGAAAACTGCTAATGGAGAACTAAAGAGACCTATTCATAAACTTTCCATATTACCTTTTTCTTGTCAATAACATGATTATTCATTTTTCATATTTAACCTTTATTTGAAATTTAAGTTTGTTTAATATGCATATACATCAGTTTATTCTTTATTTACTTAGTAATTAGTGATAATACGTTGTTTAATATTTAGTATATTGTTCCAGTTCTTATTTTATATATTTTAATTTTTCATGTATACTAATGTCATATTTCATTGTAGTGATTCCAGTGTAGTACTAGATTTATGAACCACTGTTCATCGCGGGGGTGGAATGTTTGGACCCACCCGTATAGATGGCGCTTTGCGCGCGAGAGAAGAAACTTTGTAACGTCCTAGAGTTTGTCACTCGGACTTTCGACTCTCACCACGAGCAACTCGCTGCTCTTGAATTTAGTTTTATTTGTACATATTGTAAATAAATAAGTACATTTGTTAGCTCTCCCACCTTGGATTCTTGATTTAAGTTTGAGCTGTTTTACTTGAAATTTACTTGATTTACTCGAAAACTTTGTGGATTAAGGTGATCTCGACCCGCCTTCAAATATTTTGCCTTGACTTAAATCGAGAAAGCCATCCATCACTGCATTTAAAATCTTCAATACCCATTCGACTTGCCAATTCATCAGCCTTCGTCAGCACTAGGGGTCCATTTATCGGAAAATTTCGAGATCTAACATCCAGGAACCATAGCAGTAGAGCTTTTTCTAGAACTTCTTGGGACGCATTTCCCATGGGTGTCCTTCCTCTAGCAAATTTTGATTTTTCTCATGAATCTAAAATTGACTCCTTGTTTTTCAAATTAGTTGACAAGGCATTTTTTTTAATTCCATAGTCAGCTGCTAACTTTGTTTTACATTCGCCATTCTCTACTTTCTTTAAAATTTCTACCTTTGTCACCAAAGTTAGGGTTTTGTACTTTCCACGTGTAGACATCCTGAATTTTTACACGTTCACACCACACAATGAGGAAGAAAAACTAGACCACATTAACTTGTCTGCACTGCAGTTATAACTGACGCAGCTCCCTATAATCTGTAGTAAAGACTAAGTTTTTCTTAAATTCTAAGAAAATCGATCCAAATAAAGGAAAATTGCTTTTTTCGTTTATTACTAATAAGAAGGACAATAGCTACTAACGTTTAGCGGACATGCAATAGTCTAGGAATGCAGGCAAGTGCCTCTTTACACAGAAAAGAAATTTTGACACACAAAATAATAAATACAGTGTGTATTTTCTCCATTAAACGAGGAAAAAGAATTTTTTTTGTCATATTTTTAGTTCGAATTAACCGAAGTGATAAAAATTTAGTTCGAATTAATGAGATATTTTTAACATTATCTCCAATACAAGTTTTTTGGGGCCTTTGGATTAGTTCGAATTAACCGAAAGTTCGAATTAATCGAGTTCGAATTAACGAGCGTCCACTGTACATATTTATTTAATTTTTTAAATTATGAATCATTTATTTGTTAGAAAAAATATTTTTCGTTCTCTCGTCTATCCTATTATCTTGCAGCTTCCCATAAAGCAATATGGCTCTCATTACATTTCCAATTGTGAATAACTGATCTTGTCAGATTCGTGTTTCTGACTTTTCCGTGTTGGCCAAAATTTCCAATAAAGCAAGTAACAAAAAAAAAAAACTCCTCGGCGTTTAACAGAGGAAGAGAAAGTAATAAATTAAATAAGAAACACTCTGGTGCCGAGTAATTTTTTGGCAATTTTAATTAAAATAATCTATAGTTTATTATATGTATCTTGCGTATTATTATCTGGTCAGTCAAATTATTGGGAATCGCGAAATAAATGCCATTACCTATAATTGCAGTAATAGAAGACACCTATTTTGTTTTAAATGAATTTAAATATATTATCCTACATGAAAAAGTGTAAGAATTGAGAATGAATCACTTTTTGTGCACAAGACATAAATGCACAAAAGAGTGATGATCAAAATTATCTGTGTGACTAAGGGCCTGTTCACACAGGAGTCCGGTAGCGGAAGCGTAAAGTATTGAAATATATTTAACCAATGACAAACCTCCAAACGATTAGCAACGAAATTTTTAACGCCTATGATTGGTTTATTTACGTCTCAGCGCCATCTTCTACGCTTCCGCTACCGGACTCCTATGTGAACAGGTCCTTAAATGTTGAACTTCTAAACGTGTCTGGTGATGATGAAGAAGACTGCTTGAGATGGAACGATAGAGAAGATAAACTTACCCCAAAAAAATCTGATGTAAAGGGATGTTGGAAGTGACGTATTATTTTTTCTCCCTGTAAAAATTATAGATAGCCAAGTTTGCTCAAAGAGGAATATGCCTGGAGGACAAAGAGAAAGTATTTATATCTACGAAACATGCACACGAAAAACTTTCCTTAATGTTTGGGAATTGTCTTACAACGATATCAAGCGATGAAACATTTAAACGAGCATCAATTTATAATTAAATGATCAATAATTTTTTGTTTTGCTCTCTATACACTACCTTGCTTCGTATTTCGTAATTTGTAATGAGCAAAAATACACGAAAAATTAAAGTTACCAGCTAGATCGAGAATAAATTGGAAAAGTTCAAAAATCAGTTCGCACCGCAAAGGGGATTGAAAGAACGAAAATATGAGTAAGTGCATTTTGACTACGGCGGGGCACACTGTTTGTCTTTCGGCAGGAGAGATAATGTATCGGTTATCAACAACATGTCTCGGTAGTCAACCCATTCCGCCGATGTTACTGAAGAGGGTGGGTTCGATATCCGCCCTGGTTATAATGCTTTGCGATGAGAGAAATAATTTCCATTGTTCAACATTCAACCGTTTTAATTTATCATGCCGAATGAATGAAAGCGGGGTGGGGTATACCAACACCTCCTAAACAAACTTTAGGAGGTGTTGGATATACTGTCGTCCCAGTTTTCTTAACTTGTATCTCCACTTAAATCCCGTCAAGTCTCTCACAGCAAATACTCTTGCCATGTATACGAATGCTTTCATCTCAATCGGCAAATGAAATCTATTAGCATAGATAATGTATAAGAACAATGAACGAGATGCTATTCAGCACAGTGTTTGAGATGAGTGGATTGCGTGACTCAAAAGTTTCATAATATCGTTGTCAGCTGATACCGAGCAAGAGGAAATTAAAGTGTTGATAACAAGAACAAATGAAACTAAGTCTTATTAATATAACTTATTAACATGGGCTATTATGTTTAACCGGTAGTAAACAGTTTGTAATTTAAAATTAAGATAATTCAGTGCCTAAATGTATCACGTTTCTATATAAGATTTAGTCAAGGTAAGAGATATAAAGTGGCCATGTGTGCATATCTTTCAGCTGAAAAAGAAAAATGAAACTTTACCTTTAGCATCGCTTATGTGACGTTCGACAATGCGTTCAATTCACAGATTCCTCATCTTTTTGTATGAATAGATCAGAGTCGTAAGGTAGCAGGATGGCCCTTACAACCATCTGAGCCATACCTCTCCCCCCCCCCCCTTCCGTGGTAGTGCACAGTTTAATACACAAATGAAAAGAATCAAATGTTTATAATTCAATTCTCATGCAAGCTTTTCCGGTAAAAACTTCGTCAGCTAGAAGTCCGTTCACCACCATGACTAACATTAACTCACAATGTACCTATAATCTTAGCAATGACGTTGCCACCAAGTTAAAGCCACGTTCATGCAATACTGAAATGTCTGTTTAGACCCCTAACTGTAACACGTTGCGTGGTGTCAACCCTCTATAACGAGCCTAAACACCAAATTTTTTAATTTACTTTCTTAAAGTAATTAATGTGTTTTAAAACATCCTGGTGTTGGTATTACGATGATTCAAATTAGTTTTTGGCCACGAAATGACTCAGAAAGGCGAGGGTCATTTTAGTTATAACTGCGATGAGACGTTCGCTTCTTGCTACAAGAGACCAGTTTCTCCCAACGTTCATGTTATAGAAAATGCGTTCTCTTTCAAAATTTTCACTTAAATAGACTGCAAGTATTCGGAGACGTACAACCCCCTTAGAACTGTTTGTCCGCCGTGTATTATTAAAATGTATTAATTTAGAAAAGTCCATATCCCTCCCCCCCCCCCCCCCGTCACAAATCTGAATTCTGTTTTAGACTATTTTATTGAACCATTCGTTCATTGAGGATCAGTAAAGGCTTAGGTTTTTAAGCCTCATTCATAAATTCAAAATGGAACATAGAACTATTAGGTTGTTGTTGCTAAGCCCGCTTGTCTAGAAAACGCTAGACCAGGTCCATTAGACTTAGTGGCATGAGCAAATGAGTGGCAGCAGCATCCTGATACTCAGCAAGCTTGTTGACAGGGATTTCCAAAGTCTACAACAGGCACGCACAACTCGAAATGTGATGAAGGCCATATTAATTTATGGAAAGCTGCTGCAGGCCGCAAGAAAATAGGGTAGATGGGAAAGCGAAAAATATTTCATCGAACAAATGCTAAATTACTGATTATTTTAAAAATTACATAAATATCAATATTCATTGCTTATATATTCCTTTCTTTTTATAATAAATCTAAAAATAATATACCGTATTTTTTAGATTTATAATAGTATGCGTCTTTACAAGAGGCTTCGCGAGTCTACATTGTGGGATGGAGTCGCAGTAGCAACAGAACGTGGACAAAGGGGAAAGGCCTTGACAGAATTCTCAAAGCGCATACTTTAGTATGACCACTCCGTAAACATGCTATATAAGGCATTCTGAATTGGTCTCGAACCCCTGTTGTGCAAGGCCAGACTGGGGTGCTTGGGCGGATACCAGTGATGGACAAGGCTCTTTCTCCTAACACTGTAAAAGCTGGTCTTGAAAACAGTTTGAACTTCCGACGCAGTCAGATCATCAAACAGTGGCGAATTCTCTAGACAGCCCTGATTTGCCAGATTGTCGGCCCGATCGTTACCGAACAAACCCACGAGACGGGATCTACTGAAAAGTAATTGATTTAGAGCAGTCATTCCCAAAGTGGTCTATATCGACCCCCAGGGGTCGATATAGACCTGCAGGGGGTCCATGCCAGCGAAAAAGAAAATTGGGGGTGCATGAGATGTAAATGGGGGTCCACGAGTTAGACAGGCTGTCACTAAAATTTTGGCTTCCCGTAAATGTAATAATCCACCTAACACAGATAGTATCTATGGAGGTATTTACGTAATATGGTTACTTTCTTATAATAGATGGATATATTTCCTAATTATATGTATATTTCATAAAATTATGTAAGAAATCTATTCACTTTTCACGCAGTACGTGTAACTTGTGTTGCGACATCGTGGACTTTTGAACTGGAACGGTTACAGCGAGGGCCAGCAGGTAGCCGTTATATTGAACTTGCCAGTTTCACAACTTGGCACAGACAAACTGCCAGGATGATGATCTTTCAGCCTACGTTCAATATTTAAATGTCCTTCACACAAACTTTGAAATTAGGTTTGAAGATGTATTGACTATGGAAATACCATAGTCAGTGGATTATCAATCCATACGGTGACATTGAAGAAACGGATGTCATGTTACAAGGAGAACTGATCGGTATAATCACCAACGAAGACCTTAAGGTGCAGTTTAGAAAGGGATATCAACAATTCTGGCTTCTAAGAGACCTGTTACATATCCTGCAAGATACCTGTTACATATCCTGCATTATGAACTATCGCGAGAAAGTTTTTGATAGCTTGTGGAAAGGGGTTTCAGCGCGGTTGTCAATCTCCTTACAAAAAAAAAAGAAAAAAGAAAGAAACAGATTGGAAATCACTTGCCGAGGAGATTTAAGGTTAAACCTGACTAAATTGAAGCCGAATATTGAAATTTTACTATCAAAGCATCAGGCTCATCCCACCTATTAAAAGCATTGATTTTGTTGTGTATTTATTCTATGTAAAAATGTTACTAGATTTGCATTTTGTGTCGTTTTAAATAATAAATGTATAACTATAAAACTTAACATATACAGTCAAACCTCGATATCTCGAACTTGAACGGAGAGACAAAAAATTCGAATTATCGAAAATCCCATGTCATTAATAGTAATAGGGAAAATAAAAACTTTTTTACATACCTTTTAAAAAAGTAATCCATATTTTTATTTTAATAAACACTATTTACAAAATTCTTTGAAAAAATATTCAATTGTTGCTTGCTTCAGAGAAGAGTCTGAAATTTTATCTATTACACTTTCTAAGTGGACAATGGCTTTAAATGTGTCCTCTTACCTATTTGGTTGACTTTCAACATATCTCCTCAAAGCGTCCACTGCAAAAAGTCCTTTGTTTGTCACATTTGGTGGCAAATGGCGGATTTCGACCTCCTCTTCTTCTGATAATACACAAGGAGCTTTCGCCTGACCGATGATGTCATTGTCCTCCCACTGGCCACGCACTATTACCGTATCATCTACGACAAAGTCATTAAATTCCATGTTATCGAGGTGAATGAGCATCGAGACACTAGTTTGAATGCAAGACAGCACAGGCATGCATTCACACCTGTAGTTTTTTCTTTCACTCCTTGTTGCAGATAAGAAATTTTACAATCTTCTTGGAAGTCACCCACCTCTTGATTTTTGTTCATGACTTAATTTCCTGTTTTGTTAAAACCACCCCCAACCCCTCTAGAAAGTAACCTTGGAGAATAAAAGGAGAAAAATTAAAAGAAAGGATCGATGGTCACTGCATATGCATGGCAACTAACTGAAACGAGATAAGAAAACAATAAACAAGAATTTCAACTCCCATCTTGGAGGGTCAAGAGAAGTTGTCATTTCATTGTGTTATCTTCCGTCTTTATATCCCTTCTTTTTAAAGTTTATGCAGGGTTTTACCACTATAATGTTTGAATAGCTTTTCTATTTTTTGGATATTATATTTTTGTTTTTAGAAAAAATTTTCTTCTCCATTTATGGAAAAAAAATTCAAGTTATCGAGGGATGAGCCAAAAAAATTTCGCGAAATCAAGGTTTTTTAACATTGAGTGCATAGGAAATTTGAAGGGAATTTTTATTTCTTCGAGATATCGAAAAATTCGCGAAATCGAGGTTCGAGTTAGCGAGGTTTAACTGTATATATATATTTTTTTATTTTAAAAATTTTCACTCTACAGTAAACCCTCTCAAAGTGAGTAGCTCTGTGTCAGCTTCAAAAACACTTTTAAAGTTGATGAATTTCTAAAATGACAGTATTATGATAGCAAGGGTCTACCCAAAACAGAAAAAATCGGCACGGGGCCTACGGAACAAACAAGTTTGGGGGACCTCTGATTTAGAGTCAGTCATGCGAGAAAGAAGAAAAATGTCTGTACGAGTTTTATCTGCTATGCAGTCGGTTCGATGTTACAAGGCACTCTTGCTGTCTACACTATTTTAAACCAGCTACATAATTCATTTGCATACATTTCTCGTTGCGATTAATATCGGCTTCCTAATGTCTACAAACCCTATTATTTAGGAGGGGTATCAGTTGACATTCGAATTCTTTAATCCTCATGTTAAAGTACCGGGGTATTTTTCTCCCTATATTTTTCCAATCACTAACTAGCAAATGCATATTTTTGAAATTCATTTGTTCAAGTATTTGTATTTACTAACGTGCGATTAGTAAAATTGAGCGAAAAATTCTCCATAGCTTAACATGTATGTCTATTGAGGATATACGAGGTCAACTGATATACAGCCTAAGTAGTCAGTCTCTTAGATATAAATTATCTTGATTAGATAGATGAAATGAGGAATTCAAACCTTACATCTTCACTTCGATATATGGTAAGGCTGCTGAGTACTAACCCTATTGGATTCGCTCACCTCAGTATTAACCCATGGAAAAAATATGTCCAAGGTTTGCAGACTTTGACTGAAAGATATTTTCAAAAAAATTGTACTCCGTAACAGAGAAAGAAATTTTACAGCTTGGGGCATCTTTCGATTTTCGAGAAAAAAAAAAGAAAATATTTTTTAATTAAATTATTCGGGGGTAAAATCTGGTATAGTGTATTTTAAATGCTCCTAAATTCCTTTGGTGGACTAAAATTATTAAAAGAATCCTGTTGCAAGGTGAAGAAAAGTTCAGGCTCTCTGAAAACACCATTTTTATTGGAGTACCAGCATTTTTGTTGCTGTCAATAGTAGACACATTTTTTCCATAGGTAAACATTGAGGTGAGCAATTCCAATAGGGTTAGTACACAGCAGCCTTAAGAATGCTTTTAAATTAACGAAATTTGAACTCTTTCAATGCAAAAATATGCATTTGCCAACTTGAGAAAATATATAAAGAGGAAAATTTCTTTTTGGTTAACATGGGGATAAAAGATATGTCAGCTAACGAGCGGTCTTTTTATTAACCTGCCTTTTTTCGGACGGGACCGGACCACTTGACCTCGCACCTCCAAGGTAAATTTGTGAACTTGGAAGACATTGCAGCCACGACAGATTTCGTGCACAAGCCGCCATTCGTGTACACAGCGGTGGATTTGTCAGCGACAGGCATTGAACCAGTGACGTTCAGATCACTGGCTCGCTGCCTTTGCCAACTGGTCCACCGCGCCCTGTTTACTTAAGGTGCCATTACATATACTTTCATTTATTTTGCGTTATTCTATCCACAGACATACTTCAATGCATTAATACGGATGTCATTTTAATAATTATAACCACCACCTGTTTACTTGTTGAATGGATTCGTTGGTCACGTCGAACTAATTTCATTATTGCACTGGAATTAAGGTTCATTTTGAGATAGTTTTAATTAAATACTTCATCCACTCGTGTTATTTACAAGTCAAGAATAAGAATTGATTATATGAACAGACTATGAACAACCAAAAAAGATGTCTCGGCTCTTAGAGGCTGCCAATTTACTTAAGCTGAACACGTAAGTAAGAATTTCGCAGAAAAGAAATAAGTGGCTTAACATAAATTAACTAATTATATGAGAAGGGTATGTGGTTAAATGAGAGAGGTGGCACAAATTAAAAAACAGCGGAAAATCAGAATGGCAATTTAAAACAATATATTATCTTCTTGTCTGAAATATAAAAGGTTTGGCTTCATATAGCTGTATATTTATGGCAGAATCAAATTACCCAGCATCATACATCAACTTTGGATATCCTAATTTTGAAAGAACTCCCAATTTTGTACTCAGACCAAAAAAGAAAAGTTTTTGGTGAAAAACTGTAAAAATAAATTTGAAGCTACTTAACGCTGATTTTAAAAAAATAAAAATAAAATAAAAATTCCGAACTCTATATTAATACCTAAATTACAGAGTAGTTCAGATGGCATGAAGCAATTATGTAAAGAAATAAATTGAAACTTTATCAGCTAAAGATATGCAAGAAACACCAATTATTGAAAACATAAAGGTTATTTTAATGCATTATGCAATCAAACTGTTTTTACTGTATTATGCATAAAGAACTATTAATTGTAACACATTCCTCCAGTCATATTTTGTGGCAAGAATTGAAAATTATTTTTGCATCAAAATTTAACCCTTGACAAAAGTATAACCCTTATTTAATGATAGGTTTTAACTAAAACATACTGTATCATAAACCTTCATTTAAACTTGTTAATTGTTCAATTACATTTACTGTTTACATAATATTTTTTGCTTCTAATCTTCAATTTTGCAGTTGAGTATTTTGAAATGTTTTGTTATAAATATAAGCTTTCCTTCTGTAATATTAATTCCCCATGTTGAGAAAACACATTAGTTAAGACTCAAACCATTTCTTTGTCGCCAGCTGGGAAGTGATGTTACTTTTGAATCCTCTTTTTTATAATTACCTTAAATAAATATAATTAAACATTCGTCCTTTTCTTTAAGCATACCAGTCTGGCTAATCGGAGAACATTTATTCCCTTTCTGAGGGAAAAAAAATCTTTCTCAATGTTTATAGAGGACACAGAATCCTTAACTCCCTCCTTCCTTCATGTTAAATCTAAAAACATAACATGTAGTGAACAAGACCATTTAACCAGTATAAAAAAAGTTTGATACTTATTGTCAGCCACAAAACACATGTAGTAATCACCTACATTTTATCTTCTTGAGCTAGTGCCTAGCTCACACAAATTCTAAGATATTAATGGAGCAATAAATAATTCTTAGCTGAAATTCCTTTTTTTTTTTTCATAGAGTACACTTTAATTTTCCAAGTTTTATGCAGTATTGGCACTTAACAGACTATTTTTAAACAAGAGCAGTACTTTCCATCTTACTCAATGCTAGCTTTCATTTTTTTGCAGAATATTTGCATCACAAGACTTAACCCTTACGTCGGCTGATCGGTCTAGGAGACTGCTATTGCACCTGTTCTGAAGGGTGGGGTGGGGATGATCAGACTGTTGAGGGTTTGCAAGTTCTTCAGTCGGGTCCTGACCTTCAAGTACAACGCATCGAAGATTTTCGCCCGCTCGTATTTTGTCAGTAAATTTAATCTTTGTAAAACATAGTTGGTCTTTTGGACCAATGAGCCTTGAACTGATTTAAATTTTTTTCGGGTTTGTATGACCGATAAGTCTTGAACCGTATTAATTATCTGTCAGTCTGCAAAATGAATTTTTTTAAGATCATTCTATTTTTAAGATCTTTGTTTTATTGATGTAGCTAGCATGGCTGGAAGAATTCCTCCTGTTTCACAATGAACCAGACATTTTGTCTCTCTCGCAGTATCACAGATTGAGGAATCAGATTCTGAAATTTTTGTTGAATAATCTATTTTTTATTTACCCTTTTCAAGCATGAGAGGTGGCAGTAGTTTTGCATTAATGACTTATAACTGGAAAAAACTTATAAAAATATTAAAATATCCTAATTTTCTAGAGCTGGGGAACAGTATAAAGACAAATGAGCCGACGTAAGGGTTAAAAAAGTATATTCCTTGTATACATAAGCATTATTCTCCCGATCAATTCCATCCACACTACTTCCTCTGTTCAAAGCGAGAGCTACAAAACCCTTAAAATTGCCAGTAAAAAAAATCACTCTCTTATCAACTTCTCTAGTTTTAAAACAAAACAGTCTATAAATCTATCAACACTACCAATGCCAAGTATGCTGAAACTAGGATCCACCCCGTTACATTAGAGCTCTTAAGAATGTTATTTCATGCTTACACACTTTTTTTTTTTTTTTTTTAAGTGAGCGAACAATTACAAAATTAAGCCCCTTAGTATCTGTTCCTTCCATTGTTTTTTTATTTTTTTGGAAAGAAGTGTTCATTCTAAGAAATTACCATGTCCAATATTATTCTCCATTCGAAATCCATGTCTTGTTAATAAATTCCTCTTCAAAATTGATACCTTTTTGTACTACATGCATGTATTACAACAACATGCTAAAAATGCCTAATCTATCATCAATGATATTACTAATCCTTCAAAATGTTGTAGACGTTCCAAGATTCTATGAGGCAAAGTATATTTACTCCCTCTCAAGCTCTACTGTATGAAACTGTGTCATATTAGTTCCTGTAAATACAAGAAATATAAAGAGAACCTTGGATCTTCTATGCTTTCCAATTAAAAGATAACATGCACATGGTTCACACTCATTTTCAAAAAAATTCCAGATCCCACGTATCTCCAAATACTTTCATCAAAAAATCAATCATATTTACCGAAGCTTGAAGTTCTTTCCAAATAGCTTGTAATACATATATAGATATTTATTTATATACAAGTATACATTAAAATATTTTAAACCAGCACAACTTGACAAAACTTTTTAATAGAAAAATGGCACTATATTTCAGCTCAGATGTCTTTGGTAACATATTTATCAAACGCCAACAAATTTAACAACTCCACTAAAATTCCTACAGCACAGAAATCACTCAATCTCAGTATTGCAATTTCTTCCATTTTCTCTTGTACTGCCAATTTATCAATAACACTTAGGCCTAAGAGAATGTATTAAACTTTTTAAAAGCTACAGGCCAAGCTTCCAAAGTTATATAAGACAATCTAACACAGTATGTTCTAAGAATTTTTTTTAAAATTTGAATCAGCCATGAATTTTGACTGAGTGGACATTTACTCCATCGGTCAAGGAATTCCAAAATTAATGAACAAATTGCAGTAGGAGTTTGTGCTTTCAGGAGGTTGTAGAAAATTTCTATGCAAGTTTGGTTAAGCTGCCAATTCTTCACAACCAGGGTCCACTTAATGATAAGTGACATCACACCAGGAAAACACATAATGCATCCATTAGAGTTCAGAGAGGAAATTTTCCTAAGGCTCTTTTCCTAATAAAATTCCAAAAAGGATAGATACAACTCACTATAAATTATCACAGATTACAAGTTAACTTGAGAGTCTGACAGGAAAGTCAATTTCTGAATTTCTTTTAACCTAATTCTGAAAAAGGGAAATCCAAATTTCCATAATTTTTTCATAAGCAGGTCATAAATATTGCATATATTTGCTCATTCCTTTCAACAACGTCTTAACTCAAAAAACGTGATTTTTCAAGAGAGTGATTTTAAAGTTTAAAAGTAGAATAAAAATGAAAAGAAAAAAAATATTAATTCTGCTCTCTAGCAGCCAAATATTGAGTGCTGAGGTATAATGATCTTGCAGGGATATTCTACCATGACAGGGTATTCTGAAAAGAGGCATAAATAAAATCGCCGATTTTTGAGATACGACGTTGTTGAAAGGAGTGAGCAATATTAGCTGTGATAAAAATCCCAAGTATCTTTTAAGACAATTTTCTGGTAACAAATCTAATTTCAGAAACAAATAAGAATACAATTTTGTTTCAACAGTGTCAGAAAATGCATAGTTCTGTATTAACTGAGGTTGCTATGTCACCAGTTATACTCATCCTCAGGGCTGCCCAGATGGGAGGGGGGCAACTGGGGCACTTTGCCCCAGGCCCCCCAAAAAATTTATTTATTAGATTTCCTCAGAAAATATAACAAGAGAGCAGTGCAATGAAATATAATAATTATGTTAATCATTCATGTAATAAAATTTTAAGTATGAGTAACTTAATTTGAATGTTTGTTTTCGTCTCTTTCCATTTTTTATTTTTCTTGGGGGCCCCCAACAGAAGTTTGCCCCAGGCCCCGTAAAGTCTCTGGGCGGCCATGCTCATCCTTCTACCCAAATTTTTTTTAAAAAGTTGGCTCGTACTGACCAGTTTCTCCAGTACATGACACAGTCAAATTTAAAATGAAAATCACATTAAGCAGAGTACCATGCTGTACAATAACCACCATTCATAATTTCACTTATACAATAATGCTGCATGAATAATATTCAAAACTACATCATGCAGAAAAGTATGTAAGTGAAGATAGACCCAGATCCTTTAACAGTAATTAAACAAAGCTACAGAGGCGTCAATTTTAGTTATGTAATGGGTATAAAAGTTTAAACGTACTGTTTTTATACAAATCACAAGTCAAAGAATACATTTTTTAGCTTTCTGTATTAGAAAAGAAAAAATACATTTTTATATAAATCTTCTATAAATTAAAAGTGGGTAGTTCCTGTTTTGAGTTTTTGCTTCAATACACAATTCCAAAAATGATGTATATTTAAATAAAATAACCAAGCATGGGTAAATGCTTGATATGATGATTATAGAAGGATAAAATGAAATCATGGCAATTTTATTTTCAAGCTAAGACAACATGGTATAATGCATGTACAGAGCTGTCAGCATGTTAAAAGAAGGAGGATTGGTGATAATTTAAAAAAGGTCCAAAGAACAGTAGGCATGACTTTGTCGTCTTTGAAATCAACTTTCTACAAACACTGAAAGAAAACCTAATTTGTCTAAACTTGTATTAACCATGGATGATTGCGACT
The DNA here is from genome assembly GCA_907164885.2 of Dolomedes plantarius. NCBI lineage: Eukaryota > Metazoa > Arthropoda > Arachnida > Araneae > Dolomedidae > Dolomedes > Dolomedes plantarius. Next base: position 133,185,239 of record OU015493.1, on the reverse strand, counting down.
GCTTTTACAACTATTCAACAAAACTTTAAAAGTATGCCAAAATTTGTTTTATAATCAAGCACTTTTACATATCTTTGTTAACTACCAGCTAGATGCAAAAAGAAGAAAAAAACAAAATGAGGATGTGTTGTACAATCTATATGGATTCAATACAAGAAAAATTGCATCCTTTTTACCTTGTTTAAAAGGGTGAAATGATTAAATTTATTTCACTCATACCAAGGTTAATGCTTTGTAAATTGCTACAGCAGTATTAACGAAGTTTCAGTAAATCTAAATATCCTAAGAATAAGTTGGTATACCTAGAAATGGAAGAAGCTATTGTTTTACGATTAGAGTAACTAACATTTTACTCATTCCATGATCACTGCACTCATGATAATTATCTGTGCATTAAAAGCCTAAAATGTAAATATAGCTCAAAACAAAGAACTTACCCATAACTACAATATAGTTTATCTCCACACCACCAAATTAAAGACAATTAGCATGTCTATGGATTGTGCATAGGTTATTCAGTTTGCTTTTGTGACACCAATATTTGATGCTACACTAATGCTTCACAGACAAACCAAAGACTATTGTCTGGTAATCCACATGTTGATTATCACCAACCATCAGAAGTTAAGCATAACAATACTAGTGTATATATACTCTCATTGTACATTGAAAGTACTATGAAACAAAACGATCAAGAAATGTACAGGTCATTCCATGTCAAATCAACACAATTTTCAACAAAAATTTACCTTACCCTCACAGATTTTGATGAAATTTGACACACAGTTAACTTTCATATAGATTGAGAAAAATACCAAGTTTTATCGAAAAATATCAACCCGTTTTAAAAATGTATCCCTGTGAATGTACAAAAAATCAGCCAAAAAAACCTTGATAAACCAATTTTCAAAATGACCTAGAAGCTTTCCTAATTAAGCTAAACAGCTTAGATTGGTGTCATTTTAAAGCAATTTTCAATTATATATAACACAATTAGGGCTTAGAAAAATTTAAAATTTTCAAAATGTGCCACTTAATTTTTTTAATAATACTTGATATAGCACTGAAATGATTGTGTAAGTTTGAAAGTGCTATCTGTATGGGTTCATGTTAAAATATTGCATTGAATTCAGTATTCCCAATTTGAAAACACAAAATTACTTAATACAATTAAGTTTTAAAGCCTAGAAAATTAGAGAAAAAATTTTTTTTCAAGATGTGAAAGTATTCGTATTTGTTTTGTATAATATCAAATACATTTGTGCATGTATTTATTGCTTGAAGTCCTTGTGTATTTAATTTATTTTTAAAATTTCATTTTGTACCTACTATATTGCTGAAATGATTGTAAAGATCATGATTATTTATATTTTAAATATATTATCTATTGAATTAGATTATAAAATGAATTACTGTGTCTTGAAAGTCTTACTGTATTACAAAATCTTTCCACTTCAGAATTCAACAGAGCTGCAGATGCTTACAAACCAAAACAGGCTTCTATAGAACAGTGCACAAATAGAAGATTGATAGAACAGTGCACATATATAAAATTGGTGATTGAAAATACTAAACTTGATGCACTAACTGATGGTAAATTAAAAACATTGATTTGCTAAAATATTATGTAATCCTGCTTCAATAGCTTGTTACTTGGGAGAATGTTAGTCTTATTCTGGAAGTTGAGAAATTAAAGACATGTTAGAAAATGTATTTGATGAGAACATGGTTGAAAAAGTAACTTTTTGACAATGAATTTCTGTTGATCGGTGTAATTTAGAAACTCTAGAGAAATCCACAACAGAATTCATTAATCTGTTTTGTGGAAAGCTTCCTGTTCTTGCTCGGCATGATTTTATTGCCAAGCAGCAATCTTCATTTATTCATGAAATCAGCACGACAGATGTGAAATATATTGGAAGGTGTGACTTTTCTGAGAACTACATGTTTATTTTACAAGATGAGGTCCAAAGCTATCGCTGGACCAGTGAACAAGCCACTGTCCACCCTTTGGTAATTTATTACGAAGGTGAAGGAAAGATTAAACATGAGTTAAGTTGTATTATCTGAATGCTTAGAACATAACACAGTAGCAGTATATTGCTTCCAGAAAAAATTTTTTTGAAAACAAAATTTGAAAGTATTAAAAGGATCTTTTACTATTCTGATGGTTCAGCTGCTCAATATAAAAACAAGAATTTTACCAACTTGTGTTTCCACAAAAACAATTTTAATGAAGCTGAGTGGCACTTTTCCGCCACTGCACATGGTAAAGGACCATGTGATGGTGTTGGTGGCACTGTAGAGGTTAGCAGCTAGGGCAAGCTTACAGTGCCCATATGAAAACCAAATTATGACACCAATACAGTTGTACCAGTGGGCAGTAGAAAATATTCCATCAGTCAATTTTTTTTTTTTTTTTTTTATATACGTCAATCAAGACGAATTCATCCATACAGAAAATTTTCTAGTAATCATCACAGTAACTCCATTACTATTAAAGGTACTCAGAAATTACATGGATTTATCCCCGTAGCTTCAAGTACATCAAAAGTTAAAGGCAAGACATTTTCTCATGCATCTGAATTGGTTATTGAGAAAGTATGCCTATAGGAAATCAAACTTAAACTTTCAGAAGTAAAAAGGTTATGTATACGTTATATACGAACATAACTGGTGGCTTGCATATGTGTTGGCAAAAAATGAAGTAAAGGTGTCTTCTACATCCAGCAGGACTTCACCTTTTTCTTACCCAAGTAGGCCAGATATACTGTGGGTTTCTATCATTCAAATCTTATCTTCAGTAAACCCTATAACTCCAACAGGAAGAGTATACAGATTGTCAGAAAATGAAGCATTACAAATAAATGAAATGTCCAAGAACTTCATACAATAAATATGATATGGTATTTATACAAAACCAATGTAATTAATTGTAAAATTAAGTAATTTAATGTTTTCTAATCAAGATTGTATTCAATGTAATATTTTAACATGAACCCATACAGATCCCATTTTCAAACTTATACAATCATTTCAGTACTAGTAATATTTTGAACAATACTTAAGTTATTCAAAGATTAAAATTTTTGAAGGAGTGCATTTTGAAAAATTCAAATTTTATTAAAATAAATTTGTCTAAGTCCTAATTATGTTATATATCATTGTAAGGTCTTGAAAATTGCTTTAAAATGCCAATCTTACCCCTCTAGCTTAATTAAGAAAGGTCCTAGGTCATTTTGAAAAATAGTCCGTCAAGTTTTTTTTTTTAACATTCACAAGGGTACATTTTCAAATTTTTTCGTTAAAATCTGGTATTTTTCCTCCTACCTTTTTCTTAATCTATATGAAAAGTAACTGTGTGCCAAATTTCATTCAAATCTGAAATGGTGAAGTAAAATCGGTGTGTTGATTTAACATGGAATGACCCGTACACGCTTGCAGAGAATACTTTCCACAATACTCTGTACATAGCAATGATTCAGAAATAACCCTCATAGCCACTAAATAAAACTAATTAGAACAGATCATAAAATTATGTTCATGTAGAGTAACACAGAAGTACTATGAAAACTCCCAAGAATTGAGTATACACAAGTAGCTTTACTCTGCCCACTTTGTTACAAATATCTTGGAAACTAAAATAAGTATGTCACTAACTAACATCAAAATTCTCCTGATGTATTTTTTTTCTATCTACTGAAACACAGAAAAGCTTCCATATATGTAATGTAAACTTGAGTTCACTAGTATATAGTTAGAGAATTGCAAATGCCAAAAAACTTAAAAAGGGGAGATTCAATTTTTAAAAAAGCATTTTAACCTTTACTTCCAGTTTGAGGTTACGAAATCAAAATAATTTCTTAAAATTATAGATTGGTACATGCCTCGTCAAGCATAAAAAGGAATAAAAAATTAGTTGATTTCCAGATTCTGACCCCCAAATATTTCTTTGAAATATAAATAAATAGTACAATATTGTCATTACTTAAAAACAGGGAGAAGTCAACAATGCACGTGCACTTATTGCAGCATCAAATTTTATTTCATGAACATACAAAGAGTGGAATGAATATTTAAAAGTCACAGCATAAAGATGGCGATTTAAAACAATTTGCAGCAATTCAAGCAGATACATGTTGAAACACTATGAATATCGCTACTGGACAATAATTATCAAAACTTCCATAAAAATACAAGTCCACATTAAAATTAAGAAACGATTAAAATTAGCAAATTAATGAGTTCCAATGAGAAAAATAAAGCAAAAACAGTGAAATGGTGGCTGTCGTAATAAACAGCACCAGTTACCACTTTCGTCTGGTACACCATAATAGCGAGCCGTAGCACTTACTTGCACGTCTTTCAGGCACGTCACTTTTATAAATTTGAAGCTGCAAGGTGTGGAACGACTAAAGATTTAAAAACTTCCAAACTTGAGAACGATAAAACATTACGTTGGAACACAAGTAATACTCATCCCAAAAAAAAAAATCAGGTCTTTGGAAATAAGTCAGCTTCATTTGGAGCTTGTGTACTTCGTAACTGCTTTGGTTCCTTCAGAAACTGCATGCTTGGCAAGTTCTCCGGGAAGTAATAGACGAACAGCTGTTTGAATTTCCCTACTTGTAATAGTTGAACGTTTGTTATACTGAGCTAGACGAGACGACTCAGCAGCAATACGCTCGAAAATATCGTTAACAAAGCTGTTCATTATGGACATAGCTTTGCTAGAAATGCCGGTATCGGGATGCACCTGTTTCAATACCTTGTAAATGTAAATACTGAAACTTTCCTTCCTCCTCTTCTTCTTTTTACGCTTATCCCCAGTACGTACAGCTTTCTGTGCTTTACCCGCTTTCTTCACGGCTTTTCCACTTGGAATAGGAGGCATGATTTATACTTAAACGTTAAACTTTACTTTCCGCCACAGACACCGTCACTGTCGAAATCCAACGCAAAATGGTATTTTTTCGAATACGTGATGTACACTTTCTTCGATAGGGATTTAAGTCTCAGTTTATCGGACGTCTTTGAAAGCTATATCGCCATCCACCAATCAAAATTCAGTTGAATGTTAATGTAACCAATCTCAGCTTATGACGTCACAGGTTCTCTTTTTTTTTTCTATGATTATATTTATTAATTTTTTTTTCTTTACGTGGCGTCATGTCTCACGTAGTAGCTTTGTTTCGTAAACCGGTAAAAAACAGGTTTACTGTCTCTATATGTTATGGTTTTTAAACGATTGAGTAGTAATCACAGAGGTAACTTAAAATTTTCTGGTTTCTAAAATCGACTAACAACAGTCACGAAAAATTGCTTAAATGTATCGATTTTTTTTTACTGCAATGTAAATAATTATAAAATCTCAAAGAATCCGATAATGCAAAACTATCAGACATTTCTTTACTCTTTCAATTTTAAGTATGGTATTTATCTTTAGTACTACTAAATTTCACTCTAAATTTATATAGTGCTTCTAATTATTGCGGGGTTTTCTATCACGAACGCATTTACCATCATTTAGCGGAAATAATTGCGATCAGTGAGAATTCTAGGTACTAATAAAAGATGCTCTTTTTCTCAGTTAAAAGGGATGTTAGAGGCGATTAAAAATATTGGTCATCGGGACTATTTTCAAGGATTATTATAGGGAAGTTCATATTGAAAGACATGAAACATTATACTAAGCATCATGTATTATTAGTTTTTTAATGGGTAAATTAGCCATGATCAGTTGAGATAATTTTAGGTGTGTTAGAGCTCAATCGATCTGATGGGCCTCGAAATCCATTTGGAACTGGATGTTACGAGCATGTTGTATACATATTGACGGAGTTTAAATATTAAGTGCAAATATATTGCAGCAATTTGAAATTCTAAGTAGCTATATATTTTTTCTCTGTTGCATGCACAATACTAGAATGTAGGTTGAACTGATTTAAATAAAATTTTTTGATAAGATAGGTTCTATTTCAACATTACCCTGCATAGCTACAAAAGGGATTTCTTGGCGAAATTGTAAGGGAAAATGCGCCAAACTGGTGAGATAGTCTGAAATACGATGAAAAAGCATCACTCGCACATTTTTACTGCATTTGGAATTAATGAATATCACTGTACAGCTGCCAAATAAATTGTCATTCAGAGTAGTGTAATGAACTTGTATACAGGTCCTTTTTTTTTTTCTCAGAAAGGCGAAATCTTTAAAAGTAAGTTGATTATCGCCGTTATTCTAACTTTTGCCTTTATCTTTAATCTAAACTAATTGCCATTAAAAAAAAAAGAAAAGAAAATGAAAAGCCTATTCTACCAATTTAAAACTTTTTCACAACTTGCTATTATTCAAACAAAGCAAAATATACTGTGGGGAATAGGGAATGGAAGGTTTCAAGTACACCAGACGTCAAACTCTTCACATCAGGGTCGTAACGAGGGGGGGGGGGGTGCTGAGACTCCTCTAACAACCTCTTACCTCCCCTCCCCTCGACTCATGAGATGGTTCAAAGTATGCACTAATAAAATAAAATAAAAAGTTTATTATCACATTTTAATCCAATCTTTTCTCTGAAAAGATCTTTATTTGCAAGCAAAATTTCTCATAATAATCTTTTTAATCTTAAATGAATCACAACTTGATTTCAAGAATAGTGGTTCTCGGTTTTCAATGTTTTTTGTTTTTTATCAAGTGGAGCTGAACTCTAAAAAATATTGAAATTTAATCTTGCCCTACATAATAATGATTTGTGTGTCATTAAATTGCATGGCTTAATGCAAATGAAAAATTCTCACTGAACATCTTCGTGTCTACGCCGAGTATGGACACGTTAAATCCATAAGCCGGAAAGTCCTTCTATGTGTTATGGGGTTGGGGTAATTACGAGCCTACCTGATATCTCAACTGGGGGTTGCTCGCTCAAAACTGAGTTGGCACCAGGGAGCAATGTTGACTCACATGTATGGTGGTCCCAGATAGAAAGTAACCAACGAATTAAGCGCGGGTAATGGTGCGAATGTCTCCGGAAAGTACCTCGCAGGCCCAGATTTCCGCATGGGCAAGTAGGGCAGTTGCCCAGGGCGCCCAAAATTATGGGGGCTCCTAATTTAGTATTAAGTTGTACATATTTTTGAAGATTTGGTTTTTGGTTAATACAGTAAATGGGGGAAGTGGCAGATACAGAAAAAAATCCTGGGGCACAGTGCACCCACTATAGTGAAAGCATACTTATATCCATAAGCGTTTCTGGTTTAGTAAATTTTTTCTTTTTTTTTGGGGGGGGGATGTAATAACTTTAGACTGTAATCTATTTTGAATTTCAAAAGAAAATTTCATGAATTTATTTATTAACATTAAAAAGTAAATTAATAAATTAACACTTATTATTATTACAAGATAGTACCCGTCAAAACTTGACGGTAAATAATTGAACAGTTCGAATAAAAAAAAGGTTCATAACCTTGTTAAAATATTAGAAATTTTTACAGAATATTAGCTGTTTTTCAATCCGGTGTTATAAGTAAAAATGTAAAAATCCGAGTTTATAATTTAAAAAAAAACGTCTTCTTGGAAAAAAAGCTTACCGCTGATTTTTCAATCCGACTTGCACAATGTAACTAATATGCTATGTATACAATCTAACTAATATCTTATAAATATGCTATGTATAAATATATTAAGCAAAAATAAAATATATAAACTAAAGAAAATCAGATTAAAAAATCATACAAATTACTACGTGCAAAAAAATTTTGCAAGTCTATTTAGGCAGCGCTACAATCGCGTTTCAGATTTTTTTTTATTTTCATGGATTTTAGTGAATTTGATTTTTTTGCTCCGGAAGCGTTACTTGACAGAGGCATACACAGAACACGGCAACTATTAGGGGAATATGTGTTTGTGTGCTTTTATACACGTGCATTCAATAATTGGATCCGGTAGGCAGCGCTGCAATCGCGTTTCATAATTTTTTTTTAATTTTCATGAATTTTAAAGCTGTATACACGTGCATTGAATAACAATTAACTTAACCTACAAATTTGTTAAACAAACGATTCTGGTGTTTTTAATTTCTGTTTATTATTGTATTTTTGCACGTGAGATTAATATAGGCTGATACATTTGTTAAGCGGTTGCTCCGGAAGCGTTACTTGACAGAGGCATACAGAGAACACAGCAACTATTAGGGGAATTATTGATTTTAAAATTTTTGACTTGTTAGTCAAAAATTTTTTGAATTTCCGGTGGGTGAGTGCCCCAGATGTTCATGTTGAAATCTGGTCCTGGGGAGGTACATGCCCCCTTCTGGATCTATCCTTTGAGGGGACCCCCGAAGTCTGCTTTGCCCAGGACCCCATTGGATCAAAGTCGGGCAGTGGTACCTCGGTATTAGCAACAACAACTGACTGGACAATGGGTAGTACTATTCAAGGTGCCATTAACGTATTTTTTCCTTCTATGAATATCTTTGCGGAATTTTGAAACTCAAATTTGCACTAAATTGCTGGGTGGTTTAACAACAATTTATTTTGGTGACTGTCACGGTTATAGAGTGACATTATATAGAGTAAAAGGATAATGAATAAACCTTTGAAAGTGTCGGAAGATGAAACGAACAGGGGAGAAAGAATAGACCATAGAAGAGGTTAAATTAGAATATTGATGAATACAGGGATGAATAGGCGGTGGAGGTAGCTAGATCCTGAAGAAGTAAAAAGGCAATTATGGTATGAAAAGAAACGCCGCGAGGAGACGTCCAGGTGGCCCAGATGGCCAGAGCAATTATGGCACGGAAAAGAGATTACAGATGGGGAAACGTTTAAAAAGAAAAATAAGTCTTTAAGAAAGAGGGAGGTGAATAGAGAGGCATGAAAGACGGGAGAATATATATGACTTAGCCGAAATAATAAGAAGTCCGAAGCAAGATGACAGCGGGATAGATCAAATGTGGTCACGAGAAAGGTGCTGATAATGAGATGATAATAAACGCCTTCAGCAGGGCGGGATGGAAACTCCCAGAATAAATAATGGCCCAATCAAGAGAATATAGGAGGAGTTAACGGCAGAAGAGAAAGATATAAAGAGAAGCGGGATAAGGATTAGACACAGAGATTTTGTTTTGGCTAAAAAGGATGACCGAGAGTCCGGAGACGTGGCGAAAGCCCTCCCATACGGATCACAGAGTGACCGTGGAAAGAGGTGATTCCCGAAAGTTTACTGCTCGACGAAAGAATGACTACCAGCTCCCAGGGGACCTAATGAAGGCCTGTCCGACATCAGCAACCTGCTAGAACCCCCGCCTGATCTATAGCCGTGTGAGGTACAACGGGATTCCAGACGCGTGCCGATATTCACAAATGAAGCGTCAGTGAAGGTACGTGTGGCAGTCAATTATTGATCCCATAATACTGTGTTTGCCTATCTACCACTCATCCATAACGAATTAAATAATACCTCATTGATGAATAAGTTAATTATATGTAATTGAGTAAAATGAAGTCCACGTATAGATATTAAAAAATATAAAAATTAAATAAGGTAGTTAAGATAATAGATATGATATGTATTTTAATGTATTTGTATGTGTTTTGTTTGTTTAATAAATCTATCCATTACAATTTCAATCAGATGATTAGATTATTTTAAAAACACAACGCAATTCAAGAATATGAGACTAATTGGTCAAGCAATCAGGTACAGTCGAACCCCTTTATAACGAACCTCAAGGGACCAAATGTTTTGTTCGTTATATCCGGTGGTTCGCTATATCCGAACCATTAAGAAAAATGTTAGAGGTCACAAAATGTATAACTCCTTAGTTGCTATGTATATTCAATAATGATGTACTGAAAGAATGATAAAATCTTTTAAAAATGATCATTAATGACTTAAATTGACTAAAATCGATTACATTAAACTGACACAATACTAATTAAATTAACTAAAAATGAAGACAAATGGAAATAAATTGATTTTATCTTTAATTGTTGCTCACTGTTTTGATACAGAAATAATCGGTAATCTTCTGCTGACGTGATGCCGATTTCAAAAACATTTTATGAATTTCTCTGTCCAATACATCAAATGACTCCAACACTCTTTCTTCCACTGTTTGTGTAGACAAAAACTTATCAATTGCGCTCATCGCTGCTGTAGCATCTGAGATGTGGAGATTTCGTCCTTTATGTGCTGCTCCTCTTCATCAACATCAGAGGCAGAATCTTCGATTTCAGAATGATTCATTTTAATTTCTTCCACAATATCTTCTTCAGTTGGATTTTCACATGTAATGACTTCATCATCACGTTTCGAACAATTGCACGCCACATCTGAGAATGATGAAATTTTGTACTTTTCTATCCACATCGCGATAGGTAAATCTTCATCATCTTCTTCTTCAACATTCTTTGCTTCTTCAACATTCGTTGTATCTTCAACATTCGTTGTATCTTCAACATTCTTAAAAAGTTTAAAAATTTTTAAAAATTCAGTTGTCGACTGAAAAAAAATGTTCGTTATAGCCAATTATTAAGATTTCGGAGGTTCGCTATAAAAGGATAAAATAGCATTAAATACAATAGGAAAACGGCGGAATAAAATTTTCGTTCGTTATATCCGGGTGTTCGTTATATACCGGGTTCGCTATAACAGGGTTCGACTGTAGTATGTTAAATAATTTATATATTGGCAATACACCCAAAATTAACTACCTTGAACACAACCATTTAATGAGCAAGAGTAAACAATTATAGTTATTGCGGTATCTTCTCCAAACTAAGCCACCCAGAATAGTGACTTGGTCTAGGATTCTAAAGAAAGAAAATAATCATTTTACTTGTTTGTTTCGACTTCTTAAAAAAAAAAGCCATTCAGGGAGTCAGTAGCTAACTGTAAAGGCAAATTGTAACCACCCATTCCATCTGCCATTTGCAATCTGCTTGTTTGTTTACAGTTCTGGCCCAAGCTTTATCGTGAAGTGCACAAATAAATGACGACATTTTCTCCGACTAGAATAAAGAAAATTCATCATAAGAATGAAATGGGGTTAATTCTACTCGGATAATTTTGAAATCGATAAACCACTGAAGTTTGAGAAGCAATTTTTAATGCATTTTCTTGTGAATGATTGCGTTTTTATGAATTTTGAAAAAAAAATGATTTTAATAGCGCTTGGGAACTTTCATAGTGTGCAATATAAGAAGATATCAAACAGTGCTTCCATTAAAGCAGTGGTTCCTAACCGTTGGTTCTCGGACGTGGTTCAAGAGAACCCAAGAAGTGGTCCGCGAGGTCAAGAGTGATAAAAAAATTGGTTTCAGCGTTTCAAAACGACCTCGAATTTAAACTTTTTTTTCTAAAAACTGGGAGAAAAAAAATTTATAGTTCCCAAATTTTTGTTCAAATTCTAAATATTTCTGTATTTTTTCGCCTTTCTAATGTTTTGAGTACGAAACAATTCCTTGTTCTGCGACGCGGATTCGCAGCGTCACAGTCCTTTCGCAGCATCGCAGCACTTTTACAGCTAGTAAAGTAAATGCAAGATGAAAAACCTCGTTCAATTTTAAGTTTTCAGAAGCTCTTATGTTTGCTATTAAGTAAGTTTACTTTTATGTTTTATGTTAAATCTGTTATTGTTGTTAAACTTATGTGTAACATTTTAGTTGTTTATCACAAAGAGTTTGTTTATTAAGAAAATAAAACTCATGTTAGCCTCTAAATGGGGATTGGTTGGGAGGTTGTCACCGATGATTTTTCAACGTAGGATTACGTTCTTCTATAACGGTCCTGCGAAAAGGAAAATTCCAGACGCTAAAACTGTCCGTCCATCTGTCCTCGCGAGTAATAATTTTGGCAGCGCGCCAAACCCAGTCTATCGCTTGGACAAATTAAACCGAAAAGTACCAAGATACGTCAAAATTTTGACATATATATATATATATATATATATATACATAAAATACATATCTACATACAAAAGAGGTAAGCAAAGATAAGTAAACCTACGTTAATAACCCGCGGTAGTTTCGTTAGAAGAGACTACCTCGATTTTTTTTTTTCTGACGAGTGGTCCTTAGTCAACAAAAGTTTTGGAACCACTGCATCAAGGATGCTGTGTACTAACCCAATTGGATTCGCTCACCTCAATCATTAATCTATGGAGAAAATATGTCTACTATTTACAGCTACGTAAATGATGATAATCTACTAAAAATGGTATTTTCAGATAGCCTGAACTTTTCTGCACCTTGCAACAGGATTCATTTTATAAATTTCGTCCACCAAAGGAATTGATGAGCGTTTAAAATACTCTAGACTAGATTTTCTCCCTGAATAATTTAAATTTGAAAATATTATTTGCAATTTTTTAAAACGTAAGATGTCCCAAGTTGTGAAATTTCTTTCTCTATTATGGGGTACAATTTAAAAAAAAAAATCTTTAAATCCAAGTTGACAATCCTTGGACACATTTTCTCCGTAGGTTAACATTGAGGTGGACGAATTTAATACAAAGTAGCCCTAAAGATATCTTCTACAATGAAAAATTGCTGTCACGTACGCAATTAATGAACACACCATAGCTATGGGTGTTAATGAATTTCTTTGACTGGTAAAATTTCATTTGGCAACGTAAAGAAATGTGTAAATTTATAATTGGTGTATCGACTGCCCCCCCCCCCCCCTTCTCACATTGGATAAATTTATTCTAAAAATGGCATTACTGAATAATTGAATGCGTAAGCACACCATTTTGACTCACTGCGTTTGCCATTCATTTTTCATTACCTGACTAATTCAGCGTTATGAAATCATTTCTCTTACAGCGCAGATAGGAAAACTGGCGTTTTAGTTGCGCTTTGTTTAATTTTTCCCGTTACTGCCTCGGTCCAACGCGTTCTTTTTTCAGTAAACTTCGAAACAGGCAAAATTAAAATTGTTACACAAGTTGTCAGGTCATAGAAAAGCTCAAGACCAAGACGTTAACAAAATAAATAAATGTTGAGCATTACGGTGATTGCTCTTTCTTTCAAAAGTAGCAATCGGATTATTGAGTAATAAAGTTTAACATGTCTCTTTGTTAATTTTACCAAATTGCAGTCAGGAATAGCGTCTGTAATGCCTTCAGCGATAGGTTTGCTAAACTAATTTATTTATTTATTTTGTATGTGTTGTGTGTTTGAGCAACATTATAGAGGGAAACACCCCACAAAAGACCTTTTAAGGGGGTCCGGGAGAGATTCAAATTTTAAAAAAATTTATATACATTTTAATTTTTTTCCATCAAATGTGTTTCTATATGAACGTCATTATATACAAGTAAAAAATAATATTTAACAATACAAAATTTTGCTTGAAAAGCTTCAAATTCAAAAGTGAAAATATCTTTAGTGTGTGATAAATTTGCCGAGCCAAAAGGACTATTTGCACATATATACATATACAGTGGACTTACGAGTTTAATTCGTTCCATGACGTAGCTTGTAACACAAAATACTCGTATCTCGAATCAATTTTCCCCATTGAAATGAATGGAAATGCCATTAATTCGTTCCGGGCTCCCCCAAAACAACGCAATTTTTTGTTACATGTTTTTAATATAAGAAAAACGTGCTTATAAACGACGAACATTGTATAAAAACGCAATACAATAGAATGTACTGCAATAAATTTGTTTATTGCAGGCGGTATTGGATGGGGCGGTATTGGATTATGGGGCGGTATTGGATATCACTCTCGCACACCTCTAGTACGCATTGCCGGTACTTTAAACAGCCAGCGCTACATCTCCGAGGTGTTGGAGCCAGTTGTCCTTCCTTACCTTCAGGGCTTGCCCACAGCCATATTTCAACAGGATAATGCGCGACCACACGTGGCACGCATTGTCCAACGGTTCTTCGTCAATCGCCAGATTTAATTGCTTCCCTGGCCGCCTCGCTCTCCGGATCTTTCGCCGATAGAAAACATGTGGTCCATGGTTGCTCTACGATTGACCCACATTCCATCCCCAGCTGCCACAGCAGATCAACTTTGGCAACGTGTGGAAGCTGCTTGGTCTGCTGTACCCCAAGAACTCATCCAAAGTCTCTTTGAATCAATGCCGAGGCGTGTGGCAGCGGTGATCTCCAACAATGGCGGCTACTCTGGCTACTGATTTTGGCAGGAACCACACTTCACAGAAGTCTATAAATTTAATCATTTGATACTTGGTCAACATGTTATCTACAAAATAAATTTTGTTGTGATATCTCTTGTCTTTCTCGGTGTTGCAATTTGGGTGGCCAGCAGTGTAATTATTGATTGAATTATTCAAATAATAAAATGTTTTAGTTAACTAAATTAAGCGCTTCTGCATATTTTATAGGTTTACAATCTAGGGTCAAAACGACCCGCTCCGCGGTTCTAGGTATACCGAAAGTCCCGCGGTTCTAGTGTTAAGTCGTAAATCGTCACTGGTCAAACCGTCAATGGTGAATATCAATCCTCTTCAATCCAGAATGAAGTCTTTTATACTAAATTAAGTCCCCGCGATTCACTTTTATATTTTCAAAAACAAAACATTATTCCTATATCGTTAATCCTGGGATCTTTAGTCCTGTATCCCACTTCTGAGTGTGGATCCGGATAACCTTGCGGTGATTTAAAACAAATACTATTATAACTACACTAACATTTAATGAAAACTTATTATTTACAAAAGATATTTACAAAAAAACGTCGTTAATTAATAACATTATAGACTAATGAAGGAGCAGTCGTCTACTGCTAACAGACAAACGCGTCAAAGCTTACGCCGTCCAATGTCTGACTGACTGGGGTTGCCAGATCTCTTCTTCTTTAGTTGAGCTGAAGCGGCGCAAACGAATAACAGTGTCCTCTACTGGTGGAATATGCAGGTATCACAGACCGATGTAGGCTCAGGAACCCGTATTGGTAAAAGGTATTGGTAAAAGAATTTTGGTTATTTATGTTAATTGATAGAATAACATTTTGGAAATTGAATTTTGAACATTAACATTAAATTATGGCAATTAATAGAGAATAGTAAGGTATTATTATTATTGGTATTAGGAGTATTTTATTATTGTGTGTTTAATAATTTCATATGTTGTGTATTTTTGATTCTATTGAATATGAAATTGATAAACCAAACTTTCACACCAAACAAAATTCTGAAATTGTCCATGCTTGCAAATTAAGATATTATAATGCACCAGAGAACTTAAAACTACACCACGAATAATGACAAACAATAGATCCATTTTTTCTTTTCTATGCGATGCTTAACATTATTATACTTTTTTAATTGATATAATTAATTATGTGCTGTCCTACTAAAGATAAAACTGTTAAAAAACTGTCTTACTTAAACTTTCTTCTTAAGAATACTATTATATGTGAATTTTTTTTTGGATCTGAAATTAAACACCGACATTGACATTTCTACTTCTTTTACATTTCAGTAAATTTTCTTTTCCTTGAATAACCTTTCCTATCACCCCTCTACAAGCGCGTAGGATGTCATCCCAACTGTTTAAGATCTTTTTTAATTTTTTGTTATTTGTTTTTAATTCATCAACTCAGTCACTTAAAGTGCTGAAAACCATATGCTTGAGTAATGAATAAACAGGCTCTGGGATGGCCACTCCTTTGTCCTCCCATTTCTATATTACACTCCTACAGGTATGACATATGCACATTTTTCCTTTTTCTCCATCTGTGTACTATGCAAGATGCTGTTTTTCTAGGCGGTCATATCCTGTAGGGAGAATAATGGTTGGTCCACTGTACGGCCATTCTTTCCTCCTTATTAGTCTTCGTACAATAGGGAGAAAGAAAACACACTTGTTACACAAACATAAACACAACACCAAAACTACTTAGAGGTAAGACTAAGAAAGGGTTTGAAACTAAGAGTTTGGGTGACAAACATACAAACAGGTACCTAAAACAATGAAAAAGAGAGCTCCACCCATCTATAAGTATATACAAATGACTAGAATGAATACATTGAATATTAAGTGAAAAAATTTTTTGAAAACAAGTAAAATAGGTTAGAAGAAGAGTGAATAAATATAAAAAATCTTGAATAGAAATTTTGAATAAATAAATATTGTTGGAATAAAAATGAGTGATATATATATATATATATATATATATATATATATATGGGGTGTACTGGAACTGAGGAACGACGCCTTCATACACACTCGCAGGGTTTATTTTATCACTACACAAGACACTTAAACATATATAATGAAATTAGGTTTCTTAGCTCCTACTCGAGCAAAACGATCTCTCCTACGCGAGAGCATACTTCCAACTGGCGTATTTCGTCTCCAAACAGGAAGTGGTGGGACGGCCCTCTAGCGGCTAAAAGTAACTCGCTCCCACATTCGGCATCCTGACTCCCGTTTTCGGCCTCGAAAACGACAGTCAACATCAAACTATGGATCTTGAAAGTCTCTGAAAAAATGGAAATACAAAGTAAAAAAAAAGAAAAGAAATTGGAGTGTTCAGAATCTGCACAGTTTTAAGCTGGAACCATCCAGGGCTTCATGTGGTCAGCTGCTGTGGAGGTGCAACCGGGACCTTCATGTTGTCCTACTTTTTCAACTTCGTACCGATCGTTGCCCTTCTTTGCTGTTACTCGGTATGGTCCAAAGAACTTTGGTCTTAGCTTTAGCCCGCTTGCAAACTGCGTGTGTTGTATGGCCACCAGGTCATTAACGTTGTACACCTGCGCCTTTTTTCTTTTTCTATTATACGTTTTTCTGTTCTCTTCCTGTATTCTTAGAATATTCTTTCTAGCCTCTTCTCTTATATCTTCTCTGTCCTTCATCAGACAGTTCGTTTGTTCTTCTTCGAGAATTTCTACGATCTTCAGATCCTCTCGATTTCTCATTTTTACACCTGTAAGGAGCTCAAAGGGTGAATTCTTTGTGCTTCTGCACGTCGTGCTATTTAAAATCCGCTGGACATCTGCGACATGCTTGTACCATTTGGTAGGATCTTCAATACACAATTTGGCTAGGACTGGGATTAAAGTCAAATGAATTCTCTCCACCTGTCCATTTCCACGTGGAATGCCGGTAGTTGTAAATACGTGTCGAATTTTCTCTTGCGCACAGTAGTCTTCAAAGTCCTTGGAGGTGAAAGCCGCACCTCTATCTGTTATTACCCTCGAAGGATTACCGAAAATCGCTTGTTGCAGTCTCAACTTCTGCAAGGCATCTTGGGTTGATGTAGACTTTACTGGGTAAAGCCAGACGAATTTTGTAAATGCATCAACAACGGACAAGATATGATTATAGATCTTATTTGTTGAAGGTAAAGGTCCAATAAAATCTAAATGAGTGCTCAACGGAATACTCTCTTTGGGTATAGGGTTCAGCAAACCTTCGCCCTTCCCTCGTTTTCTGTCACACAATATGCACTCTACACAATTTGCAATGACTTGTTCGATTCGTTTTCTGGGGCTAGGAATATAAAAGTCCATCTTCAGCAGATCTTCCGTTTTAGACACTGCGAAATGTCCCTTGCTATGGATACCTCGGATGATTTCTAGCTCCAACGCTTCGGGGATCACAAGTAGTTCACGGCCATTCTCGTACTTGTATAGTACACCGTTTTTTACCGCGTAGTCTTCCTTGAGTCCTTGCTCGACTAAAGATTTTAACAACTGGAGGCGCTCATCACTATTTTGCGCAGCTGCAATTTTAGCAGTAACTTCTCCCTGAGAACGAGTAATCATCATGACCGCGTTTCTACTCAGCGCGTCAACGTGCTTCATTTGCTGTCCAGTTCTGTGAACGACTTCGTATTCAAACTCTTCAAGAAGTAAAGACCATCTCGCCACCTTGGGAGTTAGGTCTTTTTTTAACATAGTCTTCCGAAAAGCATCACAGTCCGTAATAATTTTGATTTTGGACCCCAGAAGATAGTTCCTGAATTTTTTTAGAGCTTGTACTATAGCTAAAACTTCAAGCTCATAACTGCATAGCTTTTCTTGTTGGGGGGTCGTGTTTTTGCTCATGAAGTGTATGGGGTGTAATTGTCCATCACCAGATTTTTGGAGCAACACGGCGCCTAAGCCATGGCTGCTTGCATCCGTATGCAATTCTAGTGGGGCTCCTTGTTTGAAAATGTGAAGAACAGGGATTGTCCACAAAAGTTCCTTCAGTCTGTTAAATGCTTCATTTTGTTCAATTCCGAATTTGAATTCTACCCCGTCACGAAGGAGGTCACTCAAGGGTTTGGCAATCTTAGAGTAGTTGGCAATAAATTTTCTGAAGTACCCTGTCAGACCCAAGAAGCTCTGAATTTGCTTTAAGGTTTTGGGCTCTGAAAAATTTTGAACCGCCAAAGTTTTATCAGGTGAGGGACGAATTGTACCATCTTCAATAATATACCCCAGAAATTCTATTTTTCTTTTTAAAAACTGACATTTTTTAAAATTAATTTCCAAACCGTACTCCTTGGCTACTCCTAAAACGCGTTTCAACTTCTCTAAACCCTCTTCTTCAGTACGTGCCGGTATAATAAAGTCATCCATATACACAACAACAGTGTTATCCCGCATTAATTCCCTAAACACATTGTAAATGAATCTCTGAAATACACTTGGGGAGGTTGACAAACCAAAAGGAGCTTTCAAAAATTCGTAAAGACCAGCATGAGTAATAAAAGCCAAATATTTTGTGCACTGTTCCTGCACGGGAACATGAAAAAAACCGTTTTTCAAGTCTAACGTTGAGAAGACCTTAGCTTCACCCAAATGATCTAAAACTTCCTCCACTTGAGCCATTGGGAATGAATCTTTAACTACTTTCTTATTTAACTTCCTGAAATCCACGCATAACCGCGAAGTTCCATCCCGTTTTTTACACAAAACGATAGGCGAAGAATAGTTCGAACAGGAAGGTTTAATAATCCCATCCCTTAACCATTCATCTATCTGTTTATCGACAATTTTTTGTTCTGCAAAAGGAATTCTCCTGGATCGTTGAGAAACAGGTATGTCATCTTTTAATACGATATTCATTTTTAAATATGTGCCACGTGGCGTTTTCTGCAGTGTGTACTCTTTAATCAAACCATAAATAGTATTACGCAATTCTTTATCAACAATGTGTGTTAAATCCATCTCGCTCTGATCTACAGCTGCTGAAATAAAAAACAAAAAGTTTCTCGAGACAGGCAAAGAATTATTGCTGCTTCCCGAAGCTACAGTGTTGCCTACACAGGAGTTATTGAGTAATTGTAAACATTTAGGTGGAAATATTCCCTCCACTATAAGTTCGGAACAGATAACCCCTTCAAGGTCAACCCGCTCGTCACCCTCGCATAAAGCAAACTGAAAATTCGCCGTGTCAGCGTTGATCACATTGCCAAAACAACTTTGGATTTGCAATTCCCCAGTAGAATGTTTATCAGGAAAGAGAGATTTTCTCAAAACAATAAGCTCACTTCCCGAATCCTTTAAACATTTTACTTTTTTCCCATCTACGACACAGTTCCTCTTATCAGGCTGAGTTAAGGGCGATAGAGATGGTAATCGAGGACGCAATAAGGTCGCGAACCGAAGAGTTCGATGTCTTCACGAACTCCATGAGCGCACTACAGGCGCTCAAAGCAAAGAGCTTTAAATGTCGGCTGGTGGAGAACCTAAAAAAGAGTATCATTAACAACGGCTTATATATTACTTGGCACTGGGTGAAAGCCCATGCCGGTAATAGCAATAATGAAGAGGTGGATGAGATCGCCAAAAGAGCGACTCAGCTTCCCACCATTACTAATGACTATAAGCTGACCAAGAACCAGCTTAAAGGCATTCTTATGAAAGATGCCTTAAATATCTGGCAAGAAAGGTGGAATGAGTCCACCAAAGGCAGGCGGACGCAGGAGATATTCCAGAAAGTCAGCTTTAATAGAGTCCAATGTGACTTCCTGAGGAACCAGGTGATTACTGGGCACGGCAGCTTTGGCCAGTATCAGGCCAAATTCTTCGGGAAGTCGGACAGCTGCAGTTGTGGCGAGATCCAGACAGTCGATCACTGTCTATTCGACTGCATAAACTTTGCTGACCTGCGGGCCGGCCTGCCTGGGAATGCAAGTCAATGGACAAAGTATAAACTATATAACGATTACTACTTTTGCAAAGTAGTAAACAAAATCGTTAAAAGGCTCATGGACGAACATGTCCAATTGCCATAGACTATTTTCGATGTATGTTTTTGCTGTTTGTAACATTTAATAAAGTTTGTGATGTGATGTAGCGAAAAGTCGTTCTGCAGGCGGTTGGCCAGTGGAGTGACTCGGTAAAGTTGCATATGTTGCTGAGTGTCGGAGCTTGGGATGTGCTCCCTCGCGGCGGCCGGTCTTCATAAAATCTGAGTTGGATGCCTTCTAGGTGGGACGACGATAAGCTTACGCTTTTCCCATCTACGAATAAATCAATATATTCTAGCTCGTTCTTGGCCGTACTATCCGATTTACTTTTCAGTCCTGATGCTATATTTTCCCGTTTTTTATATGGATTTCCACTTTTTTCAAAACGTTTAGGACAATTTCGCGCGAAGTGAAATGATTCCCCTCTATCACCACAAACATAACAGATTCTTTCGGAAATTCGCTCGACAGGGTTACTCAGTGATTCCTTAAAATTGTATTGTGTTTTTTTAGAATAGTTTTTGTTAAAGCTAGACCTTTTGTTTACTGTATTATCCACTCGCGTATTATTGACCTCGGCTAAAGACTTTCCTCTAGATGAATAATATAAATCACATTCTCTCCCTAATTCATTAGGCTTAAAAAATTTTTTACCCTCCCGAATACTAATGTGCTCCCTAGTTTTAAAATCTAATGTTTCATACAATTTGTCCGAAACTATAAGCTCACACAATTTCTTAAAATTATCAACTTCCCTTATCTGGCAATAGTAATCGAAAGTCGCACTTAAACGCGAAGAGAATTGAACGTGCGATTCATTAGGACTTCTCACCGCATTTTTAAAATTACTTAAACAATCGCGTGGCGTTGGCTGAAATTCTTTTAAAATTAACGCTTTTAAATTATCATAATCAGCAATTTCTTGTTCCGTAGCGTAAGCTAGAACATTATTACCCTTTTCTCCCAATAGATTAATTAATAATTCTGATTTCAACTTAACGAGAACGTTTTTGGTACTAAAAGCTTTTTCTAGTGATTTGAAAAACAAATGCAGAGCTTCTGGTTTCTCAGGGACAGCTATTGTTAATGTTTTGACACTTCTAATCAAAGTCTCCAAATTATCCGATTCTGGTTCAGACTCTCTAAGCACAGAATGATCTGAAATTTCACTCGTACTAGGTGACTGTAGTTTTAGTTTTTGAAGCTCAATCTCCTTCTCGAGTCGGGCCAATTTTATCTTTTCAAGTTCAATTTGTGACTGCTTCGCAGCGGTTTTAGCTTTTTCATCCTCCACGATCGATTTTATAGTACCGCGCACAAATTCAGGGTCGGTTTTGAAAATGTCAGAACTTCAGAAGTTTTGATTTCTACCACTTTCGCTTCAGCTGGCACCGTCTGGCCAAGCTCTTCAGCGACTAACCTCAATTCTTGTTTTTTTAAATTACTAAGCATGCTCATAATGTTCATAAAAATTGTACCTTACTTTTGCTTTCAAAGATGCCGTTAGTCCATCCGGCTCGGGCCCCCAAATTTCCTGTGGGGTGTACTGGAACTGAGGAACGACGCCTTCATACACACTCACAGGGTTTATTTTATCACTACACAAGACACTTAAACATATATAATGAAATTAGGTTTCTTAGCTCCAACTCGAGCAAAACGATCTCTCCTGAGCGAGAGCGTACTTCCAACTCCCAACTCGCGTATTTCGTCTTCGAACAGGAAGTGGTGGGAGGGCCCTCAAGCGGCTAAAAGTAACTCGCTCCCACATATATATTATATATATATATATTAGATAATTTACCATAAAATACTCTTTAATTTACGTTAATTATCTTTATTAAAATTATTTTTTATAATTTTAAAAATACAACTTAATTTATATACAGTAACCACCGCTTATAGTGATCAGTGGTTATAAGAATCAACCGTTTATAAGAATCAATATCGCAAAAACAAAAACAAATGCATTATTTCCATGTTAAAATTTCAGCTTTAAAGAATCAATCCACCGGTTATAAGAATCAGTTTGCAATCTTCGCCTTCCTTTCACTTTTCCAAAAAATGCCACTTGATCTCTCAAAAGGTACGAAATTCTGTCTTAAGTTTTTGAAAAGAAAGATTGATAAAACTTTGGGGTGGAAAACAGTCGTAAAATACATTCCTTTAGACATAACATAAGAGTTTCTCCTTATACGCTTTTGCTAAACACTGTCTTATTAGC